>OZ005741.1:204982010-205582010 GCA_963930735.1 Dioctria linearis | reverse complement strand
ATTGCACGTAACAATATCTAAAAATAGATAGTGGCAAACAAAATTTTATAAGAATTTGGTAACAGTATATTCTATCTAAAATCTACCAGGCGGTAGCCAATTTTATAAGATTCTGTTATGTTCTATACAAAATCTAAAAAGGGAAAAGAAAATTGCATGAGAATTTGGTTAGTGGTTAGTGTCCTCCCGAATGTTGGACTGTTAAGATGGATATTGAGGAGTTTTTAAGAGAATATAATAACATCTTACTTGATGAGCATAAGAAACAAATCCAAGAATGCTATAACTTTTTAAAATTATATGAAAATATTGAAAAAGTTGACTCAAAATTTGGTGAGCACTATATAAGCTGCCCTTGGTCAAGTGATGATTCAACGGATGGACCAGATACATGTGAATGTTGTGGTGTTGCTAGATGCCTAAAATAAGTTGTGAGGCTATATAAATTCTATCAAACACAAAGTAATTGCGAAGCATGACCTAAGAAGTGCGATTTAACTTAGCACTAGAAATTCTCATTTTGTATACTTGGAGAGCTCATAAAGGATCATGGAAACTTGCGCTGTAGGCAGATGTTGATTTCAAAGACAGACAGAGGAAATTTTGATTACATCTAACATCGAGATTACAGCTCGGTCCCATAGGATTATAAGATGTGAAATAGAATGATACACTAAGAGTTATATGTTAATACTTTTTAATTTTTAATAAATGATATTTTATATATGGCCTTCTTTTTATTCAACTGATAACAGATAAACAGCTTTTCAAACAGCTCTGATAACAGCTTAACAGCTTTTCAAACAGCTCTGATAACAGCTTAACAGCTTTTCAAACAGCTCTGATAACAGCTTAACAGCTTTTCAAACAGCTCTGACAACAGCTTAACAGCTTTTCAAACAGCTCTGATAACAGCTTAACAGCTTTTAAAACAGCTCTGACAACAGCTTAACATCTTTTCAAACAGCTCTGATAACAGCTTAACAGCTTTTAAACAGCTCTGATAACAGATAAACAGCTTTTCAAACAGCTCTGATAACAGCCTAACAGCTTTTCAAACAGCTCTGATAACAGCTTAACAGCTTTTCAAACAGCTCTGACAACAGCTTAACATCTTTTCAAACAGCTCTGATAACAGCTTAACAGCTTTTAAAACAGCTCTGATAACAGCTGAACAGCTTTTAAACAGCTCTGATAACAGCTTAACAGCTTTCAAAATAGCTCTGATAACAGATTAACAGATTTAAAACAGCTCTGATAACACCTTTAATTTTTTGCTAGTAAAGTACATTTAAAAACATTGAGGTGAATTAATTTAATAGAAATATTTGCAAGTTTTTATAGATGGACTTTTCCAGCTTTTTTCGCCACGAATTAGTAAACAATTTTTCATAAAACCTAAACCTTTTCACCAAGGCATGCTAGTAGTTCCGGCTAATGCCGCTAGGTAACCTTACTCGAGAAATATCGAAATCCTATGCTATTTCCCTATGCTGGTGAGTGCTGTAAGTGATATCGTATCCCCAAGCCCGAGATGAACAACATAGGTAGTACCAGCAAATGCCAGCCCGAGATGATGTAGTACCGGCTAATGCCACCAGGGGACCTTGCTCAAGAAATGGTGTTTGCACTCGATAGAGCAACTGTGACTTTTCAATGCACGCACCCCCAAAACCCAATAATAATAATTTGCTAAGAAAACATCAAGCCAAGGTGATATCATGTTGTGAAATTCGAATGATGTTGATATCTACAACTTCCCCGCTAAGAAAACTTATTTAGGCACACCACTTGAAAACAGCAAAACCAAGATGACGTCATTCTGATATCAACAACCTCCCCGCTAATAAAAGAAAACAGCAAAAGCAAGGCATGCTGGTAGTACCGGCTAATGTCGCTAGGGAACTTTACTCAAGAAATGGCGTTTGTACTCGAATCCTGTAAAAGCTTTGTAACCAAGAACCCCCACTGACATCTTCTAGAATCTGTTCATGGTGATGTTATGTTGTTTAATTCGATTGATGCTGATATCTACAACTTCCCTGCTAAGAAAACTTATTTAGGTACAGCACTTGAAAACAGCAAAACCAAGATGACGTCATGCTGATATCTATCACTTCTCCACTCCAATAACCTTCATGTGGTCTATTTTTAGATATTGAATTTCATAACATGCTGCAATGATCACGATTTCCACTGCTCGTGCTCAAAACAAGTATTAACATGTTCTTGACATCAATTCAACATTTTTATGAATTTCAACTATATTTAAATCTTGGTAAGGTAGTCGTGAAACTATTTTGCTTCAATCAAATAAGGACATATACCACCAATCTAGCGCATAACATACATCGATTCAATCCCCATATCACCCATGAAAGTTTTTCTTTGACACTACACAAAATTACATTAATTCATCTCAGTGTTACATACATACATATCCACAGCTAGGACGTATATCACCAAGTCCCGAGTGAGATGTTCACTAAAGCTTCCTAATGTGTTAGAGCAAGACAGATGATAAGAAATATCATGGGATTTTGCTGCCGAACTCTCATAGCCTAAAACAGACATTTGCTCTGGATCGCTTTTTGGATGTGAAATACAGAGAAAAAAGTTTATAACTTAAGATATAAAAATAGATAATGAATTTGATGTGGATAAATATTGTGTGAAAAATTGATTTGGTATATATTATTTACAGTTGTTGTTGTTTTTCAGTAGAGAAATTGGAAATCTTATATTTTCAACTTTCACTACTCATCTACAACATATTCCACATATTACTCACAGCTCTCAAGTAGTCATCTAAGGCAACATATTATACTATATTAATATAATAACTCAACCTTCTTTCATTAAAACTTTTAATTTAATCAACTCCCAACCTACTTTCATGGTAAGATTTAAAGATGAATAAATAATACTTCCATATCCTACTAGAATTATATCATTCCAAATACCCACTCTCAACATCGAGGTCTTCACTATTGAACTTGAAGCATTATCAACTTTTTTCCGACCTTCCTGATACTCGTACAACACCATTTCGAGGAGATAAATACCAAATACCATACATCAAAACTTTTAACTTAATACATAACTTACAGTACCTACTCTAAACCCCCTACTACGATCTTCACTATGGACACTTTCAGGCTAGGCTAACAAGGTACTCTAGAAAGATTTCGTGTGGCAACACTGGTCATGCCATTACACCTTATCACCAAAAATTTGATGAGAAGTCTTTTACTGTACCCATACAACTTTCACTACTCATCTAAGCAAACATATCATACTATATTAGTATCACCTCACATTGATATCATAGGTCATCAAAGTTTTAAATTTAACCCACCCAAAAAGAAATTTTATTGAAAATAAAAAAACAATTTTTTCATAAAACCTAAGACTTTGCAATACACACATCCCTACATCGAATATTTTCTGATAAGACTATAATTTCTATTACTTCATGTTTCTTAACATGCCAAGCAGCCGTGATCTATTTTTAGATATCGAATATCATAGCATGATCACTCTTGTTTATAAAAGATTTTTAATCCACAACTTACGATATATTTGTTGTTGTTGCTTTTTTCAGCAAAAGAAATTTTTCAATTATAAGTTCCACTACTCATCTAAGACATCATATCCTATAGATTAATATCAGTTGTTGTTGTTGTTGTTGTTGTTGTTTTCAGCTAAAGAAATTGGGAATCTTACATTAAAAAACATAAATCACTCAATTTGTTTACTTTACTCGGCTGCTGTGCGAATTTGTTTACATTATTCGAGCGCGAATTTGTTTACTTTACTGGACTGTGCGAATTTGTTTATGCAAGGAATCAAACCAGAAGCATTCCACCTGAAGGGCAAAATTAGGCATTTACTAATTTCCATTACTTATCTAAGTGAACATATCTACCAACATTCGCTCCAATCAGCTTTGTCTGATCTATTTTTAGATATATCCTCACATGGCTCAATGTTTATAAAAGACACCTACAGATTAAGATTATCAAATCTTTGATCCACAACTTCGATTACAGTTGTTGTTGTTGTTTTTTGTTTTTCATTTTGTATTAATTACACCTGAGAAGGTAAGATCGCTCATATCTCGCGTAGAGGATTTCTGATGAAAATTTTACCCCTAGTACTAATACTATTGACATGAACAAAAATATGAATTAGTATTAATACTTATTACACTAATTTTCTAAGGGAATTTCACATTTATTATCTGGATAAATACACAGCTGCACACATCCACCCACGCCTTAGATAACGTTTCCTCAGCCACCAAGTAGCCCAGCCCAACATACCACAGGCACTCATACTAAAGTAAACAGCTAAAACCAAACTCAAGCTGACAAGTATACAGCCCCGATATAAATTCGGTTAGGGTATTTCACATCATTACTTAATACACATTCTACCCAAGCCTTGGTACAGGTAACATAGCCCAGTCCAAGACACCTCAGGCAGTCCTAGTCATAGTATTATATATTGCCACTAAAGCTCTCAGCCAACCCCCAGCACCCAGACACAGGAGGGGGCACCTCAAGGTCAAATTGTAGCCTCCAAGACCAGATAAAACTTAACCAGCAACCTCCACCAATACAGATTCCCATCACTTCACAAATATTTATAGCTACGATCTCTGAGATGAAAAATAAGCGAGCTCCAGAAACAAAATCAAAGACCTATGCTATTTTCCTATGCTGGAGAGTGCTAAGAGTGATCTTGTATCCCCAAATTGATCACGTATCCCCAAAACTCGAGATGAAAAACTTAATGTCAACTTAGAGGCTACGAGTCCGAGATGAAAAATAAGTGAACTCCAGCAACAAAATCGAAATCCTATGCTATTTCCCTATGCTGGAGAGTGCTGAAAGTGATCTCGTATCCCCAAAACTCGAGATGAAAAACTTAATGTCAGCTTAGAGGCTACGAGTCCGAGATGAAAAATAAGCGAACTCCAGAAACAAAATCGAAATCCTATGTTAATTCCCTATGCTGGAGTGTGCTAAAAGTGGTCTCGTATCCCAAAATGATCTCGTATCCCCAAAATTCGAGATGAAAAATAAGCGAACTCCAGCAACAAAATCGAAATCCTATGCTATTTCCCTATGCTGGAGAGTGCTGAAAGTGATCTCGTATCCCCAAAGTGATCTCGTATCCCCAAAACTCGAGATGAAAAACTTAATGTCAACTTAGAGGCTACGAGTCCGAGATGAAAAATAAGCGAACTCCAGAAACAAAATCGAAATCCTATGGTAATTCCCTTTGCTGGAGAGTGCTAAAAGTGGTCTCGTATCCCCAAAATGATCTCGTATCCCCAAAATTCGAGATGAAAAATAAGCGAACTCCAGCAACAAAATCGAAATCCTATGCTATTTCCTTATGCTGGAGAGTGCTGAAAGTGATCTCGTATCCCCAACATCCAAGACTGGTGGTGCACCCAAGACACAGTGGTGCATCCAAGGCACAATGGTGTATCCAAGGCACAAACCAAGGGTGCAGTCAAGATCAAATGATACATCCCGGTAGTACCGATTAATCCCGCTAGGGTGCAGTCGAGACTCAATGAAACCAAAAGCCTACATTTAGGCGCAACACATATCTATTTAAGAAAACCGTAGTACGGGAGCATGCTGGTAGTACCGGCTAATGCCGCTAGGGTGCAGTCAAGATCAAATGATACATCCCGGTAGTGCCGATTAATCCCGCTAGTCGAGACTCAATGGTGCACCCAAGACACAATTTTGCATCCAAGGCGCAATGGTGTATCCAAGACACAAACAAATACAACCAAGGCACAAACCTACATTTAGCATGGACTCAAACCACCTAGCGACGGTGGCGAAATCCTGGAGGCTTAAAAAAGTGGGCCAGAACCCGCATAGCTTATCTACTCAACCCATTAATTTTTGGTGACAATGTTCAAGTCTTGGTTTGACTCATCAACAGGTCCCAAATCCTAAGAAAGCAGGAAGAACTCCTCCGCCCACCTTCCTGAGATGGCAGACTGAATGTTTCCACAGAATTGCGAGGCAAGGCTTCTTCTCACCTTCCAAAGAATTAATAATGAATGCTTCCTTTCACTTTGCAAACAATTAATAAGAAAGGTTTCTTTTCACCTTACAGGTCTTGCAGATGTGCGATATTTAACCACCTTATATACATATGTGCCTTCCCGCCGTAGGACATCAATGCATTAAAAGAAATGGACTGGGTATAAGGAGCGCATTGCTTCCATGCCTTTCACAGGATGTTTTCGGAATTCATCTGAAATGCTTCCGTTTCCAGCTGAGGTGTTCCTTAGTATCTAGAGAGTATGTAGAGACGTTACTGCAGACCAAACCATACTGCTCTCATATTACAGACAATGTCTTGACTTATTGACGTAACCAAAGGGTAAGTCAGCAATGTCTCGCTCTAATATAAAATGAACGATGCCTCAACCTGCTGTAGGGAAGGTCTCAATTTGTTCTTAGACATTTACTGGACAAATTTTTCTTAAAATTTTTATGAGTGTGACCAATGATCCATCCCACACTAGTATACTAGATGCAGTAGCATACCGGTTTTCGAGGGAAGAGGTGAGAAGAAGTAAACAGATATCTCTTTGCTTCTTGTGCACCTTTTCCCCAGAAAACCTGTTTGCGTACTGCATCAAGGATTACTCGTGCTAATGCTTTCATGTGTGACGTTGTCGGCCTCAAAAATGAATAACAGTTTTATAGAACAGATTTCCAGTAAATTTCTGTGAAAAAATTGAAGCCTTTCCTACACACCCAAGCTTCTATCTTTTACCAGAGCAATGCAATGCCTCGCACCAATATAAAATCAACGATGCCTCGACCTGATGTAGGGAAACCCTCAATTCTTTTCTTAGAATTTACACCCATTTTTGGAGGTCGACAACAATTTTTATGAGCGTAGACGCGTAGTAAATATGCAATAAGATTGTTTTTTTAGAAATTTACCGATTCACTTTGGTGGCCGATTGGACTTATTTTCAGATACAATCTTTCATTTGTGCTTTTGTCGGCCGCATATTGACAATAAGAATTCATTTCTTCTGCCGTTGTCAGCCGCCAATAATGCATAAAACTTCCAAGGAACAAAGTTCCAGTAAATTTCTAAGAAAGAATTGAGTCCTTCCTACATCAGGGGCCGGATTCTGTAACTCGGAGGGTTTGGGAGTTTGGGAGATGAGAATTTTCGTTTTCCCTCTAACATACTTAGGGAGTTAGGAAAAACGTGAGAAGTGTCGCAATATTGAAGGACGGCTAACTCTGTGTGGGAGGGTCGTAGAGTATTGGGGTTTTTTTCTTCGGACTAAGGGTCTAGAGTACAAGAATGAATGAACAATTTTTGGGGGAGGGGGTTTCGGGGGATGGGGGATCGTACCACCCCTCTTTGGGGGTTGTCCAAAATACGTCATGTTTGGTATCAAATTAAAGAGGGTGGTGTGGTGTGGTTGTTTTTGTCATTTTAACTTCACAACTGATTTTTTACCGCCGAAAGACGGATTTTTTGCCTTTGGGTCATATACACCCCAGTTGCTATATTTTGCATATATTTCTTCCGTTCTTTGTTTCGCATCCATAAGTACTCTGTTGTGAACATTTTTCTGATGGAAACTGAATTTCCACGACTTACCAGTTCTTCATAATGATGAGTTGAAAATATGTCCATTTTTGTACCAAAAAACGGCCATTTTTTCATCTTAAGAAGGACTGATTCACTTCTTTTGCAGTTATCTCCAAAACTATTTATCGGACTCAAAAACTATTTACATATCTAATTAGGGGAAAAGATGTAGATGCATATCTAAAATGTTTGTAGCTCTCTTCTGTACTGGAAGACGCCCAAATTGACCATTTTCGCGTGATTTAAAATTTTTGGCGGGTACCTTGAGAAACCAAAATCCATATATCTCAGGATTTCCATAATTTGTTTTTGTAAACATAGCGATGATATGCAGTGAGTCTATAATTTAATTTGAAAACCCTAGGTACCTAGGAACCTTCACAAAACACGACAAAAGGAGGGAATACTGTCAGTTCAGAAATAATTTTCTTACTTCTCCACAACTAACACAGCCGAGAGTTTTGTCGAGTGGAATAGAGAGTTGGGTAAATCCGTAAATCTCAATACAAATTCCCCGAGTTGCAGAACTCCGAGTGGAGAGTTAAGTGTCAAAAGAACTCTCATCTCCACAGCCGGCCCAAGGGGCTGGATTCACTAACTCGGACAGTTGTGGAGCGTGGCTTTAGTTCGTTATTTAAAGCACAATATTTCAGATATAATTCAAAAGTTCTTTCTTTATTTAACTTTACTGTTTACTCTCACAATTCACAAACAATTATCAAATCAACTCTTTAGTTCTCGCTAGTACTGTATTTCTAATTATCACAATCCAAATAGTTTACTTCGTTCACTTCACTGTCTGAAATTAGACTCCGCCTCCTGGATGTGAGTAGCGCCGTATTTATACTCTACAAATTTTATATCGTTCTCCGAACCCAAAGTTTACTAACCTACAGTTGTTTCCATTCCCAACAGATGTCGCTTGTGTCACTTTGTTACGCGTAACAATATTATATATAGCTTTTATTACTTTATGTTAGTATATAGAGATACAAACTTGTATGGTTTGAATGAAAATATTGTTACGTGCAATTGAAAGAGACAACTGGTGATATCTACTGGCAATGGATAGTAAACAACTTCAGGTTCGGAGAATCGATGATGGAATCTTCGGGAAGGTTCAGGAATAGAATGAATAGAATAGTCAAGAAGATTCTGGAATAGAACACTCCATAATAATCTGGAGAGTTTCTATGGTATAAATATAACAGTTATCACCGCCAAGAAAAGAGTCTTGTCTTAGACGTCGCAGTGTTAACAAGCGAAAGTAATAAACGGGCGAAAGTGTTGTAATTGGATTGCGATAATTGAAAGAACAGTATTAGCGATAATTAAAGTTGAGTTGTTTAATTGAAGGATTGTGAATTTTATAAGATTAGAAGTGGAATAAAGAACTTGTATATTAAATACTTGATATTGTGTTTTAAATAACGAACCAAAAGCCACGCTCGCAACAATATATTTAAATCTATTCTTTCTAATGAGGATATTTTTACCTTGTTTGCTTTTTTTTGGAATGACTAGAGAACTATTTTTCTTTGCATCGAGAGAATCAATAAAATTTACAAATAAAGGATATCAATGCCATAAAGCACAGATAAGAGATAATTGGATCATTTTTTTGGCTCAAATTTTGTTAAAACTAGGGCTGAACAATGGAATTTTTGCTGTTGATTTTAATGAATTGAAATCTGAATATGGATGATCCATTGACCATTGGCGTAACTAGGACTTTTTACTGGGGTGGGCCAGTTCCCCCAACTTTCGCACATAGGTTTTCACAAACATTTTGTTTGCGAAGTATACCATGAGTATTCCCAGATTTTGACCGATATTTTTCATGCATTGCTCTGACCACTTACAAGATGTTGATATAATGCCTAGAGCCAATGAAATTGCATAGATTAAAAAAACCATTAAGATTCTAAAGTTACAGAGAGTGCAGAGAGTCTATAAGTTACAGACCGCACAAGAAACATAATCTAAATTCTAGAACATAATTACCGCTAAAATAGCTCTGCACACAAAAAATAAAATAATTCTCATAAAAATAAAAAATTAAATAATTCTCATTTTACAAATCGCTGACTATTTTTGTAAAATGTAGTCTTCCTACGTGAAATCTTTTAACTTCGCTTCCAAGAAAGCAAAAAAACTAAATCAGCACTTTTAATTTACTGCAAATGCAGGTACGTGTGCGATTTTTATAAGAAAAGCTTTTGAGATGTGGCAGTCTTTGTTGAGGCTGCGATGTTAAGGTCAGAAGAACAACAAACAGTTTTCAATTGTTTCCCATTCTTTTTTTATAATTCTCGTTGAATGTTATTGACACCCGGAGAGCGAAAAGCATGGTACATCGCTTATCAGTAAGTTATGTCATTAACATTTAATCAATTTTCGGATAACTAGTCAGTCAAGATTCGGCGATCAGGCGCTATTTATTGCTTATGGAGACCAACGGCGACGAATAATTACGAAATAGTTTTAGTCGGACATTCAAATTATTGTGAAACTAGATTAGTACCTACATAATGTAATTGGCGAATTGACTGAAAGTCATTACTTTCTTTAATACCAATGAACCCAAGCGAACCTCATCTATTCCGTACAGTTCATTCCAAATATCCCACGCGATTTAAATCTTTCTTAAATCATAGGAAGTAGTGTTTATTTGCAAAATAAAACAAAATTTGCACGATTTTAAAAGAAAAATAAAAGAAAGTGGTGTCGTTTAATTAACAGAGCCTTTTGTTTTACACATCCCCTCCATCATTGCTTCTCGCACGTATTAAGGGAAATAAATCAGAACCCTAAAGTTCCATACAAGAAACTGATATGATAGTGACGCCAAGTACACAGTACTAGGACCCATACCTCAAATCCTTTAAGTACAAGTACAATTTCCGGTACTGGTACTTAAAAATGTTCAAGTGCAAGTCCAGGTACTGGTACTGGTACTTATAAGGTTCAAGAGCTTTCGAAAACTCAAATCAGAAAATTTGAAAAATCTACAGATCGTTAAATAAATGGATGAGGTTCCCATTTACGAAATATCATAAAATATCGTATAAGCTTTTGATGTTTTAATTTCTACATAATTTTGGAAGTTGATCATTCAGTATTTGAGTTCGGCTTTAGCAAAACAATTGTCACATCAGATAATGATTGCCTTTGTGTAGCATTTACAAGACCTGCAAATGAAAATCAACACTGTACATGTGCGCAGGAAGAGAGCGGATTGTGACATTTGATTGCCAACCTTCTCAACAAAGGATATCGATTCAGCATGTCAATTTTCTATGTATTTTACTGAAGGCGGTAAGATTTCTTGAGGCATTGTCCAGATGAAGATAACCTCTATTATTAGAAGGCATATTTAAATAATTTACAAGAGCTAAAGTACTTCGCGTTATGGCGGTATTTGTAGTAAGTGCGTTAAGTACCAGTATCGGGTCTTGTACTTGACATTTTTTTTGAGTACTAATACCGGGAATTGTGTTGTACTTAAAAAACATTTAAATCCAGGTCCTGGTACTGATACTAATACTTAAGTACTAATGTACTTAAGTACTTTACCGATCTGAAGTTAGATAAACATTTTAGATCAATTATTTACGTTTTTATTAAGCACTAATAAAGAGATAGGTATTTAAAGTCTGTATACACTTTAGTTTACGGTTTTTTTCTGCAAACTTATTTAACACCTGTTGCGCTGTTAGTTTGTTTTTAATTTCCTCATTTTCGATGTTTATGAGTGCCATGTTCGAAAACCTCTCCTGAATCAGTTGCGCTTAACTAAGTTTTAACTCGACGGAAAAGCTCCGATCACAGCCGGCCGTGCTGACATTAAGACCCAGAGCTGCTTGCAACTACTTGTATAAATTTGGGCAGAAGTCTTTATTAATTTCTGTTTTCAATTTTTCCAAATTTACTACAATGCTCTTGTTTTGGAACATATTATTTATTATTTTTGTTTCAGCCTGTAAGGTGGAAATGTCTACATATATTGTTGCGAGCGTGGCCTTTGGTTTGTTATTTAAAACACAATATTAAATAATTAATATATAAGTTCTTTATTTCACTCTAATCATATAAAATTCACAATCCCTAAATTAATCAACTCAACTCTAATTATCGCTAACACTGTACTTTCAATTATCGCAATCTAATTACACAATTTCGCTTCTTTATTACTTTCGCTTGTGAACACTGCAACATCTAAGACAAGACTCTTTTCTTGGCGGTGATAACTGTTATATTTATACCCTAGAAACTCTCCGGATTATTCTGGAGTGTTCTATTCCAAAAGCTTCTTGACTGTTCTATTCATTCTTATTCCTGAGCCTTCCTGTCGATTCCATAATCGGTTCTCCGAACCTGAAGTCGTAAAACAGTTTCCTTTAAAGAGCTTAACGTTTTTTGGGTGACAGTTATACAGTTATTCACTGTGTGCGTACTAACTAGCCTACGGCGACAGAATGGTAACAGTGACCAAGAAGTTGTGTGACAAAAAGTCTCCAGCCCGCGTTAGGCTTAACATGAACCAACTGTATAAAAATCTTCGCTGATTACGAAATAAATTGAGTTTGCCTACTGAAAGTATACTATGCAAAAATGTCGGAAATTTAAAAATACTGGGGCTGCAAACACAGTCACTATACTTTACTCTGTATGAAAATTTGTTGCTATGTATAGAAGTTGGGTAGAGAAGAATTGGTCATCGGTTGGTCTGCTATCGCATGGGCAAGGGGCCCCATTGTTCGCGGGGCCTGGGCCAGTGCATAAAGATGGCTCTGATCTCGGAATGAAGTTCGACTTCTCTGAAATCATTTAAGCCATCATGGTTATTGAATTCTGTAGCCGATGGGTGCCTGTTGTAGTCACCTTTTGAACGTAAGATGGAAAATAAATTGTCTACAATATCCTGCTGTAATTTTGCTATAATATATATTTTCCATTTGGTACTGTTCTCATCTTGTTTAGTAACATGAAACTTCCATCATGCTCTGTACGACTCCGTCGAAAACATAATGCTTTCGATTTTTTTCCTGTCTGAATTAAATTTATATTTTCTATGTAGAATTTCATTTCACTTAAAAATTTCTTTGAAAATTTATTATCAAGTGATAGTGGTTTTTTATATGGGCTGTGAAAGGTACTTAACATTAAAAATATGGAATTTTTCGCTAAGATTTATATTGTTTCTTATGAGAAATATTATCATCAAAATTTGTATAGCAGCCTTTGCTTGAATTTTTTGAAAGTTATTGGGTTCTAGGTATGTATGTAGTATATTATAAAGATTAAAGAAAGGTGACCTAGCCAAATGAAAACACCGCGAGCTAAGATTTAATTCCTTATAATTTCAAGTTTAAAGAATTCACAAATTTGTCACTAAAACTAAAGTTCGATATAATATTAAATAAATATAATATTTAATAAATGTCCACCGGAATATTTAATCTACCGACCACGGATAAAATAACTGACTGACACGCAACTGATCACTGCTAACTCGTGTTGTTGTCTGCCTGCTACCGCAAAAAAACCAACTGTCCTCTCGATATACTTCTACTGGTATATCTATATATATATATCTATGTTTCTCTTCTTTATCGGCATCGTGTTTTATTTTGATGTTGTTATCAGCTATACTACATTCGGCCATCCTGTTTTCCATCGGCCTCCGATGGATGCTGCAATTCGTCATCTGTTCTGACTGCTTCTGCATCATCACCTTGGGAAAGTCTGTCATCCTGCTGGTGTAAAACGTCATCCTCTGCGCGAGAAAATTGATCTTCGTTGGGCCATAGTAACATCTTATCAATGCTGGTTGAGGTTTTGGATGCTCCTTCATGATGTCCCACCTTCTCAACTTCGTAACGGTCAAAACCTTTGATTGCTGTAACCCGATACGGTCCCAGGAAACAAGGTTTAAAACTGGGTTCGTTCGATTTTATATAGCGTTCCTTGTCTTCTTTTTTTATAGTATTGTTTCTTGCTCTCTTCCTGAATAGCAAGTATATTGTTGCGAGCGTGGCCTTTGGTTCGTTATTTAAAACACAATATTAAATAATTAATATACAAGTTCTTTATTTCACTCTAATCATATAAAATTCACAATCCCTAAATTAATCAACTCAACTCTAATTATCGCTAACACTGTACTTTCAATTATCGCAATCCAATTACAACACTTTCGCGCGTTTATTACTTTCGCTTGTTAACACTGCAACGTCTAAGACAAGACTCTTTTTCTGGCGGTGACAACTGTTATATTTATACCCTAGAAACTCTCCGGATTATTCTGGAGTGTTCTATTTCATAAGCTTCTTGACTGTTCTATTCATTCTTATTCCTGAACCTTCCTGTCGATTCCATAATCGATTCTCCGAACCTGAAGTCGTTTACTCTCCATTGCCAGTAGATGTCACCAGTTGTCTCTTTCTATTGCACGTAACATTATTTTCCTTGGCCTGCATTCTTACGTTCTCTCTCTTACTTCCATATGTAGTCTTGCTTCTTCGTCTTGAATCCGTTCTTTGATGTGTAATTCCTTTTTTGTTGTCTTCACACTAGTTAAGAGTTCAAAGGCAGAATATTTCGTCGACCTTTGATACGTACTGTTCATGAAACGCTGTACTGCATCAACATGCTGATACCATTTATCAGGCTTTTCCAATGACAGTTTGGTGATTACAGGAATTATAATTCGATGCATGCGCTCAATTCGACCATTTCCACGGAGGACACCTGTTGTAGTGTGATGAAGTTTGATCCCGTGCTCCTCACAAAAGCGTTTAAATGTTTCGGATGTAAATGCACCCCCTTTGTCCGTTATTATTCTATCTGGGTATCCAAAAGTGGCAGCAAAAACCTCAAGCTTCTGAATAGATTCTTCGGTCGACAACGATTTTGTTGGAAAAATCCAAACAAATTTGGTAAAACTATCGACGACTGCTAAAATGTAACGATATTTTTATCCGGTAGCAGTGAGCGGACCTAGATGAACTACATGTAGAGTATCTAAAGGTCTATCACCTCTGGTAATAGGATGCAAGAAACCTTCACGTCCAGACTTTTTTTCACATAAGATGCATCGTACACAGCCTGCTATACATTTTTTAATTCTAGAGGATAAGTCTGATATGTAGAATTCGGTTTTTAATATTTCTTCCATTTTCCTCTTGTGGAAATGTCCTTTTTCGTGAGCTTCTATAACTATGCCATCTTTTAGCACGTCAGGTACAACGAACAGTAGATTTTCTTTCACCTTTTTGCACAACAGGTTATTTTGGATAACGTAATCTTTTTAAGGACCATTTTCTAATACTTCTTTAATCACTAGGACCTTTTCGTCTGTATTTTGGGAGTGTTTCAGCTTCGCAATAATATCTTCTTTATGGATGCACATTGTCACGGGATTGCGACTTAGAGCATCGACGTGTCGCATTCGTGAGCCTGCCCTATGTTCAGTTTCAAAATCAAACTCTTGGAGGAGTAGTACCCACCTAGCAACTCTCGTTACCAAATCCTTCTTCTTTAATGTACCTTACAGTAGGCGACCAACTTGAATTTTTGTCCAATCAAGTAGATACGGAATTTCTTCATGGCTTCGATTATAGCTAAGACTTCTAGCTCGTAGCTATTGTACTTCTGTTCGCAATCAGTAGTTTTTCTGCTCATAAAATACACAGGATGCAATTGATTATCATTGTCTCTTTGAAAAAGAATTGCTCCATACCCGTGCTTTGAAGCATCGGTATGAAGTTCAATAGGAGCACCTGGACGATATATAGATAATACTGGAGTGGAAGATAAAGCAGCTTTAAGTTTTTTAAATGATTCTCTTTGCTCGTCCCTGAACTCAAATTTTATTTCCTTCCTTATCTGGTCTCTTAGAACGTAGTTAACAAACTTTTGGAAAATACTCGGAGAGTTACATAACCCGAATGGTACTCGTTTGAATTCGTATTGACCTGTTGGAGTTATAAAAGCTGTGAACTTTTGGCTGCTATCCTCAACGGGAACATGGAAAAAACCTTTCACTAAATCTAAAGTTGTAAAAAACTTGGCAGAATGTAGCTTGTCTATTTGGTCTTCAATAAATGGAATTGGGCACCGAATCTTATGAATTTTCTCGTTCAGTTTTCTGTAGTCTACACAGAGTCGTCGGGATCCATCCTTCTTTTTCACGATTACTATGGGGCTGGCATAGTCCGACACAGACGACTGAATTATATCTTCCTGTAGCCATTCATCGATCTGTTTTTCTACAAATTTTAAATCACCCTGTGAAAGTCGCCGAGGTGGTTGATAAACTGGGTTTTCATCGGATATAGTAATTTTTATTGAAATTGGGGCCTCCGCTTTCTCATCAGGAACATACTTTGAAATCAGTTCTTGGATTTCTTCAGCGATGGATTTATCCTCAATATGATGTAAATTGGGTCCTTCCCCATTTTCTACGCATTCGATCTGTGACAGAAAATATGTTTCTGGTTCTACACTTTCAGCAACTTGAACTTCCTCTGGTCTATTCATTACACTAATTCCGTTCTGATTAAAAGTTAAGTCTACGTATTTTAATAAGTCCATACCTATAATTACATCTGGCCTCATATAGTTATTTGGCACTACATGACAATTAAAATTTTCTAGTCTAGCTTCATCAATTTCAAATTCAGTTTTTGTAACACCTTTAGTTAGTACACCCGCGCCGAAACCAGAAATAATAATAATAGTCCAGTATTAGCTACCCCGTTTACTCTTATTTCAATGTTCATATGACTTCTTTTAATAATATTTACTTCTGGCCTTTTAGTTGCAGTTCTAGGACAATTAACGCGTCGATGTCCAATCTCATTACACTTAAAACATTTTGGGCCTTTGGATTTTTCGGGACATTCGTAAAAATCGTGTAAAGTTGAACAACAATTAAAGCAATGACGTGCCTTTAATCTAGGCATACGATTACTATTCGCGTTTTCGGAGTGCGGTTTTCGATTGGGTTTATCATGCTGCATAGCTTTTGTAAATTTTTCGTATAATTCTAAACGTTCTTTTAATTCTCCAATAGTCTTTGCTTCGTATAGCATAATTTTATTTGACGGGCGGTCTTTTATACCTTCAATAACATAACTTATAATTGCCCCATCTTCTATATCAACCTGAGATCCTATCTCAATCATGTGGTAAAGGTACTCCTTATAGGATTCTGATGGTTGCTTATGCCTCATTTTTAATGTCTGATGTACCTCCGTGCTATTTATTTTAGGTTCATATTCCTGTAGTAACCCTTTCTTAAATAATCATAAGTAAGTGGCTTAGCTTCATAGTCGACGAATATTTTTGCCGATCCTGTTAGCATTTTCCGACAATAAACATATTTCTGCAAAGGGTTCCAGTCAAACGCTACAGAATAAGATTCGAATTCGTGGAACCAATTTTTGATGTTGATTGAATCTCCCGAAAACTTTCTAATAACACTTTCTACATCAGAAATAGAAAATTTTGACTCACCTGAGGATGATGAATTTGGGATATCAAACGAATCGCCAGTGGAATTTTGTTGTCTCTTATTCTTACCCATTTTTTGGAAATATTTATGACGTTTTCCACAAAAACAATTTTAATTTTAATATTGTTTAAGTGAAATTGGCATAACCCTAGAACGGCTGCACTTTTCGCTAAGCTATCAATTTTGCGAGCACTTCACCAGAATGTGTCACAGTTCGCGCTTTACTGAAATTTCATGTACATTTATGTCAGTACCTCACTACCATAGAATTATATCAGGTCTACACCGTCAACTTTTGCTTAGCATATCCAACTATTTCACAAATTCTGCCGGCCTACTGTAATTTTGCAGCTCACTGTACCTCACTACCACCAAGTTATTTCAGATCTGCACCTCAACTTTTATATACACTGTTTGAATTTCGCTAAAATTTTACCAGTGTTGTGAGCTCAAAATATACCGTTTACTTCTTGCAATCTGTCCACAATTCCGTGTACCTATATTCTATTTTACACTTGTAAGTTTCGTTTTTGTATTTGAATCGGTAATGACTTGCACCGTGCTTTTGCAGACATATAATTTTTTTCTACTCGTCCACTTCTACCGGTATATCTAATAATTTTTCTCTTCTTTATCGGCATCGTGTTTTATTTTACTGTTGTTATCAGCTATCCTACATGTATTCTTTCTTAAGTTTTAGACTCATTTTCGTAATTTTATTGGCATCAGCTTCGTACAATCTTTTAATATTATCACATGAGACAATACCATCAGAAGGGTCTAGATCAAATTTAATTATTGTATTTCGCACAGATTCTAAATGAATAAAATCATAAAATTATGTTGTTGAATCATAATCACTTTGAAATGTTGGATAATCCTTAGTAACTCCAAGCATTCAAGTTTTCTATTGAGTCCATTGTCACAGAATCCTTCAACAAAATCTTTTTTTATATGGTACATCTGATTGGATACGAATTTCATCGCAGATAAAACTAGACATTTCAAATGAGTCAGTAGAATTTTGAAATATTGGGATTTTTTTTTCTTGTAGTAGGAGATGGTGGAACAGAAAATTTTTAGATAAAAGATTACAGTACAGTGGCTGTGATTTATTAAATGATTTAAAAATTGACGATCTTTCCGGTTTTCGAAATTTTGCAAGAATCTCTTCAAGTGATTTCAAAACTCTAGTTAATAGAATCGGACCAAAAATAAGGACGAAATACAAACTGGATGAACGGCTGGTCATTGCTCTGAGGTTTTTTGCAACTGGTGATTTTTATGATTCTTTAATGTATTTGTTTAAAGTCTCAAAACAGTTGATTTCAAAAATTGTTCCTGAAGTAGCTGAGGCATTAATAGTTGTATTGCAACCATATATGGCGGTAAGTATTAACATAGAAAAAAATCACTTGTACTGGTCCTTCAGTATATGTACGGACATCATCACTGGCTGGATCTAAACATGCAGAGTCTATTATTAAAATAATCCAAAATGAGCTTTCACTGCTGTTTTCCACAGCTGGTAAAAACTGACTGAAAGTACTGTACAAACTTTAACAAACATCAAATGTTTTCCATTTTATTTTTATTAAATTGGAACATTTTAAAAATCTATAATTGTAAAATTTGCGCCCACACCCATCAAATATTCCGAAAATGTTTGACAAATATTTAACAAATGGGGAATGTTTAATATGTGTGGTTGGGCCGTTAGTAACACCCTGCGAAAAGTTTTTGGTCTACTTGACCTAACTTCTTTAAACTTTCAACGTGCTGCATTATCACAGTTTTTTATGATAATAATATTAATAGCATATTTTGATTGCGCAGTAAATACTAAAAATACAATCCTTTTCTTAAATTAATAATTTGTTTTTGACTGCTGATCTTGCACTGAATGTTAAAGTAAAAAAAAAATGTAGTGGCCGGTAATTGGGTATTTTATTCTAAGTAGTAGTAATAGTAGTAAAAGATTAGTCCAATCGAAACAGCTAGTACTGAAATCGTATTGGCAAAATTTAACTTTTTTTTTGTCTTTTACTCACACATACACAGTTCTTAAAAAACAAAAAACAAACTGTATTTCTAGAGCTTGTTCGGTATTTAATAACAGCTCCGTTGAGGTTCATGTATGAGGAACACAAATTAGTTTTGTATAAAAAGCTAACCTATCTAATGTGCTGTAAAATGAGTAGCAGGGTTAGTAGAGTAACCAAACAATTTACGCATCAAATTAGCTCACACCTGCCCGTGTACAAACGCATAATATGCCTAAGTTTAATGGGCAAGAAAATTTCATATGGTTCACATATGTACAGGGTGTTTCCCACAAGGAGGTCAATAGAGCGGGAAGTGATAGTACTCACCTAGACGAACCAAAAATTGTATGGCAGAGAGGGGGGGGGGGGGCTGCATCAACCGTTTAGGAGTAATAGGGTAATTAAGAAAAGAAGCTAGTTTTTACAAAACACCCTGTATCTTAAAAACTACAGGGCTTTCCGGTCACTGTTAAGAGATCATTGTATTGCAGAATTCCATGGCCTTTCCAACGACTGCTCATACTCCTCCCATCAAGAATTATGGTTGTCTTCGGATTTTCTTACCTTTTTTTTTTAATTTAACCTCTATTATTTTTGCCAAAGGTCGTTAACGTAACTTTTTTTTATAAAAACTGTAAACTGTGGACTCTCCTCTTTAATGTGACCTATTACACCCAAGAGTTATTAGCTCTAAACCTATTCTCAACGATAATTTGTTCCCTTAGCACGTTTTTTAAAAAAATATCGTCTAATTTCGGTGTGACCTGAATAGGTTATGAGTTAATAACTGTTTAACGGCTACAGTTAACGGATAGGGTGTAATAGGTCAACTTAAAGAGGAGAGTCTACAGTTTAAGGTTTTTTATAAAAAAAAATTACGTTAACGACCTTTTGGCAAAAATAACAGAGGTTAAATTAAAAAAAAAAGGTAAGAAAATCCGAAGACAACCAAAATTCTTGATGGAAGAGGGGTATGACCAGTCGTTGGAAAGGCCATGGAATTCTGCAATACAATGATCTCTTAACAGTGACCGGAAAGCCCTGTAGTTTTTAAGATACAGGGTGTTTTGTAAAAACTAGCTGTTTTTTCTTAATCACCCTGTAACTCCTAAACGGTTCATACAGCCGCCCCCCTCTGCCATACAATTTTTTGGTTCGTCTAGTTGAGTACGATCACCTCCCGCTCTATTGACCTTCTAGTGGGAAACACCCTGTATTTGCTTTTTGTCCGCAATCAATTTATCGTCTGGATTCTGAATGAGTTTAGTTGATAATTCCAGATTCACTCTGGAATGGAATAAGTGTTATTATAATAAAAGATAGTGTTGCGTTGAAAATCAAAGCAATTTTATTTTTTCATTATGCATTGGTAAAAATATCTTAAATTAACTCTGAATGTAGAATATTATTAAATACATATTAAGAGTACGCACATATTATTTGTGAAAATTAGAAAAAAGGCACCATTTGATTCGATTACAGTATGTTATTTTCGGCTACAGTGTCAGCACCTGCAAAGAAAATAAAAAATATTTTGATTCTTGTAGTTACTGAGTAATTATATTAAGGTACATCAAGAACACCACAACAAGATTAGTGAGTGATATCATATGAAAAGTTTTTGTTTTCGCTGTACGTCTTTCCTTTATTTTTAATTTGAACAAACCTGCTATTTTCGATTTTCTCAATAAAGCTAAAAAAATATACCATGTAAGCCGTAACCATCGCAACAAGTATACGACAAAATACTTTTAGTAGTAGAGAGTATAAATGAAAAGTAGATCTTTTTATAATAGATAGCTCTAATAGTAGTTTACAGAATAAAAAACTTTGTGCGTGGAAGCAGTAGTGCATTCAATTCTGATTTAGGCACTGAAACTAAATATATAGGCAATAGTTAAGCGAAAGAATGTCAATGATTGTAAATATAGATTGCTTGATAGCATTTTAAAAGATAAGCGATAGTTAAAACTGCTGCTAGATTAGAGTAATTGTTAGATGAAATTGATTGATTAAACGATAACTACCAAGTCAGATAAAAAGCCTAACCATCCCTAGGATTTTTACCTTAACGATGATCAAATGCATGCAAGTGAATCTATATCATGCTTTTACAGCAACCGCTGTAGACATTCACAAAAGAGCCGTGAATAAATGAAGGAACAATTAAAGGGCTAACAAATGCAGTTGGTATATGACAAAACCAGTAACAGGCCAAGAGCCTGCTAACTTTTCAATAAGCATACTGTTACGAAATCTCTAGATTTCCCCCGCGATGAAGATATAGCCTACTGAAGCCTCAAGCGTACGCTAGTACGCTGATGAAGAAAGCGAAGCAGTGCGTCGGAGCGGAGACCAGCAAAATCTAAAAGATGGTGCGGCGTCCCTTGATGCCGCGAATTCCGGCCCTCACACAGGTGGCAGTACTCATCGACCCCAGAATGCAGGCACGAGAGACGAGTTGGATGACAGAGAAAAAAAGGCGAAGTGATCCGATTAACATGAACATAGATGGAATTAAGCACGAAACGAGACAGGCCGCCCAACGGCACTGTGGAATCCCGTTTTCCGAACGAAAGCGAAGAAGTTACCCAGCTAAGTATAATTCCCGAGAAAGATTTATCTTTGTTTTTCTGTATCTTTATAAAATTTATCTTCATTTTGGTGTAGTTCGCTGAACATTTTAAATTGACCTTTCCAATTTATTATCAATCGTTCGTCAACCCTGCCCTCCGAACAAAGGCGATTGGCATATCCGATAAATACAGCTCTTGGATAGAATTCTAGTTCTTTTGTCCACGGAGTTCACTTTACTCTTCTATTTCCTACAGGAATTGTTAATTAATTCCAAAATTTAGTGGTTATTTTCCTTAAATTCCACTTACTAACCCCCGTTAGTGACTCGTAGTGAGGAGGCATACCAGGGTCCCGTACGAACGGAAATCATTACAACGGTAGAAATAAAGAGTTCCAGAATATACCACCAATTTGTTCGAAATTAACCGAGAATATTACAACAGTATAACGAGTATTTATTTATCTTCGTTTTCTACTGAATTTATCTTCATTATTTTTCTTAACCAGCGGAGATTGTCAATCAGCTTCCAAATTTAGTAGTTCCTTTCTCGCAATTTTACTTACAAGCCTCCGTTAGTAGCTAAATAAATATCTCTAGTATCAATTATGAACTAGCCCCTAATCAGCTAATATCTTGGCTGTCGAGAAAAGTACGAGTCTTCAGTCGAGATATCGCACTATTTTTCGGAGTTCTACGAAGGTTTCTACCGGTTACAACGTCTCTAGCTATTCATTGGCTAAATCAGTAGCAGTCGTATCTGGCACAAAGTGTCTAGACGAATATATCGGAACCCCCGAACAATAAACGCATAATTAACTGAGACAATCACTCCACATGAACAAATATTCGTAGCGTCAATTGAAAACGAACCCATAATTAGCTAGCATCTTGGCTGTCGAGACAAGTACCAGTCTCCAATCGAGATATCGCACTTATTTTTCAGAGGCTGCAGAATTTTCCACGAGTGTCCCAAAATCCTCTAACCATAAGCGAGATAATCCCACAGCGTAAACGAATATCTCCCGCCCTAATCAACAGCTTGCCCCTAATTAGTTGATAGCGACCAAATCGCTTCCCTGTTCTTCTTGCCGTGCACAGTAAAGATCCTTACCTAAAAAGAAAATAAAACAACAACAAAAGGTGAACTTTGACGTTTTATATAGGCCTGCAAAACCAAGTTTCATTTCTACTGTAGAATTTAGGAAACGTTCAAGAAGAAGCTCATAGAAATCTTACTTCCCTTGAGCAGGCTGTCCTTGGACGTCTCTATCAACCTTTCAAAAATCTATGGTAGAGTTGAAGCTACCAACACAACATATCGCTTGCTGAACGTTTTCTTATGTCATTTGATGTTTTTGTGGTGGATGCAGATGCAATCACCGCAGGAAGAGTAAGGTAAAGATAGTGTTTACCATGCTCCGTCTCTCTTGCCCATACGCAGGATTCAGGTAAAAATAACCTTTTGAAAATTAAAGTCGGAATGAGTTAATTTTTCTTATAAGCGCTTAAAATATCACTTGGACACAAGTAAATATATTTATTTAATTTAATTCGATTTTCGGGTGTAAGATTTCATCTCTTGGTTGTGTTTTATATGTTTTTATGTAGTGAATGTTTTAAAGGGTGATCAAACTATGACATATAGAAACATAATATTTTTTGTGCCACATGAAATAGCAAATCGCTCAGTCCATTGTTATAAGTCAGTGCCGTCCACGGAAAGTCATATATATAGAAAGGCACGAAAAATTGGCCGTCCACATCAAAATGTTACTATTACTTTTGCGTTTCTGCATTAGTCTATTCTATTCTGTACTGAAAGCGATAAGTTCTCTCTCACAAACTATATAATAATAATATAATAATAATAATAATTTTTTATTTTACACTTCATTGTCTTAGCGTTCAAATTAGTAATAACAAATAAGAAAAAATGTAATAATAATAACAATATGATACTATAAATTAAACTGAAATTAATACTAAGATGCAAATAAACCAATTGACTTAAAAAAAACTACAAAAATGGCTCCAAGGCTGTCTGGCGAGGTTGGCAAGCACTAAGTTAGCATCTTAAGTGTGTCGTTTTCATTAGCAATTTAGTTATATGTATTTAGATCTAAGAGACTATAGCATTTTTAAGATGTTACAATTATTCATTATACTCTGAAATTAAGAATTTTCTGTATTTCCAGGCTTTTGTAGCAAATTGAAAGAGATCCTTATATTCATTTATTCCATTAAGAATATCTAGTACTTCAGATTCACTTAAATTTTTCCTTCCGAAAATTCTGATGCGGAATTCCGATAGAATAGGACAGATTCCAAGAAAATGCAACAAGTCCTCAGTGTCACCCAAATTGCAGAGGGAGCAAAGGCTAGAGCCATCTCTCCCATTCAGACTTATAAGACCACATCTATACTTGAAAATTAAACTAATCTTTCTTAGAGAGAACTCGTTTTTGAAATAATTTTTGGCCAGGTAAAATACATCTCTTTGGATATAGCTCATGCCTCACAGATGTCCTCGCATTTTCTAAGGCTTTATTCTTTAGCCACGCATCCTCCGCTTCTATCAATTCAAAAAATGCTGTTTTGATCTCGACGTAAGTACTATGCAGAATATCTAGAGAGCAATTGTGTTTTTCGGCTAACTCAGTCCATGATCTATGCCAATATACATCTTTTTCTATAACTTTTCGAGTGAGTTTTTGGGGTAATCTGTCACCATTATATGTGAAAAGTGTTCTGAGAATATATAGCAAGTGACATTTTAAGGTATAGATGTACAAATCTGACAAATCTGTTTCAAGGGTGAGAGCGTAATTAGGGGAATGTTGTGGCAGACTTAAAAATTTTTTTAGGAAAAAGCGCTGCAATTTTTCTACATCATTAAATTGAGCAAATCCCCAAATTTGTGCCGCGTAACAAAGAATAGATCGAGTAACTGTATTAAATATTTTAATTTTTTTCGGAGTGTTGAATACTATTTTTTATGAGAAAAGTCTGCCATGCACAGTTAAGGCTTACCTTGGCACTTAGTAGGCGTTGATGTATATGCTCCACCATTGATAATTTTTGAGTTAAAACAACACCAAGGTAAGTGTATTTTTTAACTACCTCAATATCACTATTTTGAAAGACCCAGTGTTTTGAACTCTTTCTAGCACCTCCATTACGCTGAAAGACCATTATTTTTGACTTATCTAGATTGACTTGCAGGTTCCAAAGCTGGCAATATTCCTCTAATCTATGTATCATAGACTGAAGTTTACCTGGAAAGGATGACAATATCATCCGCGTACATTAGCACTTTAATAGCAATATCTTCCACAGAGATGCCTACTTCCATGCTATCCTCCAAATCATTAATGTATAAAGCAAACAACAGTGGACTTAAAATACATCCCTGCTTTACACCGCAACTTGTATTAAATCCCTCCGAAAGGGTGACACCATCCCAAACAAGCGCTGTGGTATCTCTGTAAAGCTCTTGTAAATTACTAATCACTTTAGAGGATACTCCATAAGAATAGAGCTTATAAAATAACGAGTTACGAGCAATTGTATCGAATGCAGCTTTAAAATCGACAAAAAATCCATAAATCTTCTTCTTATTAGAATTATGACAGAGGTTAATTGTACATATTAAATTATATATATTATCGATTGTTGAGTATCCTGAGAGAAATCCTGCCTGACTTTCGTACAGTATTTTGTACCTCTTTACCCAAGCGACAAGTCGTTGATAAAGTAAACCCACATATATTTTAACTACACTATCTATGAAAAAGAGGCCGCGATAATTTTGAACTTGATCAATGTAACCCTTATGTATAGGAAAAATTACTGATTTAGTAAAAGAGCTAGGAACTTTACCGGTTTCAAAAATGTAATTATAATTGTCAAGTAGTCTTTCCAAAAATATTTCAGGTGCGTATTTATAAAATTCATAAGGCACACGATCAGCACCAGGAGCTTTATTATCCTTTAGACTATTTAAAACTTCCAGCAATTCGCTCATCTCAAATTTACTATCTAACGTCGCATCATAGATTTTAGGAGCTGCGTACGATACATTAAGAGAACTTACAGGGGGTGTTAACAAAGACTGAAAATAATTTTTGAAGGCATTTATATCAATAACAGAACTAATTATATACTTTCCGCGCAATTCTTTTGCTATTTGCCACCATCTCTTGAAGTCTCGAACAGATCCCAGTCTATCGGTGAGGCATTCATAATATGTTCTTTTGTTACTTTTGCATAGCGTTTTATAAGCGGCATTTACCTTTAAGTAACTATGACGAGCAAATTCAGAGCAAGTTTTTCTAAAAATATTTAGCCATTTGTAGGATAATCGTCGACTACGTAAGCAGTCGCTGTCAAACCACTTTTGCTTATACGTAAGATTCTTGGTGTAAATTCGATTTGCTGCAAATGTTCGCACAAATTTTCCACTCTTACCCCATATTCTGCAGGTGTCTGATCTTTCCAATTAAGCTTAGGTAATAAAGTCATTGTCTTTTCTTGACGGTAAGATAGAAGGGTGCACAAACTATATGCGTTGCTATATAACCAAATCACTGTCTTGGTATATTTTACTCATGGTTGTCTTGTCTTTTGTTCTAACCTGGATTGTCGATGCTTTCAGGGTATCTTTAGATTATCAAGCTTTGATGATGTTTCCTATGTTAATTTTATATTGCTTGGGTGCTCGCTGAAAACTTTATTTGAGTCACGAATTTTATACCTCACAACCATCTTATTATTTTTTTTTTTGTACATTTTATTAAGCCAAGCTCAAGGGATACCCTATGATGCAAAGCACAGCATGACAGGAAGGGGATAGGGAAAGGAATTAGGGAATGTGAGGAGAGTGGCGGATATGATGATGTATGTCGCCCTAATGCCCTAGACACACAGCGCTCTTAATGAAGAAATAACTAACCAGTCATTAGTCTATAATGATTCATTATAAGCTGCAGACACACAGCCATTTCTTTAATTAAATTGTATTGTCAAACTGGTTTTGATTTACTGACGACATTGAAGAAGCGATATGGATGGAATCAATGCGATAAACTTTGTTTTTATTAATTTTCATTTTTATTTATTTTTATTTTATTTCATTTAACGATTGAGAAATGAAAAAAACATTTTATTAAAAAATATTTTGACATAATTACTTTGTGCTTTGCATGTCTTCTTCTTATTTTTCAAATCAGCAGATGCACAGCGGAGCTCCATATTTAAATTACATGCCAAATCTAGCACATTTTTCCTCATTATAGCTATAATGAAGGAGGAAAACACTTCATTAGTGTCCTTAATTATCATCTGATTTTCGAGGTATAATGACGTATACCATGTGACACACGGCATTTTAATGAATAGTTAGTACTAATGATTCATTAGATAGTGCTGTGTGTCTAGGCTATTACTTGCTTATTAGATAATGTACTTTGTTTCGCTATTTTGTTTTTTATAATTTGTTTAATTTTTTTTTGTCTCCAAATTTCGTTTCCTTAATTATCGATACTTGTCATAATATTGGAAATCTTATAATAATAATAATAATATTAAAAGCATCTAGTCGGCGGTGTGAGAAGTTGATCTTGAGTTGGAGGAATTTGATTCCAATTTCTTGATTAATGAAATCGTCGTTGAATTCCTTTAGATAAATAGCTTTTAGTGCTCAGTTTCACGAACATTAAGAATCATCAAATAAAAAGGATACACAATGACGATTAAATAATTGTAAATACACTTGTTAATTTCATAATTTTTTCTGGTTTTAAGTGACTAAAATTCAAAATAATGAGTCGAATATAGCGACTGGCATATTAAATGAAGAAGATAAGTGGAAATGTTATTATATTTTTGACGGAGCTAAAATCAATTTCATAGTAGTTAATCAATAATGAAAAAAGGTGAATCCAATATTTAGGAACATTTTTAATAAAAGTGTAGTGTAATGAAAAAAAATCTGCTAATAAGTTTCTCAAAGCTCCTTTCGATTAGATTAAGCTTAAAATTTTTAAATAAATTAATGTTAAATTCATAAATGTTTTTCATTAATAAAGTTACCTACCTAAGTATGTACATAATATCTCCATTTACAAATTGGTGATTCTACAGAAAGAGTCCGATTTCTGAATGAAAAAGTGCAATTTATTTTTTGAACGCATTTAATATAATAGGTAAATTATCTATGAATAGAATTTTCATTTATCTTACGAAAGGACGAGTTCAACATTAAATAATCTGAGCAAACTTAAAATTGAATAACAACAAATCTACATATCTCTCAAAACATCAAATTAGGCTTGCGTGCAATTTGCTTATGCGAACCCACAGTAATTTGTTGGTGTGAACGATGAACGAAAAATATTTACGTTATGATGGAGGTTGAAAAAACGGATGTCAAATAGAACTGTCTGATAGTACTATGTCGTAGCCACAGTGACTAATAGGCTTTGTTGCATATTTTTCAAAGCCGAAGTATTTAGTAGAAACATTTGATAACACTCTTAAAAAATACAGTCGAGCTCCTAAAGACAAATATCGAGATAGAAGACGTTTGACACGTAGCCAAAACAGGCGTACACTAATTAGTTAATAAATTTCAATACTTAGAAAAATCATATTAACACATCAGTTTTTTCTTGAAAATATATCAAAACTCCCCAAACACAAACATCTAGATCTAAGACGTTTTTCACCTATACAAACATTAGACAGAGGTAGAAATAGCATTAAATAAAATTTCCAAGAACCAGTGATATTCAGGATAACAATTGATTGCAGTACAATTAATAGTTTCATGTAATGGTAGTAACTTTACCTAATATGATGTCTTATTCCTTTACTTAGCGATCTTTTTTAGTGGCCTAAAGATAACAAACTGTATTTCATCTGCAGTGAATAAAGACTAAACGTATCAATCTATAATGACGAAGTTCGTCAATTAAACGTCCACTGAATTCATTAAATCAAATATATTTTCCACTTGTTGATTACTTAATCTGCGTACGATGCCGATATCTTATGTAAACGACCAACAAGAAGAACAAGTATTTCTGTGTCTCTAGTTAATAGGATCACAATGCCTGATAAGCTGTGAAAGGGAGTGTCTGCCTTCCCATGAGTTGAGGCAAACGGACGAACATCTGAGAAAAAAATTGGACATGGTTCATGTCTCATGAGTTGTACCAAAAGGAAGTTCGACAAATCAGCTTTGTTCGGGCAGGCACATTCAGTTCTTCCAGTCGTTTAGCAACGATACTGTATGTAGAACCTTGTATTACCGCTTCATATTGAAGCTACTTCAGCAATCCGTTTTTACCGTGTGCTTGATTTAATCGATTTCTGCCGATATCTGCCAAAAAGTATTGTACATCAACACTCTTGTAAGCTGTAGTGACGTTTTTCCACAAACACATTAATAAGAATATCGGATATTTTCATCGGATAACATACAGGTAATGGGCTGACTTTATGATTATAGCAAACTGTATGTGTTCAGAGCACTTTCTCTTTTAATAACGAAGATCATGTCTTGCCATTTGACTCATCAGGAGAAATTTTCAGCAAAAAAAACTTCGATTCAATATGTGTTTTTTTTTTTATAGTGGACATACCAAGCTAGACTAAAACTGTTTTGAAACTACATAAGGACTCTCCTAGAAGGTAATGGACGTTTTTTTAGCCTACTGTAGGTAATGATTTTATGGACCCCACTATAATAAAATCAATAGGAACCGTTAAATGACTGATTTACTTTCTGAAATAAATGCAGTAACCTGGTTTTCTGTCATTTTGTTCGAAATGTCTACCGAGCGAGAAGAGGTGCACCGTGAAATTTTGCGCATTTGGTTAGAAAATAAACAACAATCGTATTTATAAATATGAAATTTTTTAATATTATTTTTAATTATTATATAAAAGTAACCGATGGGTTGTAAAAGGGACATTAGATCGCTTTCGTGAAAGTCAGACAATAGCAGAAAAAACAAAAAGTGGTTGGCCGAAAGGCGTAACTGGCAAGATTTTAGAAAAAAAGATAGTTAATTTTATTGAGAAAAAAATAAGTGTCAGTGCGTGATATTACAAAAAAAATTAGCACTTCTAAATCAAATGTCCAGCAAATAAAAACAAAAAATAACATTAAAGCTTACAAAAGACAGAAATGTGCAAAAAGAACAAAATAACAACAAAACACTGCCATTACACCTTCCAGAAAGTTATATGATAAATTGTGTCAGTTCTTCTTCTTCTTCTTCTTCCGGGGGGGGGGGGGGCAGAGCACCGCAAGGCCCCTTTTACATATAACACACACGACAGGACTTGGCCAGCCTTAGAGTTATCTGTTGCGCCAGCCAAAATATAGATTGCCTTCCGCTGAGACAAACAAAATAACGGAGGCATTCGTCACTCGGCATAGGTGTTTTTTTTTCCTTTTTTCTTATTAGTGGTTGGTAGATTTTGTTATTGATTTTTTTGTTTTGTATTTTTTTTATTTTACTTTATTTTTGATTCTGCTTCCATACTAATCTGGATTGTATGTTTAAAAAACCATGTCGCACTCTTTGATATGTTTTATGAGGACTTTAATCGCGTCGATATTGCCCTCTCTCAGCAGACTTATATAATTGGTGAATGTTGGGTCAATCGATGTAAGATCATTAAGAAGCTTCGTTCTTGCAGGCAGTGGGGTATTGCTACAGTGGAAGAGTTTGTGGTCGATATTTTCCGTGGCACTCCCGCATGAACAGGTGGGAGAGTCTTTAATGTTGATTTTGTGGAGGTGCTCGTTAGTAATTACATGACCAAATCTAAGCCTGATTGTAGTTGTGATGATTACTCGAGGGAGCCCTAAGTTGGAAAACCAAGGCTTTTTCCCCACTGACTGCACTAAGGAGTGGAAAGACCTGCCCATCGGTGAGCTGTTCCATTTAGTTTGCCATTCGCCGACCTTATCCTTCTTTAGGATAGGAAGAAGATCATTTGGATAGATTGATATTTCGGAATCCGAAGAGCTGCTGGGGACTTCCCTGGCCAGAGTGTCAGCAAATTCGTTTCCGTCTATTCCCATGTGGCTTGGGATCCACAGAAAGTGTATGAGGGTGCCTTTATTTTTTGCGCTGAATAGAGCTTTTTTGATCTCTAATAAAATGGGGTGGGGCTTAATGCAAAGTGGGTTCTTTAAAGCCGTGAGAACAGACTTGCTGTCTGTAAGGATAAGAAATTTTTTACTGTCCAAGATGACTGCCATCCTAATTGCCTCCAGAATGGCTAGAGCCTCCGCGTGATAAATAGAGGACAGTGGGTTGAGAGGAAATACCGGTTCAATGTCCAAGTTGGGGATCCAGAAAGCTGCAGACGTTTTGCAGCTAGTTTTAGATCCGTCTGTAAAGATGTTGGTGAACGCTTTCCAGCGTGTATTCACTAGCTTGTGGAATAGGGGGGCAGCAGATTCGGGGGTGAGATTTTCCTTTTTTATGTTTGGTAAGATAACTGGGGGTCTGAAATTAATTATATGTAGGGGGTATTGGAAGTGGTAGGGTTTCCGAGTTGATATGAAATTGTGTGAAGCTACAATAAGCTGATATTGTTTGATGATATACGAGTATGGGACCTTAGAAGGGATCCGAGGATGGCTGGACTCAAGGTATTTTTGTAGAGGGATGTGAATTGGATGCGAGGAATCTCGCATGAGTTTTAAGACAAGCTTATCAGCTTATCAGATTCCACCTTTCCTCAAGTGGCATTATATTGGATTCAACTTCCAGGGACATGACATGAGTGGAAATCATCGCACCTAGAGAGGACCTTATTGCATTGTATTGGATTCTGTTCAGTGGAAGGAGGGCAGCTCTGGGTGCATCCATGAAGAAGGAGGACATGTAGTCTAGCAATGGTATTATTAGATCTTTATAGATGTTTAGCAGGCTTTCGGGATTGGCTTCCCATCTGACTCCGCAGAGGGATTTTATAATGTTTGTCAGCCGAAAGCATTTATCCCTTGTTTTCAATATGTGGGCTTTTCCGGAGAGCTTTGATTCCAGGGTGAAACCAAGAAAGGTAGTCTCCGAGAGATATGGAATCAAGTGCGAGTTTATGAGAATGTTAGGGAGATTCACTGGCTTACACAATCGTTTCTGAACTATAAGTATGCGCGATTTGTTGGGGGATACTTCTAAGCCTTTTTTTTGCAAGTTAGCAGTTATGATAGTTATACCGTATTAGATAGCATCCAAAGAGCTCTCCAAAGAAGCGCAAGAGGAAAATATGCATATATCGTCAGCATAGGTGATTAGAGATATGTTACCGGGTAAACTGGCACCGATGTCTTTGGTGTAAAAGTTAAAAAGCATTGGACTGAGTACCGATCCCTGATGCAAGCCCTGATGTGAGAGGTATGAGCTACTCTTATTGTTACCGCTGACTACCTTCATTTGTTTGTAGCCGTAGAGTCGGCTTATAATTGCTATGAGTTGTTCGGGGAGATTTTTTGCATGCATTTTTGCCACCAGAATATTAGGGCACACATGTCAAGGAACGCTACTACTGTAGTCTTTCCCTGAATTATCCCCAAGTGGAGGTGAGACCACAGTGTGAGAACACAATCTGTAGGTGATCTGTTTTTCCGCAAACCAAATTGGTGTGATGGAAGTATGTTGTTTTATTCCAAGAAGTGTTCAATCCTATGTTTTAAAATGTCCTCGAAAATTTTCCTGAGACCCGATGTGAGTGCTATGGGTCTGTATGAGTTAGGATCATTTGGGTCTTTATCTTTTTTGAGTGCTGGGATGATGGCTACTTCATTCCAGTCAGTAGGAATGGAGCTTTTAGTGAAAAAGGAGTTGAATAGGATAAGTATTGTAAGTTTAGCAAAAGTCGACAAACTAGCTATAAGGCTGTATCTTATAAAGTCGAGCCCGGGGGCGGAGTCTTTCTTGTTGATGAGGAAATTTTCTAGTTCCTTGTATGTTATCGGCTGAACAAGGCCATGGTGTGTAGAGTTCGTGAGGTTAGAGTCAGAGGTGTGATATTCCTAGTAAGGGCCTGCAGGCCCAGCTATTTTCTTTGCTATGGTGTCTAGTGGTAACTTGCACTGTGTACGCTTGTGAGTGCCTCTGAAAATTCTAATTTTTTCCCACATTTCGGAAGCCGAACGGTCGGGGGAGATGTTTTGACAGAACTCTTCCCAACTCTATTTTTTTTCCATATTAAGTATACGCGTAGTTTCTTTTTCCTATTTTTTTAATGCTTCGTAGTTCGGTCTGTTGTGTGAATTTCCGTAGGGCAGATCTACGAAGAGCCACCGCTTTAGAGCAGGATATGTTCCACCAAGGATTGGGATGCCTTTTTTGTGCGGATGCGGAGGTAGTTTTAAGAGTGGAGTTGTGAATGGATTCGATTAAGCGGCTGTAGATGACAGTGGGATTATTACTATTAAAGTTGTGTAGGGCGTCAGAGATGTTACGATTTAGAGTTTCTTTGTTAAAGCTTCTGGGAATAAACTGCCTCTGAGTGTCCGTAGAAGCGTTTTGATTGGTAGTGATGAGCTTAGTGATGCAGGGCTTGTGTAGGCTGCCCAGAGTGTCGTTGAATGTAGACCAATCCGCTACCAGTGCGAGAGCAATGGTGATATCTATGGCGGAAGAGGTGGTTGGGCAGACGAAGGTGGGTGATTTGTCGTTGAGTAATACTAAGTTGCTGTCTTCCAGTAGTTTAAGAATTTCACGACCTTTAAGATCTGAGTGTTGATTTCCCCAGAGTGTGTGGTGGGCATTGAGGTCTCCGCAAATTAGGAGGGAGTTGTTAGGAGGAAGTTGGCTAATAATACGCTGCAGGTACCCGGCACTAAAGTTGGCACGAGGAGGAATATATAAATTCAGAATTGATATACGGAATGGGTCTAGTATTATTTCGCAAGCAACCAGTTCTATTGCTGAGTTGCGAGTTATGAGAGGTAAGTTGTTGTATTGCAGGCTGTCCTTTATAAGGATAGCAACTCCACCTCCAGTTGAGCGACGATCCTTTCTGAGAACATTGTAATTTTTGCAAGTAAAAGTTTGAGACGGCTTAAGCCACGTTTCGTTAAGACAAAGCACGGAAATGTTTAGTGAGAATAGTAAGTTATGTAGCTCACCTATTTTATTTGAGATACTGCCTGGATTCCATTGCGCGATTGTTGAATCTGTGTTCATAATGTACTCATTTCTTGGTCATTACCAACCTGTTCCGGTTGGTCCTTTGGTAATTCCTTGGGGGGTGGGGCAGTATCGAGTAGGCGAATGATAGTTTCTTTTAAAGCAGGAATGTAGTTTTATTTGTCTTCTTCGGTGAGATTGTACGATCTGATAGCGTTAATGTCTAAAATCTCTAGACAGAGTTTTAATGGACTGCAGAACTTAGAGCTTTGGACAGAAAACGCTTTTTTCCTAAGTGGTGCATCAGGATTATTGTCATCAGAGAGGGTTCGTCTGAGAGATGAAGTATCAGCTTTGAGCTCGGATGAGTTTGATTCTCGAACGTCAGGGAGTGTGATGGGGACATTGACTGTAGCTTTGTGGGGTACCGCCTCTTCCGGCGGGAGGTCCGCAGAGGAGGGCGCCAATTCTGAAAACCTGGGCCTAGGAGCCTTTTGCTTATTTGGGCGAGAGCCTAGGGATGGGAAGTCTGCTTCTGAGTAAAAAAAAATGCTTACCCGAAAGGGATTGGCTTGATATGAGATTGGAGTAGGGTAATTAGTTTTGCGCTCCGATGCTTTATTACAATCCTTGAAGAATTGGCATGATTTGCTCGTGACATAGTGGTCACAACCGCATTTGGCGCAATGAGGAGATGAAGTGCAAGGAGAGGGGTGAGACTCAGGTTACACAATTCCACACTTTACATATTTAGTCTTTGACCTGCACTTTGATTGGAAGTGTCCAAATCGCCAGCAGTTCCTGCATTGTACGATTCTGTCTCTTTGTGGGAATATCGGAAAGATTATCCCGTCATATTTGATTCAAAGATGGAAGCAGAATGTTTTGTGTCAGTTGAGCGAAGGCTTTATTGTAATGGACGAGGAATCGTACTTTAAATATGATTTTAGTACTCTTGCTGGGCCTCAATTTTATAATGCAAGAGATAAAGACAATGTTTCTGATGCTGACAAATTAATTTTTATAGAAAAATTCGGCCGTAAAGTCATTGTTTGGCACGCCATTTGTCAGTGTGATTAACGCAGTCGGCCCCTTTTCTTTGAGGGGTGTATTAACACTGACGTATACATAAACAGTGCATGAAAAAAGGATTATTGCCGTTTCTCAGATTGCATAAGAAGTCTACACTATTTTGGCCAGAATTACCAACTGTCACTATTCTGGAAAAACTTTGAGCCGGTACCGAAAATAAAGTGAATTTTGTAGAAAAGGCAATAAATCCCCCCAACGTCCCCCAAGTTCGACCTATTAAGCGCTACTGGACTTCGGTCAAAAATATCTTGAGAAAACAAGTCAAAAGTGCTACAACGCTGCAAAATTTTTCTAGTTTATGGAAACTAGCTAGTAGGAAAGTGAGTGATTCTAATGTGCAAAAGCTGATGGCTCCAATTAAGAAAAAAGTTCGATTGTTCTCCCGGCAAAAACATATTTTTAAATTTTGTTTTTTATACAATATTACTAATGAAAAAACACAAAATTTTTTTTACACATTCGTATTGATCTAGTAAGGTTTTGAAAACCGTGCGTTACTTTCTAGGACAAGCCTGAAATACAATGATTGCGACACAAAATTGTCGATGCCAATAGGCGTCGTCGTTTGTCGCAGATGTAATACAATGAATGCGACATTATCGTCGTCATTTCAAGATAGATGAGTTGAGTTTTGCTTTTTTGGGATATCTACAGGACATTTTTCACATTTTTTTAGAATAAGTATAAGTTGTATTTGAAGCTTTTATGCATTTATGCGAGATTTAAAAGAAAGGTGCTCGAAATTTACCAACAGATGAACTGTCAAACTCAAATGTCGCACTGCGCAACGACAATTTTAGAAATTTGCTCTACTTTTTGACGACGACATTATCGTGTCGCAGCATTTGCTGTGCCCTAATGTCGGAACATGTATTCGAAAATTATTTTGGCGTCGACAAATGCGTGTCGCAATCATTGTATTTCAGCCTACAGTCCTTATATCGGCCTGCTGTGGGGGAAAAAAAAGTTTAATTTTACTACTGACGATAAAAATCACTCCTAATTTTATGCAATTCCACGCAAAATTAGCAAAATGATGAAAATAAATGAAATTATGTGTCATAAAAACGGTTGCATAGGTAGATGCATGTGCAGGATCAAATAAAAGGCAACATTCTAAGGTTTCCAAATCTACGAGGTATTTTGTGAAAAACTAGAATATTTTCTTAATCACCCTGTAACTTCGAAACGGTTAAGATTGCCCCCACCCTGCCATATATTTCTTAGTTCCTAACACTTTAACATATCTCGTGTTTAATTTATGATCACTAATTCAAATTCATCCTGTATAAAGAGACTTGTCCTGACTATTGATCATTGCCGAGCCGAAACTACTCAAGATAGAAACATGAAATTTGGAATACAGTTTTATTTTGTAACGTATAGATTTACTAAGAAGAGATTTTTCGTAATTCAATCGATATGTCAGTAAAAAGGAGTGTTTAATATTGTTTAAGTAACGCACGTATCATCTTGAGGTACGATACACCAAACAAGTAATTGAAGGTACCTATTAAAGGTACTCTCAAACGATCTGACAGAATGCCAGATATCTGCCCAATTTTGTGGGTAGATACGTGTAATCACGGTGGCAGATGTTGACAGATATCTGGCGACAACGTCTGCCACTCAAAAATGTCCAGACGTCTGCCGCACGTTTAATCAACCATTTTTTCTAACTGGCAAATTTTTGAACATCGTCTGCAGATTGAACTGAACAGATATCTGTCCAGTATACCAGTTAAAAAAATAGTTATGAGCACGCAGTGATAGGAGTACGGAACACACTGCAAGGTACAAGTTCATACAAGGTTTGTATTGTATCATATAATTATATATTATTATAGCTCCAGGAGTATACAGTATATAAATAATATAATTAACAGAATTGTTCTATTTTATAAATTTCTATTTCTGGAAGATGTAAAACTCCTGCTTCTATATTTCTTTGCTTATCCACTCTTTAACCCAAGTTCGTCTCATCTTTTTAACTTTATCACATTTTTCTTTCACTTGTACAAAATGAACTATACACAATAAAAGCAGCCGCGTTCCTATCTCTAGAAGTCATTTTTGAACAATAAACTTCACATTAGTTTATGTTGTCTTTGCCAGATATAAACAGTATTTTACCAGATGAAAATTAGCAGATCGTGTAATCAGTGAAGACAGACGCATGCCAGATAACTGATCAAAAACTATCTGACAACTCTCTGCCAGATGAAATCTACCCGAATATTTGCTCCGTATGTAATCAGTAAGGCAAATATCTGCCCACAAAAATTGGCAGATATCTGACATTTGGCCAGATCGTTTAGGAACACCTTAACATGTATGGGTACAAAAATAAATCTAAAACCAAGCCGTAGGTAATTATCAATATTGAAGTTCAACTTTCAAATAAATACCAGCACAGCATTGGTAACCTTAAGAGTTACCCGTTTGAGCTCAGTTCCCTTTCAAAACTTATTTCACAATGACGATTAATAAATCCCAGGGACATACGTTGAAATTGACCGAAATAGTTACTCACACACACGGAAAGTTCTATTGGCCTGCCTGTTCCAGAGAGAATTCACCTAACAGTTTTGTTGTGATCCTCCCACCGAAAGGCAGTTCCGCAAATGTTATTTATAAACAGGTCCTTCACTAATCTCCTTGTAAGCTACATTCATTGGAAAGCTTAGACGGTTCACTATCACCTTCATAGGTTGTATAACAAGGAAGTTACACGATGTTTCGTGAAAAACTAGCATACATATTTTTCCCCCTTTAAATAACTGTAATTCTTCAGGAGAAGGGGGGGCGGCTAAAGGAAGTTTTTATGGAACGATTTTTTTATCAGCTCATCTCAAGGGATCACGTAGTATACCGGAAAGCATCGAAATTTTTATGGAACGATTTTTGTATCAGCTCATCTCAAGGGATCGCGTGGTATACCGGAAAGCATCTCATTGATCTGAAACACCCTGTATATCCAATTTAATTCGATTCTCAAAACCCAGGGTAAATCGTATACTTAATTCAAATTTTGAGCAACCCATTTACTTTTAACTTTTAATTTTATTCTCACCGCATGGAATTTTTTTATAATTGTAATTTTATTGCATTACTTTTTCAGGATAAAAATATCCTATAATTTTGTCGGAGACTGTTCCTGTCACATTCTTGTTATAACTATGATGAATGGTGAAGGAAGGAATGAAAAAGCATTCGACGCGCATAGACAATACGAAGGATTTTGCAGCAGCAGCAACAACAACATCATCATCCCCATCAAAACACTGCAAAAATAAAAATTTCCACATCACTTGAGCTTCAAGTCTCACGGTCAAATTATTGTTGTAACTATATACGGAAATTTTTGTAGCTTTTGTTAGCTTGATTGTTATTATAAATCGATTAAACGGAAAGATAGCACGGTTGTGGATATTATTATAGTATTAATTTTCACGTGAACATTATTTATTTGCCACCTGTAACTGAACTTCATAATGTCAATGATTAATGGGTTCGAGATGAGTGTCGCTAAAAAACTCATATTCGTCCCTAAATGCAAATTATTGGTGAAACTGGAAATAACACGTGCAAAGTTTTTGTCCATAATATAAAGTGATTGTTGCAAAATAAATAATTCATCACTCGATTTACCCAAAAACATTGTGATTCCCAAGCAAATGGATCGATATTTGTTCGAGGAGATACGGTACGTACACAATCTCTTGCCTATATGTGTGTAAAATAAGAAAATCAGACTAGAACGAAGAATTGTATGAAATCGCAATTATATCAGAGACATTATTGGAAAGAAGCAACTTACACTTTTTTATTGTAATGATGAATCTACCTACCTGTTGCCTTCACTTGTTGCTTCTTCAGGACCAATATTTTAACACATGTAAAGTGTTCTAGTGACTCTTGTTTGCCAGCTTTAAGTTCAACTTGGTATTTGTAACATTCAATATAGGGCTTAGGGCAAGAAACCTTGTTGGGGTGATGGGTGCGTGCGCTTGCCTTTAGCAAACCTGTTGCTGGACATTAGTACTGATGTTAAAGTTCAGTTTAAGAAGAATTTAAATTACTTATGTCATCTAAAAGGGGAGATTATTATTATTATCTATTAGAATCGATAGGAATTTAAATCGAAAAGAATAATAATATAACAATAAACAAAGTTACCACCAGAAGCCGTAACGAAATCTGAAAAGAATAGGAGCGGTTCTTACTTTTGAGTCGACCCGAATAAGCCGCTTTATAATAGTCCGTAGGGATTCCGTTCTTAAATTAGGAACGGTTCTTGAGTGTATTCGGTTCCAATTTTATATTCGTTCCATTATGGCTCCATTGGAGTTCGTAAATGATTTTTTTTTGTTTTGATCCGAAGCCCCCCTTCTACAGTTTGGTGCTTACGATTTATGTTACTACGGTTGGCAGCAGGGTATGAATTGGGTGGCACTTGGAAGCGAGAAGAGTTTAACTTTCACGTGCTAAGGAGTAAAGAAATATAGGGATAGTAATAAGGTAGAAGCAAGATGGTTTAATTTAGAGGGGAGCGTAAATGTGTGTGGTGGGTGCAAAAACACACCTTTACAGAATGAAAAACCCAAACAAATCATTGTGTTTTTGGTTACAGAATCTAAGAGATGAATTCAATTCCTTCTTGTTTCTTTTTTTTTAATGTAAATGCTCTCTAGTTTTACACCTGTTTTCGATTTGTTTATAGTGACCAGTATGAGTAATCAGACAATTTAGTGGTCTGTCGATTTATCTACTGCATCTCACAGATTACTGAAGGCATCTCGATGAAATACTTGCCCAAACTTGTCCCGTCCGATTATCCAAAAGTAGGAATGTTGACATTAAGGCAAGTGCCACACCAGATGAGCTGATGAGCTGATGTTCTGATTATCAGCAGCACTAATATCTTAATGAGACATGCTACATTGTAAAGGGTGGTGATGTACTGATGTGTAACTGATCTACTGATAATCAGCAAGTGATTTGCATGTTGCTGATTTTTACTGACATCAGTCGATATTTTATTTTCAAACTAATTAAGTGGGATTAGTTTAAAATATTAAAAATGAATGAACAAAATTTTGTTTCAAATTTAGTGCAGCGTTGAAAAACGAATGTACGTGGGGCAATCAACGTGTGTAGACTACTACAAAAGAGATAAATTTGAGAAAGCTTGGAGATAAATTTCGTCGTAAATTGTAAAAGATGGTACGTTTTCTTGTGGAATTTTTTTTTAATTTTACTTCGTACTGAAGAGTATTAGGGTTTCTGCCAATACGAAGAGCTTCTTCTAATCAATTTTTGAAGTTCAAATTTGCAATTTACATTAGCATAGCTTCTTTTCTCCCTACACGGAATATAACTCACCTTCCAGGGGCCGGATTCACTAACTCGGAGAGTTGTCGAGTTGAGATTTATTTTGACACTTAACTTTCCACTCGGAATTCTGTAACTCGGGGAATTTGTATTGAGAATTACCAAACTCTCTATTTCACTTGACAAAACTCTTGGCTGTTTTAGCTGTGGAGAAGTAGGTAGAACATTTCTCAACTGACAGTACTGGCTGCTTTTTGTTGTATTTTATGAAGGTACCTAGGATTTTCAGATTAAATTATGGACTCACTGCATATTTTGGCTATGTTTACAAAAACAAATTATGGAAATCCTTACAATACTTACAGAGAAATAAGAATTTTGGTGTCTCAAGGTACCCGCTAAAAATTTTAAATCACGCGAAAATGATCAAATTGTTCGTCTTCCAGTACAGAAGAGATACTATAAATTTTTTAGATATATGAACGTTAAAGCTTGTATGTAGGATTAAATCGCATCTACATTCTGTCCCCTAATTAGATATGTAACTAGTTTTTGAGTTAATGGTTTTGGAGATAACTGCAAAAGAAGTGAATCAATCCTTCTTAAGATAAAAAAATTGGCGTTTTTTGGTACAAAAAATGGACATATTTTCAACTCATAATTATAAAGAACCGGTTAAGTCGTGGAAATTCACTTTTCATGAAAAAAATAGTTTACAACAGAGTACTAATGGATGTGAAACAAAGGACGGAAGAAATATATGCAAAATATAGGAACTGGGGTGTATATGACCCAATTGCAAAAAAACCTTTCGGCGGTAAAAGGTTAGTTATGAAGTAAAAATGATAAAAAAAAGTACACCACTCGATTCACCCTCTTTAGTTTGATACCAAACATGACTTATTTTGGATAACCCCCAATGAGGGGTGGTACGACCCCCCATCCCCAATATCCCCTCCCCCAAAAATTTTTCATATATATTTTTGTACTCTTAGACTCTAAGTCTGATGCAAAAAACCTCAATGCTCTATGACCCTCCCACACAGAGTTAGCCGTCCTTCAATATTGCGACACTTCCCACGTTTTCCTTAACTCCCCAAGTATGGTAGAGAATCGCGAATGGAGAGTTAGGGAATTTTAATCGGGGAAAACGAAAATTCTCATCTTTCAAACTCCCAAGCTCTCCGAGTTACAGAATCCGGTCCCAGGAGGCATTGGGCTTCCTGGATCCTATCATGAATGATAGTTAGATTTTATCGTTTATCATGTATGATGGCTCAATTTTATTATTGATCATAAATGATAGTTAGTTTCCTTCAGATGTAAATGCCATAAAAAAATCCCGACTATATTAATATATAACCCACCATACACCCGATTTTTGCGTTAGTTTTGCTTTTTTCTTCCATTCCTTAAAAATAATAGCAGTAAAAGCTCTTCATCCTCACTGAATTCCATTTTAAGTGCTTGCAATTTTGAAATAAAAATTAGATCACTTTAAGTGGATGTAGCATTACCTACTGATGTGATGTCTTCGCAATACATCAGTTGCTGATTATTTTAAAACTTCACCATCACCACATCAGCAGTCTGGTGTGGCACTTGCCTAAAGGATATGATTGAATATTGCTCGTCTGCAGAAGTAGTCCATACGTACCTACATCAGCTGTGGTTGTGTTAGACTTAGCCGAGCCTTGATTATCAACTTCGTCCGACTTTTGTTACCAACAAAATCCGTATTCCAATAACCAAATCAGGCTAACCTGAATGGTCTTGATCAATTAATTCAATATGTTTGTACTATATTGTATTAACTCGAACTGCTCATGGTTTCACGTAGGGTTTGCAGGGTTTCCTCAAATCCCGAAATCCCGGGATCGAAATAACTAGTCTCGGGATTTAATATTTGTCTGAATTATGTTTTGAAACTTTTTTTTCATCAACATTTTTTAAGAATTTTATTCTCAGAATATTTATATTTTTTTTTTATGAAATATGTACGTATATGTTCTATTATGGATTGAAAGTTTTCTATTTGGTCGCCTAATTCATGTTGTATTAGATGGCGTTACATCTGAACCTCACCCTATAAATGCCGGTGTGCCCCAGGGTTCTCCGTCTATTTTCCTAATTTTCATAAATGATCTACTTTCCCTTAATTTCAATCCCATCCTTACCCTTAATTTCGTTTACTCCTTTTATAATCTTGCGGACTCCAGAGGTCAATGCCGCATGTGCCAAACGAGATTGAATGACTAGTACATTGAATAACGATCTTGATATTATCCTCACTTGGGGCAAAGTGAATCGCGTCGAATTCAAAGCATCTAGGACCCAAAGCTGTTTCATCTCTTTAAAATAAGATCACCATTTAACCACTCCCATTTCATTTGATGGAGCTTTAATTTAGATTCACCGTCACTGAGCATTCTTGGCATTAATATTTCCAGTAAACAGATCACATCTTCTTTGTTGCCAAAGAAGCATCGAATTGTTTTGGATTTTTAACAAGAGAAAAAGCTATAATTGATCTAAGACCAATTCTTATGATACCCTAGATGAATGCCCGTATGAAATTTCGTGTGGTCACCCACTTGAGATTTTTTGCATTGGTTTCTCGCATATATTTCTAGAACGGCTAGTCGGACAGAAAAAATGACTATAACCAATTTTATAGGATTTCTTATTCTGAAGAAGTCTTTAGTACAATAAAAATGTGTAGGACTGATCGTTTTCAGAGTATATGTAAAAAATCAAAATTTTTATATGGCAACACCAAGAAGGGGTTGCCCGATTTAGTCCATTTTTGAAATTTTCGTTGCTATTACTATGAAAACACAATGTATTAAATTTCAGCTTTCTATGTCGACGTGTTCTCACGTAGTGTCCAAATATATCGTGGAAAACGAAATTTTTGTATGGCAACCCCACGAAGGAGTTGCCCGATTTGTCTCATTTTCGAACTTAAGTTTACTTTTTTTTTTTAATGTCCGTGTACAAAATTTCAGCCTTTTAGGTGAACGCGTTCTCGAGTTATCGTGCGCACGGACAGACGGACGGACAGACGGACGGACAGACGGACATGCAAAAATCAAAATAACTTTTAATTTTATGCGGGGGTGTCCAATCCATTTTGCTCTACTATCATTATTTCTGTGCGTTACAAACGGAATGGCATACTTAGTATACCCTATAGATTTCATCTAGGGTATAAAAAGGTGTAAGAAATATTTCAGCCCATCAAATGTAGAGCCACTCTACAAGTCCTATATCAGACCTAAAACGGAATACAATTCTCACATGTTGGATATTGTCCGAAAGAGAGTCTTTGAGCTCATTGATGATTTGGCAATAACTTGCCATATCGACTCGGTCGAGCACCGCCGCAATGTTGGATGTCTTTCGCTCCTTTATCGCTACACGCATGACGAATGTTCCGATAAAATATCTAACCTAATCCCTTGTAGATTAATTCCTGCACGTAATACTCGCGCTGCAAGCGGCGCACCTTCTTTCACCCTTCAAAATATTTTCGACCGTACAGAAAAATTCCGTGATGCTTTCTTATTCCAAACTGCACGAATGTGGAACAGTCTAACATCTTCTGTTTTTCCTCAGGCTTACAATCAAGGTTCAAGAGTGACATACATCGGCACCTCCGCCACTTTCCGCATTTCCCCTAATCCTTTCCCTATTTCCTTCCTACCATGCTGTGCTTTGTATCATAGGGTATCCCCTGAGTTTGGCTTAATAATATATAAAAAAAGAAAATAAAAAAAACATTTCACAACAAAATGTTCCAATAATTTAATTTATGCCGGATATATTTAATTACCATTCTTTCACATCTAGTATGTGTTTATTGAAAATTGGGCACGCGTATGAAAATTTGCGAAGTTTTTTGGTGCATATTATTTTTCAATAAGAAAAGCCCGCAAATAATAAAAGATCAATACCATCAATTATATTCAAATTGATAAGTATATTGAGAAAATGAGAAGAGAGCATAGCAAAACAAATCGATTGCACTCTTCATTATCTTTCTTACTTTATTCCTGTATAAATACCTGAATGTAAATATGCATCGACCAATTAATGAATGAACAGTATTGTATTTTAAGATATGAGCGATTATTCATTCTTTTATGTAAAATGTATTTGTTTGAATATTGGATATTCATTTTCTTACACAGCGTCCAATCCTAATCCCGGTACCAATCTCGGGATCTCGGGATTTGGAAAATGTAATCCCGAAATCCCGGGATTGAAAATATAACACGGGATTGCAAACCCTAGTTTCACGAAATGGAAGAGTTTAAAATTTATTTCCCAGTCTCCTCGACTGCAGATAGAAAGGAAGCCGTAGTTCAGACACCAGTGCACTTGTCAGAAAAGTAATTAGCTGTCCAATCATTGAAGATGCAACAACTTTAATTACTGTCTGACTATCAGAAAAAGATGCTTGTACTATATGCATGTACTAATTAATATTGTTCCTATAGTTTAACGAAATGCAATGGTTAAATTTATCATACCTATACCTGGACATATAAAAAGAGGTTTTCGTTTTATCATATCGTTTAATAAGATTTCCACTGCCGCGCCTCTGTGGGATTAGATAACATTGTCACATTGCCTTATATATAGAATAAATCATATAATTAAAAAAAGAACAGTTTGATAATACAGATAAAAAAAAATCGAACTAATCATATTTGGTATTGGTCTGGCTGGTATGAACTAAAAGACACCTAGGGGAAATTGGATATAATAAAATTGAAGACAGGAAGGGGATGTATATATGTCCGTATATCAAAAGTTGTGTCATTGGTAGACTTCAGATAATTTTCGAGGTGCATATTTGAATAAATTTACTTTCTTGTCTTATTTTCTTTTTATACCCTACATGAAATCATAAGGTATACACCATGTTTTCTCATTCCGTTTGTAACGCACAGAAATTATGCTGGTAGAGCAATATGGATTGAACACCCAGTTATTTTGCTTTTTGCATGTCCGTCTGTCCATCCGTCCATCTGTCCGTCTGTCCATCCGTCCATCTGTCCGTCTGTCTGTCCTAACGATAGCTCAAGAGCGCGATCACTTAGAGAGCTGATTTTTTACTGTATATTTGGACACTTCCTGAAAACTTATCGACGCAGAAAGCTAAAATTTTGTACACGACGTTTTCATAGAAATAAAACTACTTCAAAATCAATCTTGCACAGACCATACGAAATTATATACGGACATTCATCTAAGAACTGGTCTTTGACAAATTCTAGCTTTTTTACTTGTTGTTATTATGTTGCCAAAGTTTAGGGGAATTCTCTGTGATGACAATAGCATACCTCGGGAGGAAAGCGAAAAGTGGTGCGGAATTTAGGATTAGGAGTATAGGAAGATGGCAGTTCACGTCTCGCTTGAATTTATGTGACTCATAAGTTGAAATAAAAACAGAAGAAAATTTGGTGTTTTTGATAAGTATCAATAATGTGATAAAATCTATAAGGTTGCTGAATATTTCTATGCCTAAGAAGTTAAGGGACGGCGAGTTCTTGAAAATTGGGATGCTATATTATAGACATAGAGCTTTAGACGTATTAAACAAAACCCGATTTGCTTTACCATAAGTGAGTATATTGTGACGTCTGTATTTAATAAACTAAACATATGACACCCATTATTATTTACAGCGATCCTTCGAGTGTTTATTACAGAATCGAACGAGAATACGAAATCAGGGGTGCTGTCATCTGCAAAACTGTGAATAGGAAGGAAAGAGAGCTAGAAAATCATTGATAAAAATGGATGAAAAGAGTAAAAGAGAATGCTTATACAATTGATTACATTCATTAGTTATCGGTTAGAGGTAGCTCCGTCCAATAAAACTGAATCCATACCCGTAGCCTGAAGTTTGAATAAAATAACATCATGCCAGCATCTGTCGAATGCCCTCGAAATATATAATGCAACGATTTCAGACTAACTGAAATTGCGGTCGTTATTTCATCAATCGGATGTTGAGAAGTATCTCGAAGTATTTAGAAAGAACCAGACCAGACCACCATAACTGCTGAGGGGAGAGCAGTACGGGGCTCGTCGAGCAGTTGTTCGAAAGGCCATGAAGTTCTGCATACAATGAGCCATGTAAGTGAGCGTACACTCTGTACTTTTTAAAATACAGGGTATTTTGTGAAAGACTACCAAATTTTCTTAATCACCCCGTAAGTCCGAAAAGGTTGAGCTGCCGCCCCCCTACCTTGCCGTACAATTTTTTGTTTGACTAGGTAACTATCACCTCCGGTCCTATAGACCACTATGGACGAAACACCCTGTATAAATGGTACGTATATGCATACATTTCTTTTGGAAGAATGTTTTCACGTTTCCGCCGCTGTAACTCATTACACATCAGACTTGCCTTATTTAGTTCTTATTGATTTTGATTATAAGTGGTAAGTCATCAATTCATTCAAGCAAGGGATCCTGCGTTCACAGTTTAATTGGATGATTTTGGCTTGCATGCGATTTTACCTAGTTCTTTCAAGCAGCACAACTACATTTTAGATCTCATGTAAAAACTGTAGAAAGCAAAGCCTGCTCAAACATGGAGTTTAAGGAATTAACACAATATATACCATTGTGAATAAACAACAGTTAAACGGAGTCTTCATCTACTCAAAGTGTCCAGAAGACAGGTAAAGCGAAGAGTTGTTTTTTGCATCCTATCTACTCAAGGAAATTTCTTTCAGTCAACTTAATCTTCAGGAAAATTTATGGCTTCAATTTTCTGGTATGCTACGAGGATATTGCTGATTGATTGACGATATGCTTGCTATAACGCAGACCGTATACAGAATTCTTGTGAAAGGAAGAAGTAGGGGGGAGGAAGAGGACGCAATTCTGGTCTAAAAACGGTTTAAGCTGGAAATAGATCAAAAGTGTGAAGACACTTGCAACCACGCAACGAAGACTTGCAATTTCAATATTGATATTGCAATTATGTCAACTACAATATAAAATTTCACAGACAAACTTACGGTTTACGATATTGAGCAATTAATTAGAGAACTTACTTTTGATTTCTAAAATGTTCGTGTAATAAATGATTATGGTTTATAACTAGGGTCATAATGAAATAAGCTCGTATACCGCGTACATTTTTCGCAATTTCAATATTGAGTTACAATATACTATATACTGAGTGTACACCAAGCATATACCGAGCTGTTTCTCAGTATATAGAGACAGACTTGCGGTTTAGAGCAAATTGCAAACTGAACTGCAGTCTGTCTCCGGTATAATATAAAAATTCAGGAAAAAGGCCTGATTTATCAAAGAAAGTTCATTTTTCATCGGAATAATACACCTGCCCATACAAGTGTTCATCCTATGCCAAACAAAGCGAAATGGAGACTTAGCTCCAATTGGTTTCCATCTATTACATACCTTTTCAATAATATTCTCCTATGAGAGATGGCCATATGCACTACTGCGTGCGAAAAAAGGATGCCAGATATCACTCTACGCTACTCTAGTCTACTCTGCATTGTGGATTCGGCATTAATGCTGAACTCACAATGCAGCGTAGCGTAGAGTTGCGTAATGTTATTCGAGCAAAGTTGATTGTACTAAACCTGCAGCGTGAAACAATTTAAGTTCAATGCACTAAGTGCATCAATAATAGAAGAAATTACTGCAAATATTACAGTGCTAGACAAACAGCGCTCCTAATAAATAATTAAATAACAACTCATTAGACGCTAATGATTCATTGGGCAACTGCAGACACACAGCCAATTCTTTAATTAAATTGTACTGTCAAACTGGTTTTGATATACTTATGGACAGTGAAGAAGCGAAATGGATCGTATCGTCACGATAAACTTAGTTTTTATTTACTTTATTTTTCAATTTAACAATTTGGAAATGAAAAAAACATTATATTAAAAAGTATTTTGAAGCTTGTGCTTCGCATTTATTCTTCTTATTTTTCAAATAGGCACATGCACAACGGAACACCAAATTTATATTATATTATAAAATATATTCAGTTTTAGTACATTTTCCTCATTACAACTCTAATGAAGTGAAAAAACACTTCATTGGTATACATCAATGAGCCCCTGTTTAGACCGTCCTATTTAGGACTAGTCTTAGGGTAAGTCGACTTACGTAGAACTAATATGTAGTGGTTTAAACATGCCGTATTACGAAAAACTAGTCCTACTTTAATCCGATATCTGATGCGGTATTGACCTAAACAATTAGTATTAAACGTAGACATAAACCTCACATAAGTACTTGTTTTCAAACTTGTTCATTAATAGAGAGGAGTTTTGTTTAGTTTTAATGAAAATGAATGGAATTAAGAAGGAACAAAATGCGAACTGGTCAGAAGAAAATATTCCGGATGATAAAACATTTAGAAGTGTGGAAATTTTTAAAAATTTTTATATGCTCCATTCTCTTCTCTTGTGCATGTGTACAAAAAAAACTAAAAATATTATTTCTCAGTTTCCTCGTGAAGAAGTAGGCAGATCTGACAAATTTGACAACCGTCAAAGGTTTAATAGTCCTAAATAGCTCCGGTCTAAACGTACTCATTATGATCTGATTTTCGAGTCATAATTATGAATACTATGACACATGGCATCTTCCTGATTCATTAGGTCGTGCTGTGTGTCTAAGGTATCTAAGACAGAGTTTTTAATAAGAGCTTCAAGACGAAGTAACTTTTATTTTCAATTTGAGCCCCCACCCGTGGTAAGCTCCAGTAAATAACAATGTTTACCAATATAGCAATCTTTTAATAATATTTGCGCCCACACAAGTGGTAAGTTCAAAATTTTGGAGAGATTCCATTCGAGCTATCCAAAAATATAGGAGAATAGCTGCGTTTTTTTTATATTGATCAGGTACATTGGAAATTAGGCAAAATATTAAATTACCATGATTTCAATCTTCACAAAATGTCAAAATAGAAGCTGAATTTGGTTCAAATTTTGAAGTTTTTACCCTACAAAAGCATGGCAATATTATGATTTCTTATGAATTTAGAAAACCATATAAATTTATAATCGCTTTTGACACCGACGCCAATCGATAATCCCCTTTGATCCACTGGCATGTATAACATGAACCGCTGACACTACTGAAATCGTTAACATTATTATGGGATCACTTTTCTATAGTTGTCTCTTTTTGATTTAAGTCCTGTACTCCGCTGAACTTCAAACAATAAGTTCTATAAGAAATCCACCATAGTTTAGTTTCAGTTCAGTGGATTTTCCAAATGGATATATGGAATAGAAATAGATGACAATACAATAGTTGTAATCTTTTCTCTGTCCCCGAAAAACTAATTTTAGGGATAAGATAGGCAGACAAAAATTGCTTCATTTTATTTCTTTAAAAATCGAGTTTAAGGAATATTTGATGTTATAGGAGAGGTATTTTTTTTTGTTTAACCTGCCGACCACAAATCTTGGATACAAGGCGACTCAAATTCTAACGTTTTCACTGCAGACGTGTTTTTTAATTTGTTGATTATCGGAATCGGGTTATTCGATTCTTTGGTCCAATATTTCAAATTAAAAGTATTAAATGGGGATTTCCGAAGAAATTGAAAACATAAAAAAAATAAAAAATAATCATAATTTTTTTTTATTAGTTTTGGATTTTTGACCCCCTCCGGAAGAGAAACCCCTCAAAAAATTTTTTTTTTTAAATGCTCTAACATTAATACTATCATATCAAAAATTTGCGGATGTTCAGCTCTTAGTTTAGGAGATACAATTTTTTTTATTATCGTCTTTGCAAAATTTCATATGAAAATTTTAGAATTTACTCCGAAAGAATGATTTTTTTTTAATTGTTTTTAGATACTTAATGAAATATGTGTTTAAAAAGTATTACAATAATAGTTCTGTTATATTATTTCATAAAATTTATAATTTTATTTTTATTACAAAACGAATATTCTTTAACACTAACACTATTGTCATTTACAGGAATAAAACTGTGGTACTATTGACTTGACACAATTATATCTATATTTCTAATTTTTCTTTTATATTAACTATTTTGCAATATAAATTAAATCATGTACTTCTGTTTGAACTTATATTCAAATGATATCATAATAATCATTGCATAACACTATAATCCAAAAACTTCATTACATTTATTATTCTTCATAAAATTGGAAATGTTTACCAACATCAATCAACCTAATTTTGTATTCTACTACCATAAAATAATAGATTTGTCTCTTTTGCTGGACATAAACCTCTTTAATCCCTAAGACCTGAGTAAACGTATAGATTGCCTTTTGTGAAAATGGCATGGAACTAGATTTAGTAAAAATCAAGCACAGCTTATACAACACAAGAATCAAATTATCCATAAGAATAATATCTTGGAGCTGAAATTAGTCAGAGGAGCTCAATTCAACTTGTGCATATGACATACATATTCGTACTTAGTTATCCATTTTTTGTATTGACCTATCAGAAAGTAATATTTTCTCAGAAATATAAACTTTATCTCTCCAGCAGGCCAACTTATAACAAAATCCTTTTATTATTTATATTTATGATTCAGCCAAAAAACATTTGCAGTTTTTTACAAAATAGTTCCTTTTCGTTCTTACCCCTCAAATAGAGACATATCACTATCCCACTCTCTCCAGTTTTAAGTACAAATTACGTGCAATATGTAAATGCTGGTAGGTAAATAGGCTCTTTCTGAAAATATTGATTTAAAAATGTAGCACGTGATGATTTTAGGGATAGAAATTAAGATAGTTTGAACTTGAAGACAATGTGTCTTCTTTGAATATAAATCCCTTTTGTAATATATAAAGTAAAAGATTTAGTTCTGAATTAAGTTTTTGCATTAATGAGGTTTTATATCCTTTATCTAATATCGATTTCTATCATAAACCAATTGTTATACCCTAGATGAAATTCCGTTTGTAACGCACAGAAATAAGCAAAATGGATTGGACACCCACGCAGAATATTAAAAAAGTTATTTTGATTTTTGGCTGTCCGTCTGTCCGTGCACACGATAACTCGAAAACGCCTGTACTTAGACAGCTGAAATTTTGTACGCGGACTTTAAAAAAGAAAGTAAAATTAAGTTCGAAAATAAGACAAATCGGGCAACTCCTTCGTGGGGTTGCCATACAAAATTTTCGTTTCCCACTATATATTTGGACACTGCCTAAGAACGCGCTGACTAGCTGAATTTGGTACATGGTGTTTTCATAGTAATAGCAAACAAAATTTCAAAAATAGAATAAATAGGGCAACCCCTTCTGTCTGTTGCCATATAATACTGTGAAAACAATCAGTTCTTGACATTTTTATTGTACTAAAAACTTCTTCAGAATATAAAATTCTATAAAATTGGTTATTAATCATTTTTTTCATTCATCTAGGGTATCATAAGAATTGGTCTTATTGTTAGACCAATTCTAACTTTTTTACTTGTTTTTAATTCAGATACATATTATTGTTTACTGATTCACTGGTTACCGACTTCTATACTTATAAGGTGATTTTGTTGAAATTAATGATTATAATAATTCGTTTAATTGGTGCGAAGAGCTAAACTACGCAAATAATGTTTTACTTATAGTAATTTTTTGAAAATCACTAATGCTGGCATTGAAAGGTTCATATCTATTAATAAGACCAAAGCGAAATCTTACCCTCCTTGGTACAATCGGGGATATCTAGGCTAAAAACTGCTAAAAACAAGACATATTAATTGTAAATGGGGACTAATAGTTCATACAATGATCCTAATTTTGAAGATCTGAAGCGGGAATATGAGTATCTTCATATATATCTCTTGACTATACATATAGGGTGTTTCCTCCATGGTGGTTAAAAAGGACAGAGCGTACGGTCACCGTGTAAAGCTGATTGTATTCAGAACTTCATGGTCAACCAGCCCCGGACTCCTCTCCCCTCAGGAGTTATTGCTGTCTAAACTAAAAATTTCGAATTTGCTTATCTTTTTTTTATAATTTGATAAATAAATAACAAAATAAATTGTAGTAGAAATAAAAACAAAAATAAAGCAGTTGTCAGAGTTTTGTGAAAACCTAGCATAATTTCGTAATCACTCTGTAACTCCGAAACGGTTGATTTGCCCCCCCCCCATACAAGTTTTTGTTCGTCTAGGTGAGTACTGTCACCTGCCGCTCTATGGACCACTATGGAGGAAACACACTGTATACCCTTTTATGGTATTAATTCAATTCCGAACATCTTGCTTTAGACATTATTGCAGTTCATTGGCCCCTGCACTAACAATAATTTCAATAAATCAATCAAATCAAATATCTTTTAGACAATTGAAAGTTTATTTTCATTAAACCTTTATTCAAAGCGGGTTCCCGAAATCGAATCAGCAATTATAGACTAATTGCTAACCAGTTCTTAAATGTTTTGAGAGCTTAGTTAAGGATAAAACTTATTTTCACATTAATAAGGTATTTCCTCCAGGCAACACGAGTTTGTAAGTGGGTGATCTACTTCCACTAATTTAATTCTTTTCAAACGCTATGTCTTTGTTGCTATTGAGGATTCAATTAGATGTTATATACCCAGATTTTGTAAAAGCTTTTGATCGTGTGTTAATTTAGCATTAGAACGTGAGGTGTTTGGTTTTAATTCTTCTTTGCTTGATTGGCTGACTTCATATCTTATTAATCCTTCTCAGTGTCCTTAAGCATATTTGCCTTCTTCTGTCGGAGCTTGATCGTTACCAATGGTGCTTTTCAAACGGACGGGCTCTATGTAAATCCACACTAATTATATTCGCTCTAGGGCTTTTAAGATACTAGGTTTTATAAAACGCAATACTGATGACTTAAGGGATCATCACACCTTAAAAGCTTTACCCTGGTTAGATCTATAATTGAGTATGCTTTTGTGGTATGGTATCCTGACATCAACCAACTTATCCATAAAATTGAGAAAAAAAAATCATTCGCTATGCATTAGCAGCATTATTTACCCGAGTTGTGTGCTTTTGAGGTTACAGCTCTTGGATACTAGGAAAAGAATGTCATCTATAATGTTTCTGAGAGATATTCATGCCAATTTTATTTAATATTTATGTGCCAAGTTTTGCCCTAAGAATTAAATGTTTGTTACATGTACCTTATCCCCGAACCACTTAGGAATTAATTTCCCATTGCTCTCGTCACTTTAATGAAATTTATGACAATGAAGTCGACTTAGCTCTCGGACGCTCCAAGTTTAAAGATATTTTTATTTCAAAGTGCTTGTAGTTTGCTAAATTGAATTTATTTTGACAATATTTCCTTATTTTAGTGATATCTAAATATTATCTACTTTCTGTAGGTGGGCTATATTTTACAATTTAATCATAATAAATTTAAATTAATAATTGTTTGAATAGTTATGTGAAATGGATTGGTATATTTAAGTTATATTTCAACAAAGTAGCTGAAAATGCTGTACACAGGAAATCGGAATTCCTTGAAAAAATATCAATATTCCGAATTCCGATCATTACAGAGGAGAAAATTTAAGCACTAAGCTCTAAATTTACAACCTAGTCGAAAAGAGGAATTACCAAGCCCAGTTACAGATTTCGATCTCTACTAAGTGTGTGAGTGACTATCGTTTACCATGCTGAAATTGAGAGCATTAGTCAGTTCAGTCCCTTGAATACTTGGGTATTCCCTAGCACGCTTACAAGGTATTATTTAGTACTTCTTACGGCTCACAGTAAACTAAGGGAATCACCACCTGAGTAGTTCTGTTCAAAATTTCCCAAGCACACCAATAATCGCCCGCGTTAAACAAATTGATCTGATGAGTTAGCAAGCCAGGACAAGCTCGCTTGTGCACAAGCCCAAGAAATACGGTAATCTGTATGTCTTTTTATTTTAGTAGATTAGTGATATCAAATCTTTTTATTATTATTATGCTAAACTTGAAAATGTTCTCTATTGAAAAATTTCCATTTTTATTTTTCATAATAATTACAAACTCTGTCGCGTACAGAAAATTGCTTGCAAACATCTAATCATGACTGATATTCTTTAAAAACCTGGGCATTTCAGCCTCAAGATTACAAAATTGTAGAAGAATGCATACGAATTAGAAGTTTAATCATTGTGAATTACTTACCACTTCTATAATTCTTTCACCGCGTGTATTATCCCTTTCAATATCCCTTTCAGGTCGCTGTTTCGTCACCTCGTGTTCGGAAGAATTTGATTCTTTTTGTTTGAATACTTGTTTCCTGCAAATGGATAATAATTTTAAAAAATATAATAGATAAATTCGGAAACAGAAAGACAAAAATTGTTCCATAAAATCACGTAACGTACATATTACGCGTGTAAATATAATTAAAAATTTCATTCTACATATACTCAAAATCGTAACAATTTGATTTTGTCATAGTGATCATGTACCTTTACATCACACTATACCATGCTATCCTATTAAAACCCATTAGGAAAAAATCCGTGTTTATAAGCTCTCTTGCGGAAGCTAAAGTAGCTTTTATTGTTTCATTTCTGCTTATTTTAACATATATCCATTTCCGCTAAAAACAACGCTTATATAAATGGCTTGCATACGGGTTTAAAGCTGTTTTTTTTTATTTCATTAAAGTGCTTGTTTACTGCTAAGAAAATGCGCTTACATATTGTTTAACAATTTGATTTTATAGAATTTGTTATTGGCTGGCAGCTCAAGACTTTTGAAAGCAAAGACGTATCTTTGCCGTACATTTCAACTATAGTATTAAACATAATACGTACATATATTGGTGTTATACCAATGATAATTTCTTGTTAAAGAGGAATTTTAAAAAATCATACGGAATTATTAACTCTCTCAACTAACTTCTAAGAATTGAGTTATTTGGCGTCGAACTGAAATATATAACATGGACTGCTCAGTCCAGTGTTTTATATACATATGTCAGTACATCGAACATGCGTAAACGCAGCTCTAATATTGACCATAAACTCAATTCTCAGGAAAAATTCAATTAATATGTCTCTAGGGAAATACAAGCAGCTTTAAACTGCTTTAAAGGGAAATATAAGTGTTTGAGAACTGTTTATCGATAAAGCAAATATAAGCGATTAAAAACTGATTATTGTGAGTATTGTTCTAATAGGAATTTATGTACATATAGTGAATGCAAATCTGTAGATACATTATATTGCTAAGATGTAATTTTTGAATGCTCAATTCCTTATCAATCAAGATTTTGAAGGAGATATACTTACCGTTACTGACCACAACACTGTAAGGACACATGTTGGAACACTTCTTTACGAATCACCCTGTATACAGGGTGTCCCATACGTACCGCATTTCCTTTATACCCTGAATTCCTCACTCAATTTCGAGAAATAAATTGTATGGGAGGAGAGCCGGAAAATGCACGGTGTCGACGGTAGGGGGGGGGGGGGGTTTGATTTTGGGTTCTTTTTATCCTAATACCATGTAACTTTCTTGTTATACACCCTATGAAGGTGACTTGCATCTCAGGTGATAGTAAACCCTCTACGGTTTCCAACAAATGCCCAACCACCTCTCTACCCCCTTTTCGTCGGCAGTTATAGGACGTCAAAGTCAAAAAATTGGAGAATTTTGCAATTTCTTTTTCAATTTAACGATTTTCCCGCCAAAATGCATGATAACTATACAGTTTTATGAAAAGATTTAAAGTTATTGAGATGTTCCCGTTTTTATGGTACATATCATTAATTTTGCTAATAATAATAGAAGTCGCGCCTAATTTTATGCAATTCCACGCAAATTAGCAAAATTCATGAAATTATGCATCATAAAAACGGGAATATCTCAAAAACGGAAGCATTTAGGTAGGTACACGTGCAGGATAAAATGAAAGGTAACATTCGGAGGTCTCGAAATCTTTCAAGAAAATGCTATCCTTATCTTGCCTTTTTTTTGTTTAACGGCTACAGTTGACGCATAGGATGTAATAGGTCAACTTAAAGAAGAGATTCTACAGTTTACAGTTTTTATAAAAAAAAAAAAAAAAAAAATGTTGACCTTTTTGCAAAAATAAATAGAGGTTAAATTAAAAAAAAGGTAAGAAATTCCGAAGTTTTTAGTTTAGACAATCATAATTCTTGATGTGAGAGGAGTATGAAGCTGGTTGAGCAGTCGTTGGAAAGGCCATGAAGTTCTGCATACAATGAGCTCTTAATTGTGACTCTACGCCCTGTAGTTTTTAAGATACAGGGCATTTTGTATGAATGTGCAGAATGATCGGTTCTTTCGCCATTTTCTTTGAATAGTGCAGTCAAGGTTCTTCTACCTTTGCTGTTGAGAGTATACCTGTTGTCTTGTACCGGTACACTAATAGGAGTTATGTTACACTGAAAGTTAAGGTTAATTACAAGAAACATCGCTCACAGTAATTATAAAATAAGAACTATCTTTTTTATTTACCATCTTCTTTATACAAAAAAAAATAGAATAGGTAATATTGTTTAGTTGCACTTTTTCACATATCGCGACTAATGCACACGGTTATTACAATAAAGCTATCACACGTGTTTACCACACACGGTCTCAGGTGATAGTAAAAGTTGTAATAAGAATAAACCCTCTTATCGAATTCTATTGGAAATCTATACAAATTAATGAAAAAGTGCTGTATGCGCGGCACATTTATATTCTAAGTTGCATATCTTTCTTAAATCTAATCTAAATTATAATAAAATTGGAATTGTCTTCGTAGATCTAATCAAATTCCTTCCTTAATATGGTTGTAAAATTTAAATTTTTTTACAACATCAAATTTGTCAAAATTTATTATTATTATTTTTAATAAAGACTTATTATCAAAATACATAGTATCTTTTAATTTACCAGCGAGCCTGTAGGCAATAAAATTTAGAGACATCTAGCGTAAAAGACAGAAACCCAAAATGCGACAAAACTATCAACTTAAGACGAAAAACAAGTAAAAAAGCTAAAATTGGTCTAAGACGAATTCTTATGATACCCTAGATGAATGCCCGTATGAAATTTGAACAATTTTGATTTTTGAAGTGGTTTTTCGCATATATTTGTAGAACGGTTTGTCGGACCGAAATAATGGTTATAACCAATTTTATAGCATTTCGTATTCTGAAGAAGATTTTAGTACAATAAAAATGCCTTGCACTGATCGTTTTCACAGTATACGTAAAAAACCTAAATTTGTATATGGCAACACCAAGGAGTTGCCCGATTTAGTCCATTTTTGAAATTTTATTTGCTAGTACAATGAAAACACCATGTACCAAATTTCAGCTCTCTACGTCGATGCGCTCTCAGGCAGAGTCCAAATATATAGTGGAAAACGAAAGTTTTGTATGGCAACTCCACGAAGAAGTTGCCCGATTTGTCTCATTTTCGAACTTAATTTTACTTTTTTTTTAAAGTCCGTGTAAAAAATGTCAGCTCTCTAAGTATACGCGTTCTCGAGTTATTGTGGGCACAGACGAACAGACGGATGGACATGCAAAAATCAAAATAACTTTTAATATTATGTGGGTGTCCAATCTATTTTGCTCTACATCATTATTTCGAGGTGTTACAAACGGAATGACAAACTTAGTATACCCTATGATTTCATCTAGGGTATAAAAAATGAGTATTTGCAATTAAAATAAAATGAAAATTTTTAACGAGAATTAACTCTGCTAAATTTTTTTTGCACATACATATTTGTTAAATATACTATTTTGCTTTGTATTTCAACAACTTTCAACGAAATATTGCAATTTATCGTCGGTGAAATATCGCGAGAAAAAAACAAGTACTATTAGAGTCAAATAATCAAGAAAAAGCGCCACTAAAAATGGAAAAACTTGACGTTAATTACTAGATCTGGGCTTTATCTTTCGCAAATAGTCACAATCTAAAGAAATGAGAATACCTACTAAGAGGAATTTGATTTAAAAAGTTTCAATTTTTACCCTTTTTTCCAAGTTTCCGAGCTAATATCTCCGTTCTAATGCATTTATTTTTTATTTTTTCCGACGTTATTTACTAGACCTCTTCGTTACCTTTAATTTAAGATATAAATCATTATTAGTTTGCCAGAAATTCGCATTGAAAAATGTATGAAACTTGCAAATCTTGGTACCGACTCCTCTTAATACAAAAGACGAAAGTATATGACATTATTTATTTCATCCTAAAAAACGAAAATTTTTCAATTTTGTTCGCTGATACCTATCTTCTTATTAGGTTATCTTTGATCCTGCCATACAATTTTTTATTTGTTTCAATGAGTATCCTGATTCAGAAGGCTATCACTTATTCACTATTGCCGTTTACATTTGAATTTATTTGACATTTTGTCGTGGAAACTCTACTTTTCGCTTCTTAAGTTTTGTGTATTAAGATAAGTTACTTACATTGTACCGCTCCCATTTTGATCCTGCAACACTTTTTCCTTGCTCTGTAAATTATTTGCCAATGCCAATTTTAATTTTTCATTTCCATCCTCTAAAAGTGTTTGCTAAAATGTTAGAAATATAACATTTATAAATAGGCATTTAAGTCGGTAAAATAGCTAATCTATACTTACGCACTCCAGAAGCTCTGCAATTTTTTCGTTAGCTTCATAAAGTTGCAACTCAATGCTATTAAAATTGCATTTCAGTTGGGAAAACTCATTTAAAAGACTTTGTATACTATTAAAAGGAATTAAATCAGTTTTCTCTTCACCAAAATCTAACAAACTTTCAAACTCGTTCGTAGAGGCGGTGAACATTTTCATAAACTCTTCTTTTGTGTGTTTATTAATTACTGAGGTATATTCATCTCGAATTTCGAATTGTCCTCTGCAATGAATTTTTCTATGAGAAAAATGGAAGAAAGGAAAATAAAAAAAAAATACTTTTTCATGTTGTTGCTCAATATTGTAAAATTTGGCTGGATGGGGTTATTTTTTAACTCTTTTAATTTTTCAGATTTTTTTTCCTTTAATTTTTTTATTTGTATTTGTAGTACCAAATTATCTTCTTCTAAGCTTTTAACGTTGTCCATATCTGAAAAAGAAATGGCATTGAGTTTTCTAAATTCAACTGAAATATAATTGGAAGTATACATTCGGAAATTTTATTGTTCATCTTTTTGTTTTCTTCTTTCAACGCAAAATTCTCCTCCAATAGGGTAAACATATCCATTTCAGGGTCTGAATCAACATGGTTACGTTCGCGAACACGACTTCGACTTCTAGGCTTTCCTTCCGGTGTTCGAAATGTTGCAATAGGTATCCTACCTCTTCTTTCCATTGTTTATAGCTGCTACTACATAATATGTAAAAAGAAATGGTTTTTTTATAACTCTATACAAGTGTACTGTATTATTTTGGCAGTGCTTTTTGTAAAGCTGAGCCGACACAGCATCAGTCAATAACGTATAAGACAGGTCAAAGTAATGACAAGTTGCGCTGAAAAGTAACAGCAAAATTTTCGTAATTACGACTGCAGGTTTCTAATAAATAGCAAATATGGAGGTTGTAATACTAATTCCTGTTTACCTGGAACTTTATGAATAGGACTATCAATTTTTTATTATTATATTTCGCTGACTTGTTTTTTACCATTTAATATTTAATTATTCGCGATAAAAGAAGGCCATATTGATCACTGTTAGTCATATTTTTATTGAAGTAATGCTCTTACTTGATTATGGCTTCTAGAGATTAGATTAGATTTCTGCAAGATTTGTGAATTAAGAGCAAATCGATTTTCGGTATACTGCCACCTTAACTCACAAAATCAGGCAATTCTCGCGCTAAGTGAAACCAAGGTTGTTTCTGATGCTGATTCTTAACTGATTTTTAATCAATATAACGTCCCTGGTTACAGCTTGGTGCCTTTTTCTTTGCTCAACGTACAGGGATCGCAATATATGTATATACGGAGCGATGTTGCCTTTACCATTCGTTAAGATTTTCCTTCTGCCAATCCAGAGGTTAGTAACATCTGGATTAGGCTCCAGTTAGCCAGTTTATGTCGACTAAAAATGGAGTCGCAAATATGTCAAAAAATTGAGATTATTTTGGAAATCTTGAAATCTTTTCTCAGATTCCTGTATCAAATCAAAAATCAAGTTTGCATATTTTTCGTTACTCTCAGGAAAGTGTTTAGCCAACGTTTCAAAATACATAAAATTATTTGCTTGAATTTGTGACTACCATAGTTTCAGTTTCATTTCGAAAGCCACTATAGTTTGAGGCATAGTTGTTTTTCGCTTTGAAGACGCAAATTTAGCTCATTTAAATGAGCTGTCAAGTCTACTAAAAAAAAGCGAAATCTGTGAACTTGTTTTCATCACCAAATTCTGGCACAGATTTTATTCTTGATTCCATAAATGACTTGATTTCATTTCGCAAAACATAAAATCTTTTCAACATTTTACCCCGATTAACCATATTGCTTCCGAAAAATAAATAATGTCCCCAATGTCTTCAGAGTCAATTTGACTAAGTACAATTGCACATTGAAAACTTTCTTTGGCCACATTGCGCAATTGTACATTTATTATGTCGAGAAGTAACTACTCCCATGGAAATGTTATATAGATAAAGAAAATGTTTTATAAAATAATTGAGAAAGTATTTAAGTATATGAGTTTTGTTGGGCCACATGCAGCCCGCGGGCGCGGGTTGGACACGCCTGCACTAGATATTTCAAAGGGCTTTGATAGAGTCTCGCATTCGACCCTATTAGCTAAACTTAACGCACTTGCTCTTCTATTATGTATTGAAAGTTTTTATCTGGTCGCCTAATACGAATTGTATTAGATGGCGTTCCATCTGAGCCTCACCCTATAAATGCCGGTGTGCCCCAGGGCTCTGTTCGCTCTCCGCCTCTCTTCTTAACTTTCGTTAATGATCTGATTTCGTTTACTCCTTTGCACTCTTGCGTCAAACGAGATTGCTTTATTAGATCCTTGAATAACGATCTTGACAATATCCTCGCTTGGGGAAAAGCGGATCGAATTCAATGCACCTAGGAACCAACGCTGTCTCATCTCTTTAAAACAAGATCACCAATTAGCCACTCACGTTACTTTTGATGGAGATTTAATTTCCAATGCACCGCCAGTAAGTATTCTTGGCATTAATATTTCCAGTAAGTTAAGCTAGACAGATCACATCTTCTCTGTTGCCAAAGAAGCATCGAAATGTCTTGGATTTCTGAAAAGGGGTGAGAAATATTTCAACACGTTAAATATAGCGTTCCTCTACAAGTCCTATATCAGACCTAAAATTGAATACACAGACTTGACTTTATTAGATATTGTTCAAAAGAGTGCCTTCAAACTCACTGGCGACGTGGCAATAACTTGTCATATCGACTCGCTCGAGCACCGCCGCAATGTCGGATGCATGTCGATCCCTTATCGCTACTGTTATGGTCGTAGCGTATTGCATATAGCAATATGCTACACGAAGTACTGAAGCGAGCGCGTAAGCCGGCTGCTGTCAAGCGGAAAACTTGAACGCACCCCGACCGAGAGAAGTGCGGTGTGACATGTTGACGGAAAGAAAAGAAGAAGACAATCATCTCTGTCCCGTCAAATATTCCTCACCGTGTAAAAGTGAAGAGTGACCTCCAGAATTTTCGAAAAACATCGGCTAGGAATTAAACCCCGCACCAGGAGAAAAAATTCAAAAAAATCCGGCGAAATTCCAGCAGCACCAAAGTCGCCGCTTCTACGCTGTGAATAAATTATTTGCGAGAAATAAAAGAGCTAACAACGCGGACGATTGCCATAAAGACGAGCTTTAATAAAAGTTGCAATAATCAGTGAATTTGGTCCGAAATGGAATAATAAAATGCAAATGAAATTGGTGTCCAGCGAGTGGAACCCTGTTCTGGTGACAGATTCTGATGGAAGACGGTAAATTCGAAAAATATTATTAGAATCCTGAGTATAAACTGGGAGTATTGAGACATCATCGACAACCGGCCTTACATTTTTCTGCAAGAAACCTACTGATCACGCTAAACAAATTTAAGAGAAATTATTTCTGGAATTGGCAGAAGTCGTCTACTACTGGTATTATCATTTTTCTGCACGAAACATAATTGATATTACCAAATGACCGTGAAACTTTCGATATATGGAATTTGTTGAAATTATCTACTACGAGTATTTTTATGTTAGAAATATGATGGGCTAAAATAATTCGATGCGAGTCGCATCGATTGTGGAGATTTTATTAAACCTAGAATTTAATCCACCACTTGGATCTGGGATTATAGGCTGTATTGGCCGTTTTGGAACGCCTTTCTAACACAATCTGCTATTAGTTATTGCGCGTATTCTGGACGAAGTAACTTACCAAGATAATTTGCTGTGAGATATCACGAATATGAAGATTTTAATTCATCCTATAAGCTAATCCCTAACTAGGTCTAGGGTTTTGGGATTTTATTCAGAGACAAAAGAAGTTGCTGTATTTGCTGTGATCGACCATTCTCGAAGAATTTGTCGCGAGACTTAATTTGATAAGTAGTTAAATTAGTTTAGAGTTATGTTTTTTGAAGATTTTTATTTAACTTTCAATTCAGTCCACCAATTGGTTTTGCGACTTTTTAATTGTTTATACAGTGGCTAGCGGATATCCTCGGAGGTGCCTCTGCGGTGGATCCTCAACAAATAAACATGTAAGTTGTTGCCTTTTTTTTCTTACTTTTGCTGAATGTTATATAAGGTCTAAAAATATTGTTTTACTTTTACTTTGTTGAAGTGGATTGAAACCAAGAAAGCGAAGAGTTTTTTTTGATAAATTAGAATTTGCCCAGTACCACTTAGGTGAATTAGTTAGCTATAGAATATAAAAAGAAAAGAATTTAACTGAATTTGTTTAAGGAAAGAGTTATAAATACAAGAAAAACATTTATTTGTTGATTATAAACACATATACGTTACATAATGCCTAACTTAATGAAATTTTTCGATAATACAAAAAATATCGAGTAAAAGGGAAATGATTATTATTGGAATTTAAATCATGCATACAAGGGCTTAATATCCGTCTTATTGCAGAGTAGCGTTTGAAGATTTTTCACGCTCATTCAGTGTTGTACTTACCTATTACTTCCATGTAGGGGAAACATATTATAATCACATGTTATTTCTATGTCCTCTAAAGTATTTCCTAGATTATATGTAATAATGCTGTAATTTTTCTTTTGAATTGAAGACTCTTTTTCATAAAATAATGACATTATAACGTAAATAATGTTCTGAAGCTTTTATTAATTTCTCCTTCTACTTTCCTGGAGCCCTCTCATATGAAGGTCGTCTAGGCTCGCCTAGTCTTTCTCTCTCTACAGGTCAATTAGGGACTCTGAAAAAATCTTGCCCTCAGAGTCAGATGGGAGGATGGGGCATGCAAAGAAGGCAGAACATCTGCGCCTTCAACTGGATACGGGTAAGTGACGTAAGGGTCCCTTTAGGACCGAATGTGTGCCGGCATTTTGTTTGTAGGCACGGCGATTTTTTTTTTGATTATGGCTGACGGCAGCGGCAGGTTTTTCGTGGAACCTCCCCACAGTCTCCGCCAATGAGCCGAGGCGAGCTAGCGTGTCGCCCTGCAGTCAACGCTGTCCGTCGAGTGATCTGTCAGCTCATGCTGGCAGTCTGGACTTAACGTCTGAAAGCCAATCACTCACTATAGTTCCATAACACTACATCATGGTCATTGTTCTGATGAAATATCTAGTATGATCCCTTGTAGATTAATTCCTGCACGCAATACTTGCATGCAAGCCGCGCTCATAATTTCAACCTTCAAAAAGCTTTCGGCCGTACAGTAAAATTCCGTGATGCTATTTTTATCCCGAACTGGGCGAATATATAACAGTACGTTTTTCTGTCTTTCCTTTGGCTTACAATCTGCGAAGATTTAAGAGAGACATACATCAGCATCTCTGCCACTCTTCTCATGTCCCCTATTCCTTTCACTATCTTCTTCCTGACATTGCAGTGCATTGCATTATAGGATATCCCCTGAACTTGGCTTAATAATATATATATAGTATATGCCTATATATATATATGTATATAAAAAAAACTTTTATGATGATCAATCGATTGAATTTCTTATGAATGACTGTCACATTTGGTTGGTCGCCTTTGCTTTCTTTGCTTTATTTAAGGCCGATTTTACAGTTCCGGTTTAAGTTCAGTATACTAATATCAAAATGAGTTTCACACTTCTGTGAGCTTCTATTTTTTTTTAAACGATGGCAGCACTGCGTAACAGTTAACTTTCTCGCTATTGAGTATTAATTTACTAAAAAGTTTTGTTTTGTCGTGGCAGATTATTTTTCTGACAATAAATGCCCATGGGTAAGCAATTTTCTTCTGTGAATAAGAAAAGTTTCAAAAATTATTAAATATAAATACATATTGAAATACGATATGAAAAACTTGTTTTTAGAAAATGTTTTATATGTTTTAACAGTTTTAGCCTTTCCTACCTCCCAAACAACGCATCTGACCACACTTATTAGTACAGTACGAGGTGTAGGTACTATTTAAATATACACACGTCGTAATTGCTTGTGCATGAATACCTGATGCAGTATATGATCAGCTTAAATAATAATAAAAAACCTTAAGCAAAAAATTAACACACAATGTTGCTTCCCCATATTGTCCAAAATTAAGAGAGTTAAATTTTGCTTACTTGCTAAACATGCAATAAAATATTCTGTTGACATATTAACTGACATAAAAACAATTTCGCATTTACTACAAAATGAAAGATGTATGTATTATTTGGGAATCTAAAGATTGGGGAAACACATTTTAGATCAAATGCAATTTCTGCCCGAAATAATTGAAAAAAAAATTTTTTCTTTTACCTCAGTTTACTTAAAGATTTCAAATTCTCTTTGAACCTCGATTGAAAATTCTTCTTATTTTTTCGTTGTTGTTATATTTTCTGTTTGTATTCGAGTCTCAAACTTCTAATTGTCTTCTTGATTTCGTTCAAAATAGTAGCACTTATTATTAGCAATTAGGGCGCCTGCATACAGTTCAACTCAACAAAATATTTCAATATTTTTATTTTTTTTAACAATTCGCTGTGCTTTGAAAATATTGTATATTTGTACGTTGCCCAATGGACATGAAAAACAACGTTACGTTAGACTCACCCAATTCAGTAAATTTTTGAATTTAGATCTGTAACCTTTATACTCACCTTAACCTGTTCACCAGTAATAAACGATAATTTTATATGACAGTACTATAAAGGAGTTTCCTTCCTAAATTTGTTTGTATTGTACAGTTCTTATAAAATGTTAACTGGATTTGGTAACGCGTTAAGGAAGAATAAAGCTCCAAATGACTTTAGTTTCGAAAAAAATATGATCATAAAATATGAAGATTTAGCTCACAAAGCAGTAATGCTGGGAACGCATGGCATGGAAAACATGATGTAAATCTTCCAGAAGCTTATATAGTAATTATTCCCCCCCCCCCCGCACTCACAGGACGAAAATTACAACATAACAAGCAAAAGCAACCGCGTCACCAGAGACCCAATTCCAGTGAAAATAATAGAAGCTATCGCTAGGTTTAAGAAAAATAAAGCTCAAGGTGACAATATTTTTCAAAAAAACCAAAGTAAGTTCTAAACTACACAACGAACCCCAGCTTATCCTTGAGCAAAGAGGGAAAAACAAAATGGATAATATCCTGATGAAAGAAAAGTATATTCAGTTTCCGAAGAACACCAAAAAGCTGGAGGACACGAATCGAGAACGCGTTAACCCCCCCCCCCCCCCCCCCTCTTTATTTTATGCTAAAAACTGTTATAAATGATAAAAAAAAAGTAACTTATAGAATAGGAGAACTTTCCTAAAGATGCCGCGGCATTTACGAAGAATGTCCACACACCTTCTCTAAATGATCGCTTTTATGCACCTATGCGACTCGAATTCACACACATTTCCATTACTGTTTAACAACAAAATAGCAAGGTGTCTGAGAGTGAAATACAAAGAAAATTACAAAACTGAGACATACAAAGGTTCGAAGAACAAGCAAATTTTATTTCGTGTTTACTTTTATTACATCTAAATATAGTAAAAATAGAAAATATACACATTTTTACTTGGACAAGTTAGTTATAGGAGAATAACATCAATTTCTTATTGTCTTAATTTTCTTCAATTCCCTCATCACTTAACAAACTGAAAAAACGACTTAGTTCTAAAATTAATGTATCTTTGATAATAGACTCTTCCTTTATACAGTGCCACCATTTAAGAAATGAATCCTGTGAAATGATCTCCGCTTCATATAGTTCCGAAAAGAATTTAGTTAGAAAATTATCGGGATATAGCATCAAGTCACTCGTCGCAAAATTCTGCATTGCAGACAGACATACTAATTCACGTTCTTCTTTCGAATCAATATAACGAAGTAGTAATGGAGCACATTTTGTCTGAAATAATGTTTGATCTAACATATAATGGCCATTCTCACATTTCGTTGCACACTCACATATGGCCATTGTAAGGTTTTGGACAAAAGTTCTACTAATACTGGCTATATTTCCGTTTAAATAATCTATAGCCTCATCGGAACTAGCATCACTTTCTAATAGCTCTCTCACATGCAGCATTATACTTTCTATATCAGGGGAACTTGGCATTGGTGGAGAAATATTTTTATCCTCTAAGAAATGAAAATTATCACGCACAAATTTTTTTATATCACTTTCATTTAGAAAATCAAAATCTTTCCATTCCCGAGTTGAACTCTTCCACAAATTCCGGATGTAATTTGGACCGATTTCTCGTGTAAAATATAAAATGTAATTCTTAAGAAATTGCTTCCACATTTCTCCATCAAAAAGACATCGATTCATAAAGAATTTGGTTGAATATATTTCCTCCTGTATCAGACCGCCAATAAATTCAAATATATATTTCCAGGCCTCAGGAACATCGATTACGATTTCATTTGCTATTTTGCAAAACTCCACATATCCTTTTTTAAAATCGTCAGTTTGTAGAGAACTTTCCTGCAGCAAATATAATATAATATTTGACAAAATCTTCCTTGTCGTCGGTTTGGTTTTAGCTAGATGCAAATAATCTATGAATATACTATAAACAAGAACCCAATGCAAAGTCTTTGGTATTTGCATCCATATTTCCATGCAAGCTTGAACAGATTCTTCTATTGCAGCATCCACCATTTTATTTAAAATATCGTGCACTTTTTTGTTATCGCTCTCAGTAATATCTGTTGGAGAGCACACAACATTCATTGTTTGTAAGCTTGTAGCTGAACTAACCACTGTGGCAGATTTAATTTTTTTCGGAAGTGTTACAGACTTGCATGTTACAAGATTACCTTGGCTATTCGATTTAGAAATCGGTGACATTGAATTCGAGCATGTATTCGAAGTACAATCCCCTTTTTCAGCTTTATCAACTAACGATAAGGCGACACCTTGTTTTCTTTGGGCTTTTAATAAATCAGACCCCTGCGTAGAAGTGTAAGTATTTGCCTCTGTACTACTGGCCGTAGTACTGCCTCGACGCCACATAAACTGTGAACTATCTCCTAACTTTATAGGATTGTCAACATTGTAGATTTGTCTCAATTTGTTTGCATCAACATATTGACATCCTTTTGTGGTTTGCTTGAACCACAATTCATCAGAAGTACTTTGTAAAGTTCCCTGTTTCGCATGAAAACCAATATTATCACTTTCATATGTTTTTAAGCTAGATGATCGTGAGTCGTGCTGCTTTTCGCCTTTCTTACCGATTGACAAATTGTATAATGAAGCTATGGCACTTTGTTGCTCTGTTTGTCCCGGATCTATTGTTTTGAATTGCGCCTCAGCTCTGCTTGCCAGCCACTTATTTCTTCGAAGATCAATAACATCTTGGAGCATAAATCGAACTCTATTGCTTATTCGACTTGAATCTGTTTTTCTATCGACTATATTCTGCATCTTCTTGATAACCTCATCCAAGCTTTGGAGTCTTTTCATATCTTTCCCCACTGAAGTCATTTCAAACTTTTTTCCAACCGTAGTCAACAATTTACACAAACATTCAAGTTTTTCTTCAGATTTCGGATCCAATAGCTTATAGATACATGCTTTAATAATATTTCCTGTTAACATAGACATCTTGAATAACTCGCCGATGAAACGTACCGTCCCGCATGAACGCCTTCTTAATCGATATTCTTGTTCTTCTAAAATTCCTTGAAGCTCTTGCTTCTTTCTAGGATGAGTACATTTTTTGAGCTGCTCTATAGTCGGTTTAAGTTTAGTGTCCTTGGCTTGTAAATCAATGACGTTATCATGAAATTCGTGTTCGGTTTTGTCCAATAAGGCAGTTTTAAAAAGCACTAAATTAGACGCTTTAATTTTCGCATCCTTGATTTCAGAATCCATTTCACATTGAAGATTCTTATCGGCTAAACGTTGACAAAGGCGAGCATACGATGCCGAAAAGTTAGGCTCATCTATAGCTTTTTCAAATACGAGCATCATAACGCCGTTTATCTTATCACAGGTATCAATTTGAAGTTTCATTATTTCTTCAAGTAGAGTATCAAATTTTTCTGGTGTTAGCTTATTTAATATGCCCCGTATCTTACGAAATAGTTCTTCCTTTTCGCGTGTATTGGAACTAATCTCATCACATAATTTAAAATGAGCTGGTTTCCATGCGTTTTCAGTTTCATTTAATTTTATGTTTTCACGCAATGAAAGACGCACATGAATCATTCCTGGCTTATTGATCTTAGTGCTTTGTTTTCCATTTATACCAGATTTCGCGATGGATTTAGAGCAAGATTGTAAATTTAAAATATTGTTATCATTGGTACTAGATGCTGTTTGATTACTTTTGTAGCTTTTGCTTGAATTTAAGTTTAAAGGTGCCGGAGATGGACGGGCACTCTGAAGGAATATAAATGCTCCTTTAGTGTTTGTTTTTGGTTTAATCCTAGATTGAGATGCATGACTCAAAAGAATCAATTGATTAATATCGTAGATTTTTTTCCCACTTGGATTTGAAGGAGACCATTGCCCTTCATTGTAATGAATTACAGGTGATACTTTATTCCCAATTGCAGGGATGTTCGGCGTTCGGGGTTTGTCAGATTCATTACAAACTTTTATCTTTTCATTACATGTTTTGGAATCCAAATTTTGCCATAGGTTTTCGTTAGAGCGAGCTGATTCATTATCAAACTTTCGACTAAATATCTTATCCTCAGATTTCGTAACATTTGAGGAATTTAAAATTTGTTTTGCTACATTATCTACCGTTTTATCGATGCACTCTACGCTTTCAGTATTGTTTTGCACAGATAATTCGAGTGTTTGATCTGTTATTTTATATTTCCTCTTCTCTCCTCCTTCTTCTGTTCCTGGAACAAAGATAAAAATGAAATACACAATGAATACGAAATATTTTTTAGTACTGTTATCAATGCGAAGCTTAGAGTCCTCCGACTTTTTTTCTTCTTCAAATGTATTCTTCTTTTTACTATTTTCATTCAGCCGTTTTTCTGCAGATTCCGAATTTTGATTCTTTTTTCTTTTAGGCATGTTAAATTTTTTCGAAGTTTCTATAACAGTGGAACGTATTCTTGATCCCTCTATTGGCGCCGTAGAGATTTTTTCTTTAAAAGTCAAGGTATTTTCTACGATTTTAATGATTTTAATATATAACTTTTAAATAAACTATTCTAAATCTAACCCACCTGTTCTTTGGGAAAATTTTCTTTGCTGCGTCATTGTTTTCGAAACTTCTGAAGGAATAAGTTTCGTTTCTTGCTGCATACATTCATTCTTTGAAGAGGAAGTGAGTAGAGTAGCTTTAATTAATTTTTCCTCGACATTTGTATCTTCTTTTAAATTGTTTAATGATTTATCACTGTTGGTATCGAACTTCTTTTGCATAGGTCTTGAAGCTAGAATATTTCCGTAAAACTCAAGACCACAAAATACAAAACGCTATAAAATTTTCCCTACCAATTTTTTTTTCCGGCGAAGCCACCTCCGACAACATCTCCTTACTAGCAATTGTTTTTGTGATAGTACCTGAATCTTTTAACAAAATGTTCACGTTTTTAGAAGTGTCTTGTGGTGGTATTTGGTTCTTTTGTTCGGTACTATGTATAATATCGTTGGAATTTTCATCTTTCGTTAATAAATTCCTGTTTTCGGGTATTTTTTCTTCGATGATTTCATTAACAATGCATGACGACTGTGATTGTTGTTGAATTACTTTGGGTTTTGAGTTTACTGTTTGCTCACATAAAGGATCAGATTCGATGAATTTTGATGGTTTGTATTTCGAATCTGTTGCTGTTCCCCGGGATTTTGACATTTGGAATTCGTCTAAAACATTTTTTTTTGTAACTGGATGTATAATTGCGAGTGCGTGCTTTCGTTTCTTTACTGCCATTGCAGTCCCACCCCCTCCTGGTGTATGAAAACCACCACCAGTTTGGCAGGATGCCTGTGTAGTTATATTTGTTGGAACAACACCAACTCCTGGTAATGCTAGAGCATTAGGATTATGAGAAATACCTCCTTGTATAATATTAGGCCGATGCTGTGTCGAAATAAGAGAATTTGTAAAGAAATACGAATAACCCGCAAAGCTTGGTGGCATTTGTGACTGCTGAAAGTGGATTTGGGGTGTTGAAGTGTAAAGCTGTGTTGTTGGTTGACGAGGCATATAAGAAGGATGAAATGTTGGCGGCATCACTACTTGTTGAATATTTGGTTGGTAGATTTGTTGCGGTAGCGTTGCATTTTGCTGTTGCGCCGAAGCCGTCGTCGTTGTTGAGCTTGATTGCTGATTGGGATGTGCACTCCCTTTTCCACCCCCTCCACCGCTTGATATATACATAGGTTACCGAAAGAATCCTATATGCATGACGGATAGAAATTAGGTCTAATGTTAATGCAAGTAAAATAAATCGTAAATGCGAAATCTACTAAAGTATAGAGCTTCAAAGTATTTTCTAAACTACTTTAGAAAAATTTAAACAAAGAAAAATCTAATAATAGTCTTATACCTACAAAGTACTATAACCATACTAATATGGGAACTGGAATTTTTAAAAATCAAGATTTCAGAAAAAATAGGATTTTTTTTTTTAAATCCAGTTTTCTCGTCCAATTTGATGATCGTTAGGCTGCGAATGTGTTGCGTAGAAAAACGTATAACATAGAGCCTTCGTCTAGTGATAAATAAGCTTAAAATTTGGATAAGACAAATTTAAAAAGCCTATAATGGTAATTCATTTATATACGAAAAGTTGGCTATAATAACTAACAAAACAAAAAAGATAACTTATTACCTTGCAAAGGTAACTAACTCTGGATATCAAAACAGTCAAAAACAAGAATAAGTATGGCAATTAGTGCTAAAAATATCCTCAATGAGTAGTGAATGCTAAAACTGATTTGTAGTTGCCTTGAGCTTAGTTTTCATGATGGCTCTCTGCAAAAAATAATAGATACGATATAATGCGAATTTCATTTAGTAATCATTGATATCGTTTTTGCATAACATTTTTTTTGAGTTTTCAGTTGCAATAGAACAGAGAGGGAATAGGAAGACAGACAATTGGTATTACTATTCCTAGCTATGAAATGAACTAACTGGTGGTTCAAAATATGCAAACAAGTTTTTGTAAATGTGGTTGATGCCATCGAAGGCCGGGCTGGCAGCGATGCGCCTGGGGAAAAACGGTTTTATAAAAACCAATGAACAACGATTCTCAATAAGCAAAGCTTCATGTTATTCTATAGTCTAGTTTAGACGGCATAGTCAAATCAACGTAGGATTTCTGATTTAGTCCATTTTCTAACTACGATAATCAATTCTTATAAAAAGAAGCCGTGTATACAACTGCAGCTTCCAAAGCCAAAGCATTCCCAATTACTGCAAAATAAATAATTAACAAAGAAATTTTGGTATGGCAACCTTCCGAAGGATATCCAAATTCACAATTTTTGAGCAGTTTTATGACAAAAAAAAACCGATTAAAAATTGCGGCCTCATAAGTTAATACGTTTATCGTGCCCACAGACGGACAGACATTCAAAAAATCAATATGCTTTGAACAGTATGTATTGCATGTGCCCAATTCATTTTTGTCGTACCATTATGATTTCTATGCGTGGCAAAATGTATGACAAACTTAGCATACTCTAATTTCATCTAGGGTATACCATTCATACATACATATAGATATTTTAAGTGGATTATTTTGAGTAAACTTTCTCTTTGAATACATACATACAATTTGTTGTGCATGACATCAACAGGAATAGCGATCACCTCTCCCATCTAAGGGAGAATGGGATTCCAAGATTCATTACATAGATGGTTCCAAATCGAAGCAAAATTTTGGAGGGGATGTTTTCTGAAGGGCTCTTGCATGGAATAAGAAATCCGTCTTGAAAACCTGTCATTCAGGCAGAAAAACGCCTTCCTCTAAACTCGGAAGGTATATCTCCAACTCTTAGATAAAAACAAGGAGATTGCTACGTGCTTAGACAGCCAAGCAGCAGCCAAAGTTTTGATCAAGCCAACCTTGAAAAACTTGGCGTCCATACTCTGTCAGGGGGCATGTACACACGTCTGGCATAAGTTCGGGAAACAATTCAAAATGTTATTAGAACGTCCGGCGGGAATTTATGAAGCAAGTTTTATAAATCACAAGGATGAAATAGATTCATATTTTAGTTCGAGTGTCTTCTTGCGGGCCTAAACTTCCATCAATCCATTAAGGGGGTAAGCCTAACTGCAAGGCTAGAGAAATGCGCATTTTCACGATTTAGTTTTCATGAAATGAATAATATTTTTCAAGACATTGTTTATAGGATTAAATTATCTGAAATCTAAAAATCCAAGGGGATTCCATTAATGCAGTATTTGTCCGTGGGTCTTGGAAAAAAAAACCAATTATTAACAAAATGGCGACTTTGTAAACTTCATGTGCTAATTTTTTTTTTCTCTCCAAAAAGAATCTAACTTATATCAAAAATGAAAAAGCCACGATTAAAGACTGAAGAGGATACTTTAGAATATAATAAAACAAAATGCAGCCAAATCGGACTTTTCGTTCTCAGTCATCATTGTCACCGATTTTGAAAACCTTGTTTCGAGATAATCGCGTTTAAAGTTTCAAGTTATTTTTAAAGTGTATGTATTGTTCAAGGAGGTACCTCTTACAAATCTAATAACATCTTCAATTTTTATCACACCAACTTGAAATTTTTACACAATAATCTTGAATAGTTGTATTTTCACTTTATGAAAAAAAAATCAATTTTTTGAAAGTCTTCAGGTAGGCCTACCCTCTTAATTCAATCTGTAAAAATATTTGGTTGCACCAGCACAGCCCTGATCTGAAACCCACACAAAATTTACGAGATATACTAGCATCGAAAGTCTACATCAATTAACGTCCCTTTGCAACAGTAAATAAGCTTAAATTGTGCGTCAAAACATGCTGTGCTGATATCGAGAAGGATATTCAAGGTAATAAAAAATCAGGGATGGAACACAAATACTAACATCAATTTGTAAAGAGTTAATAAAAAAATGGATATTTGCAATGTTGCATTTAAACGACAACTTTATTTAACATTTTAATTTGTTATTTCTATTTTCGTGTAACTATAATGTGTTAACTGAATTTTAATATCTACACCTTACACGCAAAAAATTAAAAAAAAAAATCAGCTGCGTCTAAAAACAAAGTTTCTTTACCAGATATTTTACTATGATACTTTCCACGCAATACTCCAGCTATGCATTGGATCATAGGGTATCCCCTGAAGTTGGCTTAATAATATATATGTCGATGACACTGATGTAATTCACGAAAGACTAGCCACTTCATGAAATGTAGGCAGATAGATAGTGTAACAGTTTGCGCTTACTTTTTACATGACGTGTCTGAAATTTTTAGCACCTTCCTGAAAGTTTTTACGCGGATAGTGTAATACCAACCGATATAACCGCTGGGACAGGGCGATGAGTGGTGAGGGGGGGGGGGGGGGGGGTCGTGCCCAGACTTGGGAGACAGCCACACACCGGCGTGTGTATGTGTGTTGGAGTCGCGCAGATCTGGGCGCGAACTCCTCCTTCACCGCTCATCGCCCTCTCCTAGCATTCGGTTATATCTATTGGACCTAGACTGTCCGCGTTAAGGTTTGTAGCATGTCACGAAGTGGCTAAAAATTTCAGACACTTCGTGTAAAAACTCATTAAGCGCAAACTGTTACGCTATCTGCCTACATTTCAAGAAGTGCTGAGTTACACCAAATGTCTACGACATATACATATGTTACTGGGTTTAACCTTGCGGAGATACTTCCAAGCTATGAAACAAGCGGCCTCAGTAATACATAGCTCAAAGTACATAGTCCTAAACTGTACATCGTGGTCCTGTGGTATAGCGAAAATGGATGTATTCCTATGAAAAATTGACAAATAAATCAATATGGGCCAATGCTTAAACCGTATATACCAAAAATTACTGTTCCAGTCATTCTGAACTTGACTCCTTAGCCTTCCAAAGGTGGTATTATTTATAAAAGATCTCACAAGTCGATTTAGGCCCTGTCCGAATCCGCGTCTTCTTATTGTTATTACAGCTAGTGACGTAAAATCGAGTCAAGTTCTATCCGAATCAATGGCTATGCCACCGAGCTTTGGTACTTTGTATAACAGTTTAGACATCTGGTTCATCTGGTTAACTTGATCGCCGAGTCAAGAATCGAGCTGCCTTATTCAAATAGACAACATATTGTGAGGTTATGTTTGTTTGAAGTCTGCGAGATCAAGCTAAGCAATCGATTTCGGACAGGTTAGCTTCGTCTTGAGCTTGATGGAAAAATGGGGAACGCTGACAAAATGAAGCATATATATGGCACAGGCTTTTTACTGTTTAAATTCTTTTACAAACAAAAGTATTAGTCTCATATTCATAAAGCAGGCTAACAAAATTAGTTTTTATTCTTTGCATTATAGCTAATTGCAGTAAGTACAAATGTCGCCAAAAATTTATCATTTTTTGCTGAATTCAACTACATTTATGATGGTCAAGAGTTATCTGAATATAACCTGAACACATTTTGCATTTCAGGAACAAGAGAGCTTGTTTTCAAGTTAATTAATGGGCTGGGCGAGAAATACAAACATCATATAAAACGTCAAATATCAAGCTAAGCACACGAATTCGGACAGGTTAGCTTTGTCTCCATCTAATCCTTAATAACAGGTCTGTGTAATAAGCTGCTCTAGATTACTCTAACGAAGAAAAGAGCATAAAACCGTGTTTCATGAATTCAGTACTCTAATATGAACTGAACTGTGTTTCATGAGTCTGCTCTAAAGTGAACTCAAGTGACCTAGAGCAAGACTTGTCACGATTTTTTTTCTACATGTTCTACGTGCTTTACTAGGTTCTCAGGCGGCTTTGCTCCGGATGATAGCTGCTCCAATCGCTGATCCTATCTATCGGATTCGTTTTTGATTCACCTTGCGATGCATTGTAACGTAAACACTGGCTCCTTATAATAAATGTTCCTCCAATCCATACGATTCTCGGTTCTGGTTCTCTAACATCTCTATAGCTTAGTTGAAATTCAACATGGCGGAAGTGTCAGAGTGATGCTAGGCTTTAAGCAGTAAATTATTTCGTGACCGACGTATCTTTTTTAAGTTTATTAATATGAAGAAAAAAACGGACAACTACCCCAATACCATGAGGTACAAAGATTCTGCTAGTGATGATTCATCCGAAATTTTCAATATGTTTGCTTCATTTTTTGATAATGCATTTTCTTCGTCAAATTTCCTTCCTCGAAATGACAACTTCAGTCATATGAACGATTCTCATAACGTTTCATTCACTATCCCTACAATTGCGAGAGGATATAGTCGATCATATTAATGGGTTTCCAAATGACTTCACGACGGATCATAGGATCCCTCCAGCCTTCTTTAAGTCATGCTGCTATGCCCTTGCAGCTCCGCTGAGAATTATTTTCCAAAAATCGTTCTAAAGCGGTTGTTTCTCACAGCTATGAAAAAATTCTTTTATCATATCTATCCACAAAAAAGGTAGTAAGAGTGAAATTTCTAACTATAGGCCTATTGCAAAATTATCTTGTATGCCTAAATTATTCGATACTATCATTTACTCTCAGCTATCAATTTCCTGCAAGAATTTGCTTTCTTCAAACCAGCAGGGCAGGTCTACAACCACTAACTTGTTGGAATTTGTCTCGCCTACCGTTGGCGGGTTTGCAAAAGGCTATCAGACAGATTGTATTTATACTGACTTCAGTAAAGCGTTCGACAAGTTATTTCACTCCGTGATACTCTTTAAAATGGAAAAGTATGGGTTCCACCCAACATTTATAAAATGGACGGAGCCTTATTTAGATAACAGAACATATCAAATATTATTCCGTCATTCCATCTCTAGAGTCCTGAAAGCTTCGTCCTGCGTACCTCAAGGGAGTCACTTGGGCCTGCTGTTTTTAATTCTATCTATTAACGACATTGTCTCTGTTCTGTATTGATTTATGCTGACGATATTACACTTTTCGCTCATATTAAATCTGTTAACGATTGTGAACTGGTACAAGGTGACCTTCACAAATTTTACGTTTGGTGCAAAAACAATAATTGGCTGCTCTCAATATCGACAAATGTGAGGTTATGACTTTCCACAGGAATCAGAAACCAATCACTTATGATTATGTCTTCTCGGATTTCACGATTCACCGCCGCTAGGGTGCTGTTTGTGACTTGGGTGTTAAATGTGACCACAGATTGAATTTTATCTCCCACATTAACTATATGGTATCTAAGAGTAGTTCTATGCTAGGCTTTATCAAACGTTGGTCCCGAGAGTTCTCGAATCCCACCATAACATTGCATTTCTAAACTTGCATTGTCCTCTACTTGAATACGCTAGCCAGGTCTGGTCTCCATTTTACGGTACACACATCGACCGCATCGAGTCAGTTCAGCGGAACTTCCTGCGCCTCGCTCTTAGGCACCTACCATGGGACAATTGTTTCATTTTATGAGGATCGCTTGAAGCTTTTGAATATGCACTCCCTTGAAAAACGTCGCATGGTCGCCGATGTAACTTTTGTGCATCAACTCTTAAACGCGAATATTGACTCTCCCCTGCTACTTAGCAAAATATCTTTCCGCGATAGTGCGCACAATTTTAGAAGGTTACCTCTGTTGCATGTTAACTCCGCAAGATCCAACTTTGGTATGTATGAACCCATCAATCGCATGTGCATTGTTGTTAATATTAAGGCTGAGCATTTTGTCGTTGACATTTACAAGCATGTTTTAAAAAAAACGTCTATATACTACTAAATTTTCTGTTTCCATGTCGCATTGCATGTCATCTCATTCGGTGTGTGGTCTATGTTTAGTTTAACATACTGATACTAACACAGATTAAGTGATAAAACGCATGTATTGTTGACCGTTTATTTATTAAACGTGTCCATGCAGCGAGCTTGTATTAAGCTGGTTCTGATAGTCATGTTTTATCCCTCCCGATGTTTCCGATATCGTGCGTTTTGCCTGTGAAGTCGCCGCAGTATTGACCTGACCAACTCTTGCTGGTTTATGGGTGACGGGAGGCAGTTGTTGATAAAATTTTGTTCTGTGGAAAGGAGGGATCTCCCTATGAAGAACTACTACAAGGTGATTAAATATGGGAAGTCGTTAGATCTACCTGCCGCTTGTTCTCAACTGGGATTAAATTCTAGATTATACCTGAACGATCACTGTACCCCCGGATAGGGCGCTTTGAAGAAATTTCCAGGTACCTGCTGAGCTTGGACAAAATTAGGTCCTTTAAAACAAAGGCTAACCTTGCTACGATTGTACATTTGGATTGCGGTGTCGAGAGCTTTACGGAAGTTGAGTCACTACGCAGTAGACTCCTTGGTATGGCCAGATGTGCATGAATTTAACTTGTAATTTCTTTTTAATTTTATGCTATTCCTAGATTTTTTTCGCATTTCTTTCATACTTAGCTTACAGCGTACAGTATCTTTTAGTTTTGGTTTTTGTTATTACCTATTCTTTAGTTTTTTGATCACATTTTCTACTTTATTCTAAATTATTTTTATTTGATTTCATACCTTGAGTATAAGTTTATGCGCTTAGTCGAAGTTTTCTTACCTGTTTTCTCTGATTTTGAGAATTACGCTCTGCATTTTTATACCCTAAATGAAATCTATAGGGGTATACTAAGTTTGTCATTCCGTTTGTAACACCTTGAAATAAAGATGGTAGAGCAAAATTAATTGGACACCCACGCATAATATTAAAAGTTATTTTGATTTTTGCATGTCCATCCGTCCGTCCGTCCGTCTGTCCGTCCGTCCGTGCGCACGATAACTCGAGAACGCGTTCACTTAGAGAGCTGAAATTTTTTGTACACGGACATTAAAAAAAAAAGTAAAATTAAGTTCGAAAATGAGACAAATCGGGTAACTCCTTCGTGGGGTTGCCATACAAAAACTTCGTTTTCCACGATATATTTGGACACTACCTGAGAACACGTCGACGTAGAAAGCTGAAATTTGGTACACTGTGTTTTCGTACTAATAGCAAATCAAATTTCAAAAATGGGCTAAATCGGGCAACCCCTTCTTGGTGTTGCCATATAATAATTTTGTTTTTTTACATATACTTTGAAAGCGATCAGTTCCTAGGCAATTTTATTGTACTAAAAACTTCTTCAGAATAAGAAATCCTATAAAATTGGTAATAATCATTTTCATCTAGGGTATCATAAGAATTGGTCTTAGACCAATTCTAGCTTTTTCACTTGTTTTTTATTGCATTTAGTTCAGTTCTTTTTATGATCTTATAAGTATGCTGTAAGTTGTATGTAGTTTAGTTTTACAACGTTTTTTCTGCACTAGGAATTTATATTTTACTTTTAATTCTAGTTTTCTATGGGATTATATACTTTTATAGTATAGTTCTTCCGCTTTATTAAGTGATGCTTTGAGCTGATGTATATGAGTTTCACTATGTTTTCTTGCTCATGTACGTATAGGTTTGGCGAATACATATCGGTTGATTATCCGTCGCCTGCTGTTTTGACTTTTTGGGGACTCCAATATGAGTTTTCATGATGATTTCTAATATTTTAAATTTCGGTCATTTTAATGTAGAAAGCATTAGTACAAATTGTCGAACAGCGAAATTTGACGAAATTAAGTGTATTCTTGAAGGCGGTTATCTGAATGTTGTTGGCGTGAGTGAAACTTGACTCAAACCCTATGTTTCCTCTAAGTCTGTCTAAGATTCCTGCCATCAGGGGTGGATGTGTTGGTATTTACATCACGGATAGGATTAAGGCTAAGCTATCAGGCCAATGGTATTGCTTTTGGGTTAGTCAGGGTGCTTGTTGGTGTCTGTTATCTCCCCGATGGTGACCTCACAAAAATGGATGAGGTCCTCTCTCGCTTTTCGACGCGATACGAAAGTATTATCGTTGCGGGGGACTTCAATAACAATTTCCTTGATTCGCTTGCCTCGATTAGAGCTAGGAATTTCAGTGCTAGTCATAGCGTATGCTTTATTCATAATAATGCGCCTACTCATTTCGATGTTTTTCATGGTGAGTTCTGCCGAGCGTGTTAAGTTCCGCAACCAGTTTCAAGTGCCGGGCATATCTAAACACATTCCCCTTTCCCAGGTCATTGAAGAATTCTCCTATTGTAATTACACAGGCGTTAATGTGGAGGCCCGCTTAAACTTCTAGTGTCTAGCTAATAATAAAGACATAAAGCTATCAGTTTTTAACAGTCGCGTTCTTCAACTTTTAATTAGCACGTTGCCATTAAAACATTTTCAAAAAAACCGAATGTGTCCAACTGGTATCATGCTCCAGCCATTAAGAGAGTAAAGGCCCTGCGTGACCTTGCATTTGGGGCTCACTCAGAGCAATGTACGCCTGAGAGATGGCGAGAATTTACGAAGTACCGGAAAAGGTATCGCAAGGATTTGCGTAAAGCCAAGGTGGCTCGAGGAACAGCAATATTTGGTGCTTCACTATCTAAAGCTATTTAGGGGGGAAAGTTTGTAGCCTTGGAGTGCTTTCTGACTCTAATTCGCGACTGCGTGATATGGACTCTAATGAAATGAACAGCTCCTTTGCCTCTGTGTAAGCAGATTCATCCATCTCCGCGCTGGTTAATAATATCGCCTTTAAATGTGTTAAATCAAATGTAGTTGGTCTGGATGTCATTCCCTTCAATTTTCTGAAGCTAGCCTTTCCAGCCTTGTCTTGACATATTCTTCATCTCTTTAACACCATCATTACCACTTCAACTTTCCCTACTGCTATTCTCAATCAGGTAAGGTAACTCCCATTCTCAAGTGATGGAATCAATCACAGCCCTTGGATTTTAAGCCTATAACCAGGGTTGTTAAAGAATGCATTATTTCTGAGCTGCATTCCTATACATTTTTTCATTCAAATAAACGAATTGGAAGCTGCAGTCAAAGTATGTTTAAAGAAATGGAATGGAATTAAATGAATTCTATTCCCCAAAAAAAAAGAATGCTGAATACATTCTTTTTCCTTGTAGAAAAAGAATGCATTACTTTGAGCTGCATTACTTTGGACTGCATTGCATTCATTGAAGGCTGTGTGAATTCACTTGGATTCACTTGCATTCAGCATTCACTTGAATTCAGTGAAATAATTCCATGAAATTATTTTGTGATTAAGAATGAAAGAACAAATAAAACACTTTTAAGCATTTTTTTTAAAGAATTTCAAATATTAATCAATTTGTCGAATTCTACCACATAATGAAAGTAGATGTATTTTGTTCGCATAATTTAATTCATCTGCTTTTCCTCCCTAAATGATTTTTTCACATAACAAATGAAAAGTAAACATTATTTTCGGTCTCTGGAATAAATACTTTTTAATTTGATTTGAAATTCTTTAAAAAAAAATGCTTAAAAGTGCTTTATTTGTTCTTTCATTCTTAATCACAAAATAATTTCATGGGATAATTTCACGGAATTCAAGTGAATGCTGAATGCAAGTGAATGCAAGTGAATTCACACAGACTTCAATGAATGCAATGCATTCCAGAGTAATGCAGCTCAAAGTAATGCATTCTTTTTCTAAAAGGAAAAGAATGCATTCATCAATATTTTTTGAGGAATGTGGATTTGTATTTCCTAATTCCTAATACTGAAGAGGAATGAAAGAATGCTAAATATGCATTCTTCATTCCTTTGAATTAAAACCAAAAAAGGCTGCATTCTTTAACAACTCTGCCTATAACTATGTGCTATCTTGGATATTACTGAGACGGTAAGACTCAACATGGAGCGCAAGCTGGCTAGCGTACTCTTGTTACTCGACTTTAGCAAAGCCTTCCATAGTTTAGATCATAATATCCTTTGCCATAAACTTCAGAGCCTGTTCCGCTTTTCCCGGTCAGCCTATAATCTAATTTTCTCATATTTGGGCTTGCGACGCCAGTGTGTCATTTTAGGGAATCCTGCATCCGATCTTGTGAGCCTTCACAAAGGTGTTCCTCTGGGGTCTATTTTGGGCCCACTTTTATTTACTCTATTTATTAATGATCTATCAGCTGCAGTTAGGTGCCCTGTCGTTCATGTCCTTGCAGATGACATGCAATTACTTTTTTCAGCGCCGCTGGCTTCTATGGGTCGATGTGTTGTAAATATTATTGCCGACCTTTCCTGTCTTTTCCTAAGCTTTGGGCAATAAATTAACTCTAAATCCAGCTAAGTCTCAATCGATTGCCTTTTTTGGTTACCCAATCAAGCACCTGCTTGATCCTATCTTCCTTATAGCCAGTTCCACAGTAGTTTAAACTCGACGAATGGGTTTCACAGTTTGGTTTAAACCCCGGTTTAAACGCATGATAAAAATATTTGAAATGTAGGACATTTTATTTTGACAGTAGCATTGTTTGTTTGTATCAAGAAAATAATTTTATCATGGACTCAGGTTTACACATTTTTAACGATGAAGAAGCCTTTTTGAGTAAAATTCAAAACTCTGTCGACGACCGAGAGTAATTATAAAAATCGGTCAAATCATTTAAATGCGTGGGACGACGTTGATTTTTATGCTAGATTCCATTTAAATAAAGAACTTTGTCACTTTGTCGTCGATTCTATACTTGTCCGTTTTCTTGTACTTTACTTATATGCCTTTTTTTATGCGAAAGCAACTTCACTTCTACTAAAATTTGCAGCCCTTTTGGATGGTGGCATATTTAAAATTACTTTTTATTTTCTACTTTCTGGTCTGTTTACTTTTCCAATTGACAGATTGATTGATAGAAAAATTACTTCATAATGGCGGCGATAACTAATTTAGTTCACAATTTAATCAGTACTACCAAGGTTACTAAAAGAATGCACTGTAAAACACGATTTGGGTTAAAATCTTCGAGCAGGAAACTAATGGAGTAGGCATTGTGTATAAAATATGTGTACATGAGCGTAACAAAAATGCCGCTTTATGTGTGCGTGAGGTTCGGCCATATTGGACCCTGACTGTCAGATTTCAAAGGGGGAGCTTGGTACTCTGGTACTTTTGTTCTTCTTCTTTGGAACCTGACGCATAGACGCAATAAGGTACAAGAAAAATGAAAATTGCTTAATTAACTTGCATTTTTATATTTTTTCAGATTACCAACTGATATAAATATTTATTTTTTCCATCAGTTTCCGCCCAAACAAAATTCCCAATGAATTTGCTCAATGAGAGTATGTGTGTTATGTAGATATATTTGTAACTACTCGATTATCTAATAGATCCCTTGTATCACACTTTCATTTAAATAATATTTAAAATTTGCCGCCATTAATTAGCATGGCGACTCCATATGCCGAGACATGTCCTCGACAACACTGGGGTACCCACACAACTTAAAAGTGGTTACGCTCTATCACGGTTCATGTCAACTCCATTTAGTTTTCTGCTCGAATTCCGCTCACTCCTCTCTTTTTGATGGTATTTTGGGTCCCGTCTTCATGATTTTCTCAATGTCGCCCAAGTGGAAGTCTTAACAGGTCGTGTTGGTCTTGCTCTTCGGTAACTTAATGCTCATCTAATATAATTTGTTATGCTCTTCGTGTTATTTCTGGCATTGATACATCCATCTCACACGGTTCGGTTTGTTAATAGTTAGTGCACCTTCACCCTGTTAAGTTCTTTTTCACGAATTATATTTTTGGACAGCAGGGGATGGATACCGATCGAGTGGGTTTTGTCGGCGTAATTAGAATTTCAATTTAAGTTAAGATAATCTTAGTATATTTTTCTTTTTATTTATTTTTTTTATCACTGAGACTCATATTATTTGCTTAATTATTATACAATTGGCCTAACAGCCCAAGTTGCTTGTCATAAATAAATAAAAAAGATAAATAATTAAATTCTATCTAGTGACTACTAGGTTAGTGTAAGCGCTTTTTTCTTTTTGGATTCTTTAGTATATTTGAACTCTTGTCATGCTACCTTGTAATCAGCCTTACTTTATTTTTAATACTCTCAATGCTTTATAGTTGCAGTCTTTAATGTGCTTAATGCTCATCTTATTTTTATTTCACCCAATAGTTTCAAAATACCTCTATGCTACTTTATATGTTAATATAATATGGATCAACTCCTTTACCGTCATGTATACTATGGACTAAATCAGCAAACGTTTTGTTAATCTCACGACAAAATTCACTAGTCAACTCGGTCAGTGCCACTTATCGGCTGACAAGACATAGTTATAATGTCGCAACGCTGCATACCGAAAACTTGTTGCATCTCAACTCCGCAGTGCATGCATACCAATGTGTAGGTACTGATTAATATACGTTTACGATTCACACCGCTATCATACCGATCTATCAGGGAAGGGTTTAAGTTCTCTAATATTCTACTACCTTGTTAGTATCACTTATACTAAAATAGCTGCTACTGCATCATTGCACTTTTGTTAGTTTTCTAAGCAATTTTGTATTCAATCATTAAGACAATTATCTATTTCCTACTCGGTGTACCTAATGTTATAACGTAACGTCAGCTGAGGTTCCTTAATAAATAATTTTTCTATTAAGCAGACCTAATAGCTGACCTTTTTGTATGACGTCACTAGCTGTTATCTCAAGGCGAAGACTTGGATTCGCACAGGCGGCCCTTATTAGATTTCCATTCTTTTGGCAATAACAATAATTCTAATATCTAAAGTTCGACTATACATTTCCAACTAATCTAATGACGAATTTTCTGCAAATAACAAGTCTGTTAAGTCGACATAACAGGGCGTATTTTAAAAATTAACCTGAATTGAATCTTATCATATACTCAGGAAATCGTTCGTTTTTAAGCTACAATGCAATATAATTCATGTTATAAGCAGCACAGTTAATGTTTATCTCTAGACATTTCCTTTTAAAAATAAACAAAATTTTCATACCCAAGATCTAGAGTAGGTGCAGGTTCTTCTCAAAAGCAGCCACATAATTTTTCTAATTAAAATGCCTCAGGATATACGGCACTACAAATTAACAGCCCAAGCTTTGTAAATATAAAAAATACATTGTTTTTGCGGTCTGACATTTATCATTTCAGTATATTTTCTCAATCTTCGAAAAAAAATTATACTTTTGTTTGACACATGATATATATTGCAACAAAATAGTATTAGTAACACGAAGCATTAAATTTGCATTAAATAATACTGACCGTGGGTGTTGTCTTGCTCCAGTTTACTTCTGGTTAATTTCCCTGTATACAATTTCTTGGATTCAAGTAACAATAAAATTTAATTGCTTTTACTCTTAAACTTGAACACGAATCTCTGCGCTTTCCTTGTTTAAAAATTTTTAAAACCTGATAAGTTGGCGAAAACGTCTCTATCAACCGGAGATTGTTTTCATCTAGCTCGAATCTACAAAAAAAAAACTTTCGGCTAATGGCTGAATTGTCAAACAGCTTTGGCTTACGGCTTTCATGGTGAAATTAATGTTTTGGAGAAAGGGCTGAGGTGAATTAAATTTAAAAATATTTAAAATTTGGAAATTTGGAATTTAATGGTTCAATGGAGTTTAAAATTAATACCAAATACAGATCTAGAAACCGACTTTACATCCCGCTGGGTGCAAAGAGAATAGAATATGACGTCTTTTGAACTTACTTCGTATATTCATACTTACACATATTTAAGCTAAGCCTTACACGTTAAAGCATGCTTCAGTATTTGGAGAAGAAAAATTCCGTGCTGCAATTTTCTGAGCAGCAGCAGGACCACGAGCAGCATACCAATTATACTAAAATCAAATAGTTTCGGCCATTTGATATTGTAAAATTTCTGATCGGCAGGGCGTCATCGTGTGCCGTAGTTATGTGCTTCACCATGCTTTATTAGGTTTATGTTAGAATTTATCCTCTTTTTTCTTATCTTATATATCATTTTAACTTTTTCCACGTAAATTAGTTGTTGCACAGAAAATTTGTCGATTCACACAGCTCATGCGTTGGTATGAGTCTATGTAAATTAAATATGGACTTTATTGCTTTGCTTAATACCCTATGCATGCAGGTTAATAAGAGATTGCTACATTGTGACCAGTTAATTATATTGTAAGTAATTATTGGTAGTATAAATGCATTGTAGATTAAGATTTTCGTCTGTTGATTAAAAAATCTCTTCTCCTCATGATTCCTATAAGTGGTGCAACTTTTTACCTCACATATGTTGTGTGTTAGTTTCCAGGTCAGTTTATCGTCCATTATCATTCCCAGATATTTTATTGAGTCTACTCCTTTAATGGGTTCTCGTTCCGATTGCAGTCCAATGTCCAGCTTTTGCTTGCCTCTCTGTTGGAAAACCATGAAGCTTGTTTTCGATGTATTTATTGAGGGTTTATTTCCATATAGACATCTTGTGTACCGTATTAAATCCTCATTTATTATCCTCTGTAAGTCATCTCATCACCATCCTTCCCACTGTACAAGAGCAGGGTATCACCAGCATATATGTATGTAATATTCCGCGGCCAATCCAGCCTCCATTAAATTTTGGATGTACAGAGAGTACACTAGAAAGACATCTATTGGAAATGGACACTTCGCGTGAAATGAACAATAATACCTAAGCTATAATACATGGTAAAACGACATCGTCCAAGCACAAACGATGTAAAAATACCTCATTCAGCATAATTTAGAACCATGTAGGGGAATTTAGAACAAAATAGCTGTAAACTGGAACTTGTAGTTTCAGTCCCAAGCAATTACTGAATTTACTAAGTTCACTTTATTATAGTATAAATTATTGAGATCAAGTACTTCCTTTGATGTAATTCTGCAATGAAATCGAGAAAGCAGTTAGTCCTAAAGGCTTCGTCTAGTGTACCCCAAGGGAGTCATTAAGAATATTGTTCTTTATTGTATTTATTGACGACATTATCTCTTGTCTATTGTGAGGCACTGTAAAGTCTTGATTTATGCTGACGACATTAAACTTTTCGCAAAGATTTAATCTTTTAACGATTGTGAGCAGGTACAGAGTGACCTTCACAGATTTTACGATTGGTGTAAAAGCAATAACTTGGTACTCAATATGGACAAATGTGAGGTTATGACTTTCCACAGGAATCAGAAAACAATTTCTTACGATTATGTGTTCTCGAATTCCTCTAATCGCCGTGTAGGTGCTGTTTATGACTTGGGTATCAAATGTGACCATAGATTGAATTTTATCTCCCACATAAAATACATGATATCAAAGAAACTTAAATACATGTTTTTATGTTTCTTTGATGGTATCACAGAGTAGTTCTATGCTGGGCTTTATAAAACGTTGGTCCCGAGAGCTCTCAAATCCTACCATAACATTGGCGTTTGTACACTTGCTTTGTAAGACCACTTCTTGAATACGCTAGCCAGGTCTGTCTCCATTTTACGGTACACACATCGACCGTATCGAGTCTGTTCAACGGAACTTCCTACGATTTGCTCTCAGGCACCTACCCTGGAATAATTCATTAATTCTTCGAGCCTATGAGGATCGCTTGAAGCTTTTAAATATGCACTCGCTTGAGAAACGTCACATGGTTGCCGATGTAACTTTTGTGCATTAGGTGTTAAACGCCAATATTGATTCTCCGTTGTTGCTTAACAAAATATCTTTTCGTGATAGTAGGCACATTTTGAGAAAGCAACCTCTGTTGCATGTTAACTCCTCAAGGTCTAACTTCAGCACGTACAAACCTATTAATCACATGAGCATTACTCTTAATAATGTGGCTGAGCATGTTCTTGTTGACGTTTCTAAGCATGTTTAAAAAAAACGTCTATATAATATTTAGTATTTTTCTTCTATTTAACTTTTTTAAATTTTCTTGTTCTATATTGCATGTAATTTTATCCGGTGTTCGGTTTATGTTTATTTTAACGTACTGTTACGTGCAATAGAAAGAAACAACAGGTTCGGAGAATCGATGATGGAATCTTCGGGAAGCTTCAGGAATCTTCAGGCCACGCTCGCAACAATACTAATACTAACACCGACTAAATGATGAAAAGCATGTATTGTTGACCGCTTATCTATTAAACGTGTCACTACAGCGAGCTTGGGTTAAGCTCGTGCTGATAGTCATAAGATTTATGATAATTGACAGGGCAGCAGCTGTTTAATTTGGCAGCTTACAACTACTTACATATTTCGTGTATTTTTATGCATTCTTCAGTAAACGATATCGTTTTGACATTGCATTGAAGATTAGGCAAAAGGCGCCGACATTAAACATCTTTAGTTCGAAGATGTTTTTGGAGTGAGCCTTTGGGAAGATTTTCAGGTATTTGTAGAGCATAAATACAGGATACAGCACTTCTCAGCGACAGGGGCGAGTCTTGTCTCAGACAGTGAAGTGAAGGCGTATAAATAGGCGAAAGTCTCTAATTGGATTGCGATAATTTGAAGTGCATTACTAGTGATAATTGTTTGTAAATAAACTGTAAAGCGTAATAAAGGAACTTGTGAATTATATCTACTATAAAAAAATAAACAATAAATAACGATCTTAAAAGCCATGCACGCAACAACTGGTTTCAGAAGTGAATAAATTCGTGAAACAAAGTGGTGTCGTTTGACTTAAAAATTCAGAGTGTGATTAATTTTGTGAAATTGTATGAAATTTTGTGCTTTATGTGAAAGTTCTTGAAGATAATTTATAGTCAACTGTGAGTAAATTACTAAAGTAATGGGACGAAAACTGGAGGAGCTTCGATTACAGGATTTGAAAGTGGAGTTAGGGAAGCGGTCATTACAAACGGCAGGTAAAAAGAATGTTCTAGTCGAGCGACTTACAGTACGTTTACATGAATACTTGAAGTATACTTCAAGTAGAGATCAAGTAATCAAAATATCATGTAAACGCGCATTGACTTCAAGTATACTTGAGTCAAGTAAATCAGAAATTTTTTTTCGATTTTCTTGAAAAAATTCATGTAAACGCAACTTCAGTACTTGAAAGTTTTTCATTTGTGCGAGATATGAAAACGGCAAAGAGGAGCAAGTAGAAGATTATTGTTGATAATTCAGGCTGTGATTTTTAGCACTTTTCTCAAGATATCTAAAAATCCGAAACTATGTATTGAACTTAATGCAGAGTTGTCAAAGATAAAAGGTTAATTCAAGTAAATTTCAAGTCAAGTAATTGAAATTAATTCAACCAAAAACCCTACTTGAGTTTCAAGTGGATTTCAAGTCAAGTACTGAAGTATTCATGTAAACGTACTGTTAGACAAGCTTTGCAAAAGGAAAGAACGAATCCTGAGACTTTTATTTTCGAATACATTTCGCAAGAACGTGAAGCTGAAGAAAAGTCTGGAATAAACATAGAACAGCTTTTGGGTACTTCAAACAGCATTGGGGCTAACTGCTTTTGGGGAACAAAAGAAATCTCTGGAAAACCGTTTGGACGTACAAAAGTATGATTTCAATGAACAAAAGAATTCTTTCCAAGCATGTTTGGAAGAACAAATGAATTCTTTGGAGTCCCGTTTGGATGAACAGAAGAAATCTCTGGAAATTCGTTTGAATGAACAAACGAGCTTTCTGGAGAACTAGAAACTCGTTTGGAGGAACAGAAGAATTTTCTAAAAAACTCGTTAAACGAACAGCAAAACTCTAAAATTGAAGTAATCGAGCAGGAAGTGTCGGAGGTTCAACAAAAAATCACCGAGCAGCTTGACAACTTTAAAGCAGATCTGCGGACCAAAATCTACAACAAGCATTAAGGCTAGCAGGAAATAAATCTACAGAAGAAGCACTAGCCAATGTATAGCATATGAATCCGGCAGACAAGCTCCTCGAAGTGCAAAACAGGTGTTATGTATACCACATATGCCTCAAACAACGTGACGTTACTTGAGCCGTGTGGGAAAATATCCAAACAACCAATATTTTATAAGGCAGCTCATGGGAAAATTGTGATAAGCATATTTTTTACAACTCAATTCCGGTCTAGATTAGTTAGTTGGGTTCTTGCCTTGATCGCAACGATTTGACTTGTAAATTGTTCTTATAATAAAATTTGGTTTGAATAGTATAACTAAAATAAAATTATGTTTTCTTTTGCTCTTCTAAAATTTATTTTTATTTTTAATCCGCGAATTTGCATGAATTCGTAATTTGGGTCAGAGGAATTTCATTGGAGGGACGTATCTACTTGCAACAGAATGCAGTGATCAGATATTACTCATTCGCATGGTCTCCTTCGATGCAGGAATTTTAAGACACAGGACATCTTCAAAGGGATGCAGAAAACGCCGACGAGTGAAATCACTAGAGAGAAGAATGCCAAAGATGTGGAGCCAGGGAGCAAGCTATTCGTGGAGAGACTGCACAAGCAGCGACTAGTCGCATCACCTCTTCTGTTGATTAATCGGAAAACATGTAAAAATCAAATTTTGTGGGGCAGAAATTCGATGGTGGAGTCGACAGCCCCGAAGTCATCATTCAGGTAGCTCAGTTGCATTGATATAATAGCTTTCTTGTTATACGGGGTGATTCGTAAATAAGTGTTCCGACATGTGCCAATCGATTCCTTACAGTATTGTAATCAGCGTTCACGATGAACAATTTTTTCGTAAAACCTCTTCTTCACTCCTTTTTTAACGGCCGAAATATTTTCGCGTGTGTAAGGAGGTGTGCTCTCTTCAAAACACAGTAGGACGACAAGTAAGGTTTTGATAAAAAGTATCTCACATGTCTCTATCCGTTAGCAAACGTGGCAAGTATTTATGAACGTTTGAAACTTAAAAATTTCAAAAATTTTGGTTAAAAATGTACCTTTTATCTTTCGTCCTTAAAAATGTCCTTAAACCATAACCGATAAAGTTATGCTTGACGAAAAGTTATGCTTGACTGAAGACAAGTGGGTAGAAGTTTGATTTTATCTTCGAGAAAAGAATCAAAAAAAATTTCTTGTAATCGGGAGGTCAGTAAAAACAATTTACCGCGTAAAGTAAACAACAAGCTGTGCGCGCCATCCTGTCCATTGAATATGAATCAACGAATAGAAATTATAGCTAGGACTTTGAGCGAAAAATTTCCATATATCTAGGCCCACGTATTGGCAATTGAATACACGGCAGTCACCTAATTATTATCAATGTAGGTTGAAAATACATAAACAATTGTGAACAGGTAACCATCACGTATAAATTCGCTCAGGCGGAGCGAACATGCGTCCCCAATTAGGTTATACTGAGCCACAATTAGTCACAGAAGGCGGCGCAATTGTAATCGCTTCGTACATCCCCGTTTATACACGCAACAGGTTCAGGCAATTGTATTTTGAGCCTTGATGCGATAAGCATAAAATTCAACAGGATTGGTATACCTAATATTGGAGAAACTAGATGATTGTCGATATTCGTATGTAAGACATCGAAATGACTTTACATTGTGGATTTTGGACGCACAACACAATATCTGGGAAAGCCATTCCAGAAAACAACCCACACGGGTATTCAACCCATAATTGGTTCAGTTGGGAACCAAACTAAAAAGATACGATAACAAGAATAATTGTAATCCCCCGCATGTCTAAATGCTGGGATATACTCATTTTTAACGCGTGCACCTAAAGCAAGCAAGGAAATGATACATATTTTTGGACATCAGCGGACGAAGCTGAACGTTAGCCTACCGGAATCGACTGCAGTACTGAAAGAGTAGTTTCCCTAGACATCTATATATATAAGTAGTGGACTTTTTGTTAATAACAGCAACCCGAATTTTATAACTATTAGAATACTAAATTTATTAACAGAAGCTTAGCAGGACATCCACGGAGGTACTTCTGCGGGGAATCCCGGCCAAATGAGTTACGTGAGTTATTGTTTTATTCATTATATAATTATATTTCCTATTTCTATATATGTATGTATATGTAAAAAAAAAAATCAAACAAAAACAAAGTAAAAGGGAGGAATAAATGGAACTCTCCTCTATCTGGCCCTTCTGGCTCAGATTACTCTATGCTTCTATATATTTAGAGTATTTTTTAGACTAGTCTAATTTTTAAAGATTAAATTCCTTTTAAAAATTAACGTCTAAAAATAATTAATCGTGTTGCTGGTCAGAATGAAATATACATAATCTTAGGCGTTAGGACCTGATCTCGAGGAGGAAGGAAAACAAAAAATATACTTCACGGGATCGAATTGTTTTATTTATAGCGTTACAATTTCAAAAGAGAGGGAAGTTCAGTTCATTCTGGTGCAATAATGTTCCTAAATAGTTCATCGGAACTAGTCAGACTGTAGTTTTTTTTTGTTAAAGTCCCTTCCTTCCTTCTTACTTCTTATGTGAGGTCGTCGTATTGATTTTAATTCTTCTAGAATATTATTTCGAGTATAATTTATATTAAGTGAAAAATGATGAGTCATAAGTTGCCTTAACGAAATCTTCACCCCACTTATTGGTGTTGTACTTGTATATTCTTGGTAACCATATGAATTTCTTGGTAATAAAGCATAATACCTGTTATTATAACGTGATGAAGCTCTAAGGCTTTTTATTTTCATCTTCCACTCTCCTGGAGCCCCTTTCTAGAGACAATAGTTGAATAGGTACACTACTTCGCTCATTTTTCAGGTCTATAGGGACATTGCTAAGTCTTGACCGCGCAATTTGAAAGGGTGGATTGGGGCAATGGCATTGAAGGCAGTCATCTGCGCCTTCATCATAAGGTAAGGTAAGTGGTGTAAGGGCCCCTTCAGGGTTGAATGTGTGCTCCGTTTGGTTGTGGCAGGCACGATATCTTTTGTTAATAGTGATATGACAGCGGCAGGTTTTTCATATCAGCCCCACACTCTCCCCCAATAGTCGAGGCAAACTAGCCTATAGCAACGTTGTCACCGAGTGACCTGTCCGCTCATGCTGGCAGTCTGGACTTCACGTCCAAACCAATCGCTCATCGCATAGTTATATAACCCCCTTAAGATATGCAATTCAATTCAATTCAATTTATTTATTGGGGTAAAGTACAAAAGATCTGAGATCTTAACTTAGTACGTTATAAGAGAGGGAGAAAAACTACATGAACTAAAATGAACTCATTTAAGCTAAAGATATTAAAAAGAGTAAGTTGATAATTTGAAAACAAGAAAGAAGAAAAATAAGAGATGAAGAAATAATAGAAAAGCAATAATTAGAGAAAGAGAACAAAAATAATTATAATTAATTATTTAATTAAATTTTCTTGAATTTACCTGATTTTATTCACTCGATTTACTTGAATAAATTTTCTTGATTTCACCTATGCATTAGCACAACCTGACACCACCAAAGAGAAGAAGAAGACTATATTGATAAATTATCAAAGATTTAAGCCATAAATTAAACGCCTGAAGATAGAGGTAGAGCCGGCCCTCTGGACACGAACGGGAAGGGAGTTCCACATTCGAGCGACCTGAACAGAATAAGAGACCTCTTCAGTCGAAGAATGGAAACGAGGAACTAGTAGATTGCAGGAAATGTATCTGGTCATACAGAATCTAGGTTCAACAGACTGAATTAGGATATAAAGGATTATTAAGGCTTTGCGCTTTAGGTAAGAGTTGATCGAGCAGCCAACCAGTGAGAATCATATGTACGGAGTTATATGCTGCCAACGTTTAATGCCAAACACAAATCTAATGCAATCGTCAAAGGCAACTACAACTTTCCGCTCGCATTCGCTATCAAGTTTGGGATATATCAAACTTCCATAGGTAAAATGGGGTAATAGAAGAACTTTTACAAGTTGCAAGCGGATATTTGTAGACAGTAATCCTGCAGATTTCCACAGTCTGCGTAATCCGCCATAGATCTTAGAGAGCATCAGTTTGACAACTTAACTGTCCATTTAGCTTGACCCCAAGATTGGTGATCGGATTCACAAAACGCAGCGGGGAGTTATCAAGGAAAATGTGTGGGATATCACGTATGCCATACAAAGAGTTGTAGATAGCAAGACAGTGAGATTTGCTAGGGTGTAGTGAAAGCCCGTTGTTGATCGACCAAGTGTAGATACGGGAAAGATCACCATTAATGCGAGCAGAGCTATCTTCTATAAGACCAATAGGCCTACTTAGGTATACTTGCTGATAATCATAGAGATGAATCTGAACATCTTGAATCACCTTTGGCAAGTCCTTAATAAATATAGAAAACAACAGCGGGCTCAACACAGATCCTTGGGGTACACCACAGAAAAGGGGGAGTAGGGAGGATGAGGAGTTTCCAATTTGTACCTTTTGAAACCTATCAGTGAGGAAACTATCAATTAAGGTGATCGCAGAGGAAGAGATTTTAAAATTACTGTAAAGCTTATCTAATAGCTTAGAGTGTCTGAAGCTATCAAAAGTTTTGAGAAATCCAGTAAGACAAGTATGCCAAAGCCCTTGGAGTCGAGAATCAGACGAAGATCATTGGTGACTTTTAGTATAGTAGTTGCACAAACTCTGAAATCTGAGACGACAAAATTTTTCAAGTACTTTAGCAAAGTAGCAGAGATATCTTTAAATAGACAAATAACCATGTAAATATCTTCAGTTCGCGAAAAGTTATTAACATTTTTGTGGAGTCACTAGAATACTCAATTGTAAAAATTAAAAAAAAATTAATGTCCACATTCTAACTAGACTGAATATGTTCTACGTGGATTATCCTGAAAAACCTGTCTTGTCTAATAATAAGTATATGATATAATAGTAATCGGAAGGACATTCGAGGGACATAAACACAACTTACGGGACGTAATATTGAGAGAGTCGAAATTGAGGCTAAGTGCAAGTAAATGAGCTTTATTCTAAAATGAAGTTAGTATGTAGTTTCATCGCTAGGAATAAGAGTCGATCCAGAGAAGATATAAGCCCTCAAAATGTTGTCAGTGTCAAAGGACAAAGCTTTTGCATATACAGGGTGATTCAGATCAAGATACCTTCCGGTATACCATGCGATTCCGTGAGGTAAGCTGATCAAAAAATTGGGAAAACTTTTATATTGGACACAGATCCCAACAGTGTAGGTATTGGTACAGTGCTTTTACAGGAGGAGGATGGAAAAAAAGTGCCAGTAGCTTATTATGTTATTAGCAAAGCACTTTCAAAATTAAGGAAAATTTTTGTTCTACAAGGAAAGAGGTACTTACTTGCTATTGTCAACTCAACAAAGCATTTCCATAAATATCTCTACGGGCAGAAATTTATTATCCGTACTGTCCAGCGCTTAAATGGCTTTTGTAGTTTCAAAACCCTAAGCGAGGGGATTTGTGTTATTCCTGTGAAGTAAGGAATGATACTTGCTTCCACATCGTTGGTATGTAAATTTGCTTGAGCAAAATTTCGTATTGTAGCCTTTTGAGATGCAGTTAATGCACAAGCGATTCGAGGCAAGTTTAAATTTAGTGTCCATGCCCAGTTTTATAAATTTGGGGCATTTTTAGAAACGATCCTGCTGTAGATCTTTCAACTGATGACGCTAAATGGGTTGATGCTATTCGAATTTGACCAACTCGTCTTGGTTACTGGAAAATGACGCATAAGCGGTCTGATTCTACAGTAACATTTGTTTTCAACTAATGCAATTTTTGTATTGGAGATAAGTAATCGTAGCTGTAATGAATTGATTCTTCTTTTGTAACAATGTCAGGGTATAGAGCTTATCGTAGTTATCCAAACAGTTGGTCTGGCAGTTTAACAATTTATATAAGGAAATGTTTTAAGACAAGAATCCTGTGTACAATTTCTCTTCCTCGAATATAGAGTTCTCACTTATATTGAAGTTGATACCGGTGACGAAAATTTGTACTTTCTCCTATTGACCCCCCCCCCCCCCTCCCTTTATAGTTTTGATTCACATAAATGCAAGATTTCGAGTCGAATCGCTCTAGCATACGATATATATGTTATCAGAAAGTAATTTTTGGACTTACATTTGGAAATGATTAATCAACAACTTACCTGTTTTAATACCAGTACTCTTTCGTTGCTAGATTTATTTCTAACATATGATGTTCCTCTGTAAAATGTTTTCACCAATTGACATCACCTAACGTACTCAACCATGATACCTTAATTCTTGTTTTATGATATTGACTTTAGTATGACAAATCGTGTAGTGGGATATCGAACATATGTAAAACAAATTTAGTCATGATAATATACAAGAATATATACGCACTTTGTTGAGCACCTAATTTCCCAAGATGACCAGGTGAACAATCTTTAAGGCTGCATAAAGGATCTACTATGTAGATAGGAATACTCCTTTGAAGACTAAATAATTTCGTTCGAATAGTACGCCCTGGTCCACCAGTGATTCATTATTTAATTAATTATAGAGATAGACAATACTTCTATAATTTACATATGTAGAAGATTACGGAATCCATTCTCTAGAGCGCTTTATTAACTAACACGTAAAATATTAGAACTCCAGTTTCCATTGACTTCAAACAAGGCTTGGTCTCAGTTTTATGGAAAAATCCCAAAAACCTCTTCACATACATACTTTAAACATGGTATCGATTGCTGCCTTAATCCCGATTAGCTGAATAACTACTTTGCTTCCTTCCAACCTCCTATTAATCATTCTGTGCTGGATCGAGCTATCTACGCAGGATGATGAGGGTACTTCTTCCTAACAACATCTACTTTTCCTACATTTTGAATACTTGTTACTGTTTACCTATAGCTAAAAAAACCCTCACTTTGCTGTTCGACTTTCCGAACGTCATTCCAAATTATGATATCTAAATGCCGCTACACACGCTCAAGGAAATCTTGCAAACCAAATTTTCCGATTTCCTTTCGAAGTCGTAACATAATGTCGGAAAAGTCTTCTAATTTCGGAATCGATTTCGACCCGAATTCTTTTCGAAAAATGTATGAAGCGGTTGACACGACTTCGTAAGCGAAATTACATAGTTATGACTTCGGTAAGAGAAGTCTGAATAATTTCGAAAAGCTTCTTTCTCCTTCAAAAGCTTACATAACTCTGCCAGTGGCCTGGTTGGAGCTCATTACTTGTCACATTCAAATTCAAATTGCATTTATTAATAAACTCTACACTTGTAAGATAAATATTATATTAAGGTGTAGATGAGTTAACAAAGTATAGAAAAAAAAAGAGGAAAATTAGAGAAAAATAAATAAAAAAAATAAAAATAAAATAATAATAACAAAAATTATAATTAAGAAAATTGATTAATGACATAAAGCAAATAAGTCCAATACTATTATAAATTACACAAAAGTAAAAAAAAAGGGAAAATAGGGTACAAAGTTAATGTTAATCACATATACATTAATTACTATTAAAATTAAAGATTAGATTTTTTACCGCGGCAAACTTATATTTGTTCACGAAGGCATTTTTTTTGGATTCATCGGTATATAGCAAAAGCTAAAAAATTTTTTATTTGTTATTTCATCACACAATCCATTTAATTTTCGTGACAAGTTTCAAGTCTTGGTTTTGACTCATCAACAGGTCCCAAATAACGAAATTGAGTGACTTGAAAACAAATGAAAAAATAAAATATGCGGGGTCCCAAGAGCTTTTGAATCTTACCATAACATCGCGTTAGATCACTTCTTGAATACGCTAGCCAGGTCTGGTCTCCATTTTACAGTACACACATCAACCGTATCGAGTCTGTTCAACGGAACTTAGTACGATTTGGTCTCAGGCACCTACCCTGGAATAATTCATTAATTCTTCGAGCCTATGAGGATCGCTTGAAGCTTTTAAATATACACTCGCTTGAGAAACGTCGCATGTTTGCCGATGTAACTTTTGTGCATCAGCTGTTATACGCGAATATTGATTCTCTGTTGTTGCTTAACAAAATATCTTTTCATGATAGTAGGCACAATTTGAGAAGGCTACCTCTGTTTAAGGTCTAACTTCAGCACGTACAAGCCTATTTATCGCTATTTGGCTGAGCATTTTGTTGTTGACGTTTCCAAGCATGTTTTAAAAAAATGTATATATAATATTTAATTTTTTTGTTTTATTTAACTTTTTAAAATTTCTTTTGTTCTATGTTGCATGTCATTCTATCCGGTGTTCGGTTTATGTTTATTTTAACATACACCAACATCGAATAAGTGATGAAAAGCATGTATTGTTAACCGTTTATCTATTAAACGCGTCACTACATAATTATCAATTATAATCTAATAAACCAAATTTTAAATAACCATTTAATCCCGCGCGAGTTAATTATTTTCGTATTTTTCCGGAGAGAAAAAAAATGGGAAAAGAAATCGATTTTTAAATCACAACAAAAACTTGCACTTTATTCTAAACTTTATTCAAGAAATATTTCTACATTTGTTTTTTATTTTACCGCCGTGCTGATTATAAGAGTCCCGAAATTCAGTTAAAGCATTCACAGACTGATCTTCTCTTGTTAAAAGTTCATTTTCTCGTCTTTTTACTTTCTGCAAACATCAGCGTTTTTACAAGCTGTGTGAAATTAATTTGATATTTTTATTGTTATGATATGCTGTCGGTGCAGCATAAAATGTGGGAACATTTTATTTATGAGAGTTTATACCTTACCATCAATCATGGGAATTAATATATGTAACTCCTCCCCACTTTAAGTCAGAAGTTTCCGACTTCGGAGTTGTAATAGTTATATTATTTCTCTTAATTTTCAGTGTTATAAATAAAGCTAGACTCAGTAAACTTATAATCATCACGACCGTCAAACTTACACTTGTTCCATACATAATATTTTTATGGTATTTTAATTCCTGTATTTCTTCCAGGTTTTGTATATTTTCTAACATAATTTTTTCGAAATTTATGGGCTTTACAAACATTTTCTTTATTTCTTTCGAGGGATAATAGAATTTATCTAAAAATGTTATTTTCTTATTGTAGATTTTTTTATCTTTAATGCCTAAAGAACAATTATTAAAATTGATTAAAAAGCTTCCTGTAAGTGTAATATTTCTCTTATCACAATTGTGCCATAAGGTTTCATTAAACATATTCTTAACTAAAACACTTTCATCATCTATTTCTTCTATGCTAGTCATATTACTATATCTCAATTTACAGTTATTTTGCACAATACAATTCTTGCTAATTTTCAAATCTTTCAATAATTTCTGTTCTTCATAATGATATATTTTATTATTTATTTCCACAATCGGTTCATCATCTTCATCGATTTCTAGATATTCAAAATTTGGAATTGGCTTAATTAACTGAATCTCTTGAAGTACATAACTCTTAGGAATTTTAATTGCAAATACCAAAAGCTGATCTTTATATCTCATAACACCTGCCTTTAAAAGTTTTAATTTATGAAAATCAATTTTATATTCATCTAGCTCCTCTAACGTTAACATATCCTAGTATGTATTATGTATTATATTATTTTTTGTTGCCATTATATTATCTAATATTGATTTACTTTATTTTCGAAAACTCGAAGCTTGGTCTCTTGATCTAAAAATAAAACTTTGTAATTTAGCTCCTGCATATTGTGGTTAGTTATATTGAAAGAATTTAAAATGTTTGTTCGGTTGTTTTCGATTAGCATTTTCAAATCTGCTAATGTTTTGTTATAATGCTCATTTATTTAAATCTGTTTGTTTAAATTTTGAATAGCATTATGATTATTTGTCTCCACAACTTTAAGGTGTTCAGTAATTTCTGTTCTATCATCATCATCCATAGTGCCAAATAACCATCTTTGTGCATTACCTACAGCATTTATTAAACCTCTCTTTTGTCTACTAGGATTTTGAATTGTTTTGAGTTTACTCTTAATAAAATTTATTTCTGTACAAAGTGTTTCTCTATCTTCGACTTTAAGATATCTGTATTTACTTAAAATCATTAGCATTTCAGTTGGATCTAGTACATGCAAAATTGTGTCAGTCTCGTTTGCTATTTCTACTGCCCTTATTCTGATTTTTACGTACCCATTTTCTTCGTTAATAGGATGAACCTGCAATAGCCCTTGCACTGACGTTGTCATCATTAGAAATATTATGATTACCTGAAAATTTTGTTGGTCTTTTAATCTTAGACGGCACATTTTCTTAAAGGATATTTTCTAAAATAAGGTTGATCTTTATGCCTAAGTCTTTTATAGTTCTTAATGTAACCTTCTTTCCTATTTTCGTTATACTTTTCTCTACTTTTATTTAGTTTATTTATATATCCTCTTTTCTTTTTATTAATCCTTTCTATTAATGGAGTTGTGTCTGTTAGGTTACTGGCTTCTCTAGGAGTCATTTCAATTGTTGTATGGTACCTATCATTATAATTACCTATAGCTTTTTGAATTTTCTGTTCAACTGATATATCTCCCTCAATGGCTTGTACCTTCTCAATTATTGTTGAGTGTAATCTTTCTACATCAGCGTTGCCGGTGTGACTGTTCGGTTTCGTCCAATGGACTCCTATACCTTTTTCCTGAAGGAACCTTTTTAGCTGTTCAGATTTAAACTCATTATCCATTATAATAGTTCTAGGTTTACCAAATGTAGCCAAATATCCTTCTAAAATAGCGATCTTCTTTACCCAATTCCTATCCGTTATTGGATAAACTACTGCGAATTTTGTTAGTTTGTCTATAATGGTTATAATTAAATGTGTCTAGATGAATAACGTCGTTTTTGTTTGTAGGTGTTTCTGATATACTTAATTTTGGTTTAATTGGGTTCCTATCGTATTTGACACTTTGACACTTATCACAATTATTTATTATGAGTTGTACATGCTCTTGTAACTTAGGATAACAGATTTTGTCTTTGAGGGTTTGATAAGTTTCGTTGATACCACAATGTAGCGATTCTTTCGCATGGTATAATGAGATTTGTTTGTGACATTCCTCTTCGTCTTTCATTTCTTGAGCTCTCTTTGTAACCTTCATAAACTTGATATTTGAATTTCCAGAGAACAACTTTATTATACATTGCTGTACTTTATTATAATCGCTATCCTGAACTTCAGAATATATTCCTATATGTCCGGGTTTAATGTGCTTCTTTAATATTTCGTTAATTTTTTCTTCTTCGTACTGAGGGTTAATTTCTATTATTCTTCTACCGAATACTATGTCTAATTCTTTATTTGGATTGTATGTTAATATTAGTTGTGTCTTAAACTTGTTTATGATTTCTTCTTTAATACCTATATGATCTAAGAGTTGTTCATTTACTGAATGTGCAGTATCAGACAGGTCCATATTAGATTCACTGCTGTTCTGCTCATTTATTTGTGGACTGTTCTCGATTCTACTGAGAAAATCAGCCACTTTGTTTTCTTTGCCTTGTAAATATTCGATATCAAAGTTATACTCTTGCAATTTCAATATCCATCTCTGATTTCTCTGGGAAAATTCTTTACCTTTATATTTCGTATTCAAATATTTTATTGGAACATGATCAGTTATGATTCTGAATTTTCTACCGTACAAATAAGGTCTGAAATTAGTTACAGAATAAACTATAGCCAGAAATTCTTTATCTGTTACGCTATAATTTTTCTCATCATTATTTAGCGATCTAGAGACATAACAGACCGGATGACCGTCTTGCGAGAGAACTGCTCCGATTGCGTACTCACTTGCATCGGTAGTTACTGTAAACTCTTTTTCATAATCCGGAAATTTCAGAATCGGATGGGACATAATTAAAAGTTTCAGCTTTTCAAATGCTTCAACATACTGTGGGTCATTTGTATTTATTTTGGCATTTTTATTTAAGTACTATATAAGAGGTTGAGCTACTTTGGCATAGTCTTTCATAAACTTTCTATAGAATCCTGTTATTCCTAAAAAACTCTTTAACTGTTTTTCGGTTTTAGGCAATTTGACTTTCTTTATATCCTCTATTTTATCAGGGTTTGGTAGAATACCTTCTTTAGTTAGAACATGCCCAAGAAATTGAGTTTCCCTTTTTATAAAACTACATTTATCGGCTTGAATTTTTAAATTGTACTCTGCTAGTTTTTTAAAGATTTTTTCTAATGATACTAGATGTTCTGCCAAAGTGGTAGAAAATATTAAAATATCATCCAAATAAACGACACATATTTGGTTGATATAATCTCGCAATATTTCATTGATAAAACGTTGGAACGTAGCAGGAGCATTTTTCAAACCAAATGGCATCCTGACATACTCGTATAGACCACAGGGTGTCACAAAAGCGGTCTTTTCAATGTCTTTTCGAGCTACTAGAATCTGATGGTAATCTTTTGCAAGATCCAATGAACTGAAGTATTGAACTTTACCGAATTTATCTAGTATGCTATCAATATTTGGTAAGGGATATTTGTCGTCTATTGTAATTAAATTTAATTTTCTATAGTCTACAACAATTCTATATTTTTGAATCCCCGAATTGTATTTTTTCTTGGGTATCACTATAATGGGTGACTATATTTACTCTTACTTTTTCTCACGATACCTTGAGTTTCCATTTCGCTAATCTGTTTTCTCACTTCCTCTTCGTGTTGTGGTGGATATCTGTACAATTTAGCATTTATTTGCTCCGAAGTAGTGGTGTTAATTTCATGTACAATGCTTGTGGTATTTGTTAACTTATCCCCTTCTTTATAGAATAGCATTTTATATTTCTCCAGTAAATGTTTTACATTTACTTCTTCAACACTTTTATTTAAGAATGGTAACTTTACCCCATTTTTTAATATAAATTCCCTTTTTTCAATATCAATTAATTTTACATTATTTTGAACCCAATCCATTCCTATCAAAAGATTATATGTTTTCTCTAAATTAATTTTAACCCATTTCATTCTGGCGTTATATGGTTGTTGGTACTCAATAGGACATTTTGTTTTCACATACTCTGTGTCTTTCTGTATTTCTCCTTCTATTGTACTAATACTTATCTTTTCACCTAACATCACTTCATAAATTTCATTCGGGACATTTTTCGAATTTAATAAACTTATAGTAGAGCCAGTATCTAATAAAGCGATAAACTCTCGATCATTGATTGTTAGGGTAATAAATATTTTTTTCATGTCCGAGGCTAGTTTATAAAAAACTCGTTTTGCTCGGCTTGATTAATATTTTGTCTAGCACTAATTTCATCAACTTCCATCGGTTGGATATTAGCATTATTATGGTTATTATTATTTTGATGTGAGTTTCTCCACTGAGCACTATTATTGGGAAAGAAGTTTCTTCTAGGATAACCAGAATTATTATTTCGAAACTGACCAGAATTATTAGCATTGAGATTATGAAATCGATCGGAACCATTACTGACATTAAAATTTCTTGCTTGTCTGTGATTATTAAAATTTTGTTGAACGTTAGTATAATTATGTCTTTGTGTTCGCCTATGGTTATATCTTTCTTTTGGTAATTGGTGGAGTTTACAAAATTTTAAATTAAATTGATCTTGACCGATATATTTATTCAGAACTATTCTAATTTCTTCTAATCTAAATAAATTATTTAATTCTGCAGCTAAAGCACCAGCTGTTATCTCTTTTATTTTCAACACCAATACACTGCTTAATTGATTAGCTATTTCACTTTGGTAATCACTAAAAATTGCACATTCACATTTTATCTAGTAAATCTAAAATCGTACTTACTTTTAACATACTTATGTCTTGCATTATTTGACCTTGTTCTTTTGATGGTTTATAATGTAATTTCAACTTCCTCTTACATTCTTCCCATGAATCTGCTCACCAGCAGGTTTTCAAGTAATTCCTTGCTGAATCCAATATCTTCTCATTATAGATGACTGTGTACACTTGGTATGCTTGTTGTGGATATTCCAATAATGCCCTATCAACAGCTGATATAAATGATGGTAAAGTCCCTGGTTTCCCTTCAAATGGAGGTACCTAAATAGCGGAGTTCTTTCTCAATCCTGCTTCTAAGGGATGGTTGTTGAGCCTGCCTGCCTAGGATCTCTGTCAATGCAACTAAACATTGCTCCATTATGTTTGGTTGTGCCGGTTGTGCCATTGCTCTGTTGCGGTCAATCGCTAGGTTTCTTTGATTTCTTCTCTCCAGTATTGTGTTGAGTTAGTGGTCGTTTCTTCGTGATCTACTAAATTTTGCTTTAGGTCACTGCGTTTCACACTTTATTATTTCCACACAATGAAAACAAAATACTATTATAAATTTTCATTTACGTTCACTATAAATAAACCTTCGATAAGCTCAAATCACTGGATCCTTGTTCTACAGAAAAGGATCCTACCGACTGCGCCAGTTAATTATTTTCGTATTTTTCCGGAGAGAAAAAAAAAAGGAAAAGAAATCGATTTTTAAATCACAACAAAAACTTGCACTTTATTCTAAACTTTATTCAAGAAATATTTCTACATTTGTTTTTTATTTTACCGCCGTGCTGATTATAAGAGTCCCGAAATTCAGTTAAAGCATTCACAGACTGATCTTCTCTTGTTAAAAGTTCATTTTCTCGTCCTTTTACTTTCTGCAAACATCAGCGTTTTTACAAGCTGTGTGAAATTAATTTGATATTTTTATTGTTATGATATGCTGTCGGTGCAGCATAAAATGTGGGAACATTTTATTTAGATAGTGGCTTAGGTTTCTTTGGAATTTTATAAGTTTCCGGTAAATCATGGGAATTAATATATGTAATTCGCGCTTCAGAAAATTTAATAATAATATTTTATAGCCGTGAAGGGCTTCCAACTGTCCGTCCGAATGCACCCAGCTGTGGTCATTGAGATTGAACTGCACAGTCTGATGTACTGAAAGCAGCAAATAGGCATAACTAATGATGTGCCACGGGAACATTTCTGACTCGGAAACTTCCTGTTTGGGGCATATTCCCGAAATGTTCCGGTTGGAATTTGAAAAATAAGATAATTTGTACAATATGCTTGCTTCTTTCGTTAAATTAGCTACTTATTACTATGAAAAATATGTAAAGGATGGAACTTATACATTTCTATTGGTGCAAAATGCAAACACAAAGTGTCCTAGATGAATTTAAAATCGTACAATAACAGATAAATCTAAAGCGATTCGACATCATGTGGTTGGTGCATGGGTGCGGTGTAAACATTGAGCTGGCAATAAACAAAATTTAAGTAAGTGTGAGTGAAATAGACAATAATTATTTTTATTAAGATTTTTAATTTTGAGCGAAATTACTCTTTTTCTAAAATATACAAATGAGTACGTCGTAATGATAAAAGTACAATCTGCTCAGATTAATGACATTATGATCAATTATACGAATTTTCTTTGAAAATGACATTAACAATCACTATTTCTCTCTTTCAGTTTGACGTGAAAATCTGTGTTTCTCTTTTTAAAGCATGCATCTATTCCTTTTTATCTTGCGGGAAAAATCTTTCCTTAGTTCCTTGTTAAAGTCGTTGTCCGTTGCTCTTATTATCTGTCGTCACCTCTCCTTTCGCCTTTCGATCATTTGTATAGTTACCATTTAGGCAACAACTTGGAAACTAGTGCGTATTAAAGATTTATAAAATGAACCCTAAAGGAAAAGTTTATAAGTTTTATCACGAACGAAAACAGAATTAAATAGTGTGTGTATTTGTTCATTTTGCAATAAAGTGTATATATATCAAAATACCACTAAAATGACAGGACAATTTGTTAGAAATTGTAATAACTATCCACTAATTGTCAAATCTTCACTTCAAAAAGCACCCAGAGAGTGTGGTAGTGAGACCACTTTATCCATCTCTATTGCTGCGTTTCTTTTCTCGTTCAGAATGAACTTTTCAATCCATGTCGTTCTTTTTCTCGGGCCGAAAGATATAGTGTCAATCTGTCATCGCTTTTTTCGGACTCCGAATCGTTCTGAAAATGCACCTGAGTTTTTCCCGGATTTAAGTAAAACGATTTTAATTTGTATTCGTGAATGGGTTGTTTACATTTTGTACGAGTTGGTAATAGTTAGTTTAAGTTGCTTTTGTTGGAAAATGGCTTTCTTTTTCATAAACAACAATTTTTACGAATTTATAGATACTTGCTTTTATCAAATGGAAGAAATGTCAAACACTTGAAATGGTTCTATTTCGTTCCTTTTTTATGAGCACAGAATTAAATTATGACATCGTTCTGTCGATTTCATTCAGAACGAGAAAAGGAACGCAGCATATGTCGGATCGGGAAGAAGTCAACAACACCATCAGCTGTAGCAGCAGTAGTTACACTGGTCATAAAAATATATTCGATGAGGTAGTGATATGATTTTATTTCATTTACTGAATATAAATATAAATTAAAAACTGGCGTGAATTTTGAAAGTCAAAGCGGAAATCGATGAAATAGTTGAAGCTGAAGTCCTCCACTTAGCTGCAGACGGATGGTCAAACATACGAAACGAATCCATTATATTTATGTACACTTACACCATACATTAAGAGAAAATACGAGCAATAGACACACAGCTGAATATCTTTTTGATGAAATGAATAAAATAATAGATCAAATAGACAATGGCAACACTGGTTGAGTATCGTTACGGATAATGCTTCTAACATGACTAAAGGCACTTTCACATCAAACACAAGAATCGAAAAAATGTAAACCGAAAAACTCAATTTATTCCACTTTAAAACAAGATTTTTGCTCCGATGATTAATAAAATCATGGGAAATAGGATAAACTAATAATTTTACTAATAAAATAAAATATTTATCTTTGAATTTTTAAGAAAACACAACTTTTATGACTTATCGGACGAATTTTTCCGCCGAAAAAGTTTTTCGGCCGATAAAACATAAAAGTTGTGCTTTTCTTCAAAATCTGAAATAAATATAACTATTTTTTCAGTAAAATTCTTAGTTTATTCTATTTCTCTGGATTTTATTAATCATTGGAATAAAAATCTTGTTTTAAAGTGGAATAAATTGAGTTTTCGGTTTACATTTTTCTGTTCTTGCGCTAAGTGAAATCAAGGTCGTTTCTGATGCTGATATTAATCAGTATCACGTCCCTGGTTACAGCTTGGTGCCTCTTCTTTCCCACCTTAGAGGGGTCGCATTATATATACGCATTGAAGTTGCCTTTACTGTCCTTAGGGACATTACTTGCACCAATCCAGAGTTCAATTACATTTGGATTCCGTTGAAACTCCACAGGCAAATCATTTACTTCTGTTTCCTGTATCGCAGCCTATGGCTGATGACGACATAGCATCCGTTTTTGACAATATTTCCAACAATATTGATGATCATCTGCTTTCTGTCTCCCCCTCTTCTGAAATTATATTAGCTGGTGATTTCAACGTCGACAACATACCGTCGTTCAGGCATTCTTCGACCACCAGTCCTGCGTTTCGTTAAACTCTTTTGTGAATCTTTTAATTTGCAACAAATAGTGGATGCACCAACCCGAGTACCTAATGCATCTGGCGATAGAGCTAATTTATAAGACTTATTTTTTCATCTCACCCCGACAAATATGTAATCTCAGTCGGTTATCCCCTTGGTAATTCAGATCATTGTTTAATCACGGCTCAATTTTCCAACTCCAACCTGTATCTCCCTATCCCTCTACCTACAAGTAGGGTTCTCTGGCACTATAAAAATGCTGATTGGGAAAGTCTCAATCAGTACCTCAGGGAGATTAATTGTTTTGCTTCGAGGGATCTCGATAAATGCACTCTGGAGCTTGGTAATATTCTAAGTCTTGGCATGCGTGAATACTTTCCGTATTCCTACAGAAGATCTAAACAATAGCATGATCGCTCTTGGTTTAATGATAAGTGCAACCAAGCTATAAGAGCTAAGGAGTCTCCTTTATGCGATTATCAATTATATTCATGTCCAGAGCTGAAACAAGTCTACAAGACTGCACGGAACACCTGCAAGTCTATTATCCAGAGAGGGAAATTTCTTTTTACCAGAGTATTCGACAAAGAATCTTGGCAGGCCGCAAAGGTAGCAACGGTTTCTGGTTTCTCGTCAAAACCATAAGGTACAACCTCACCATATCCTCAATACCTTCACTACTTGACAATGGTGAAGTTCTAGTTGACTCCCTGGATAAGGTTAATATTTTGTCTGCTAGATTCAATGCAAATTCTCGGCTTCCACCCACTTGACACTGGGTATGTACAAGAGCCGATACATATTACGAGAGATGTGTTCAAGGTCCTTAAGGAGATCGACGTATCCAAAGCTACGTAATCTTATGGGTTCTCGCTTCTTTTAATTAAAAGCTGCGCCTCATCCTTGGCTGAACCTCTGCGCAAACTATTCTACTTGTCTTATTTGACAGGAATCTTTTCAAAAGCTTGGAAACTCAAGTTAAGCTTATTCCCAAAAAAGGAGAGGGTAACGATCCCTCAAATTATCGGCTGGCAATCACTTCGATTCTTTCAAAGTATTTAAATCTATCATTAATTTCAAATTAATAAAGTATCTAGAAACTCATGAACTCATCAACGATAGCCAATATGGCTGTCGGACTGAATGCTCAGCTGGAGGTTTACTGCCTTTTCATACGGAACGTTGGAACCGTAGTCTCCAAAATTGTTGCTTTGGTTATTTCAAGGGCCTTGGATAGAGTCTGGCATCCTGTCCTTTTAGCTAAGCTTAAAGCACTTGCTCTCTCCCCTCCTCTTCTACTATTATTATGGATTGAATGTTTTCTATCTGGTCGCCAAATACGTGTTGTATTTGATGGCGTTACATCTGAACCTCATCCTATAAATGCCGGAGTGTCCCAGGGTTCTGGTATCTCTCCGTCTCTCTTCCTGATTTTTATTAATGATCTGCTTTCCCTTACTATCAATGCCATCCATAGCTTTGCCGATTACAGTACCCTTGATTACGCTTACTAAATTATTTTTACAATTAAAAAACAATTTCTTTTATTCAATTTTAGTTTTTAAAAATATTTTTTATATATTATTTCCTTTTATATTATAAAACTTTGTTTTATTTTCAAGCATTTAATAGTTGATTGCTTTTTGTCGTCTATTCTAAAACTGAAACTAGAAACTACAAAAAAAAACATTTATTTTATTTCAACAATCAAAACCGTCGAAAACACTTCCTAGCCATGAAACAGAAATCTATATGTGTGCGTTCGGAGTCCGTTCTCTAAAATGTTCTATATTGATCTTTATGGAAAAGTGCCAAACATTGACTTTATATATGCTATAGAGCCTAGATTAGATTTGTGATGGGGTGTATAGGCGTTAGCCTCGCAATCACTGCGACCTGAAAGATCTATTGTGAGTCCCCGTTGAATTTGCTCCATTTATAGGTTTAGACTGTTAATAAAGTCTAGAACCATTCTGGGCTTGAAGTTCCATACGTAACATGGTGGAGGAAAAGCATGTTCAAGGTGGAGTAATCTCCGCCTGGCCAACGCTTCGCAGTTGCAGAGCAAGTGCTCCGAGGTTTCGTGAGCATCCTGAAGGGATGAAGTCTCAGCCAAACCCAGCTTGTTTAGGTGATACCTCAAGGGGCAATGGCCTGAGAAGAGCTCAGTGATCATTTTGAGCTCTGTTCTTCTAAGGAGTAGGAGTTCTTTTATTTTTCCGCCAGAGGTGTCGATAAACTTTTTTGCCTGACGAAGTCCTTGTAGCCTTTCGCTACAGGGATTTTTGTTTATTCTCCCAGTTATTTAGGGTAGCTCTGAGGTAACACTTTGAAGTGCCACAAAATGGCTCTGGTCCGACAAACTGAGTTTCCGCTCCTCTTTTGGCAAGGCCATCCGCAATTTCATTGCATTTGTGGCCCTCATGTCCAGGTACCCACATGAAGATAATTTTGTTTCTCCTTGATAGATTTTTGAGGGTTTGTAGACAATCCCAGACTATCCCTGACTTGACAGTGTAGGACTTTAAGGCCTTGAGGGCAGCTTGACTGTCGTCCGAGAGGATATTAATGGTTGAGCCATTTATGGCTCTTTTAATGCAGGTATTGGCACATTCTTCTATGGCCAATACCTCGGCTTGGAATACGGTAGGGGTAGAGCCTAGAGCCTTTGATATATGGCATTTGGGGCCGTATATACCCATATATATTGTAACTACTAGGTCATCCGCGTAGCCTTGAACATTAAAACCCGAACTGGTCAACTTCACTAGCAGATCATCAATCACGATCGACCATAAGAGTGGAGAGAGAACTCATCCTTGTGGGCAGCCTTTTGCTGCGGTGATCGTGACTGAGCAGTTCCCTAGAGATGTGGTTATCCTCCTGCTTCTAAGCAAGGAGTCTATCCAGTTTACCGTGGAGTTACTATCCATGCAGGAAAATAGTCTTCTAGTAGCTTGGCTCTTTACCTTCTCAAAAGCTATACTTACTATATACCTTACTTAAGAAAATAATAAAATACTTTTGATTAAAAAGTAACCTTACCCTTTTACGCTCAATAACCCTCAGCTGAGTAATAATTGCATGTGTGTATGTGCAGCCGGAGTTCAAATCTGCAGGCAACTACATTCGATATCATCAGCCAAAACCAGTTGTTTGCAGATATTAGCTAGGTATGGGATGCAAAATTCGAAACTGATCTGAAACGGACATGAAAGAAGCACTTCAACTGGTTGAAAACAGTAAGAGTTTGAGAGAGGCAGCCGTGTTAAAAAAAACAGCGTATGCTACTTTAAGAAGCTATTGGGTGAAAATGAAGGACGGGTGTTTACGGATGAACAAGAAAAGTCGCTAAGCTACTATTTTCTGACATGTTGGAAAATGTTCTATGGATTGCTTTAGTGGAATGTCGTAGAGTTGCCTTTGCAATGGCTTGAATAATACCAAAACTCCAGAGAAATGGAAAATTGAAATAAAAACATTGAATGCTAAATTTCTGCAAAAGGCATCCCGAATTATCTTTGCCAACTTCGGAAGGATGTAGCCTGTCAAGACCGACATCATTCAATAAATATAATGTTAATATATTTTTCGATAAACTTTATGAAGCAATGAAGAGAAATGAAATACTAATTTTGCTGATGGTACCCGTATTTTTAACCTTGACGAATCTTCATGCCTAACGGTTCAACGCCTCAAAATGTTTCGTTAAGTAAGTAAGGTGACAAGCGCTGAAAGAGGTACTTTGGTGACGAGATCTGGTGCATAATAAGTACTTCAGGACAACCAATTTCCCCTACGATGATTTTTCCTCGTATTCATTTTAAGCAGCATATGCTAGTAGGATCCCCAGCGAGTACATTAGGATTAGCTACTCCTATAGGATGGATGAATGGTGAACTATTTTTCGATGTCATGAAGAATTTCATAAAGCACTCATGTAGCTCTAAACAAAATTCAACTCTATTAATCTATGACAATTATGAAGCTCACTTATCTTTGCCTGTTTTAGAGCTAGCCAAAGATAATGGAATAAATATTTTAACAATTCCTCCACACTTAGCAAGTAATCTGCAACCACTTGACGTTTTGGTCTTTAAACCTTTCAAGATCGCATGTGTTGTCTCAATCGATTCTTGGATAATGCAGAACTTTGGAAAGCCAATTTATATTTATGAAATATACTCATATGATAGACATGTCTTCACTGATATCGACTTTATACCAAACTACGTAGCTGACAAACTCCAAACCGCTACTGATCCTTCTACTGTACCGTCATCTTCTTCTGCGATAAATTTGATTAATATCCCACCAGAAGAAACCACACCAGAACCTTTAACATCATCGTGCAACATGGAATTGCAAAGAGATGCGCAAAATGGTAAGTACCTACGTAACTAACTGGTGCAATTTGTCCTAAATGATTCAGAACGTTTTTATACTTTCTTAGGTGACGCTCATGATTTTATAAGCCCAGATCAAATTCGTGAATATCCTGAAGCAGGCCCGAGGAAAGCTCAAGCCAAAAAGCGGAAGAAGTATTATCGCTCCGATAATTTTATATCTCGCTTAGGCACCTTGGCCAAAGGGAAACTTATCTTTTTCTTAAAAAAGTGAGGTAGTATGACCCGAAGTACATTATTATGAATAGTTTGATAGGATTTTGAGCGATTCAATAAAATTTTGTCGTTCGAGTAATCCTACCTTCACTAACCATCGGGGTGAGCAACTGCTGGAGTTTATCACTTCAGCGGACCTGGTTCTGCTGAATCATGGTAACGAACCAACCTTTGCTACGAGTCGAAGACAAGAAGTTATCGATGTGACCCTTGCGGCATTTGACGCTTTTCTGGCTTTCCGGCTGGAGGATATCGTGAGAGGAGTCTCTCTTCGATCACCGCTACATTGATTTCTGTATGGGTGCTGACCTCATTGAAGTGGAACCATACTGGAATCCGAAGCGGCTGATTGGGGGAGATACCATAGGGAACTAGTTTCCACGCTCGACTCTCCGGCTGAGAAAATCAGAAGTGTTGCCGCCTTGAAGAAGGCAGTTGGAAGGCTGCAGTCCGCTATGACTGAGGTTTTCGAGGCTTCCTGTCCCATTAGCACGGACATTGGAAAGAAATCTATGCCGTAGTGGAACGGCAATCTTAGTGAACTCCGTACAGCTTCCAGAAGGCTTTTTAATAAAGCCAGGAGGACTGGCTCGGAGGAAGACTGGCGGCTCTAACGCGAGACTCAGAGTAACTACAAGAGGCTTGTTAGGAAATCTAAAAGACAGGCTTTTGTAGACCTCTGCGAGGAGCTTGACAGCTATCGTGAACCGGTTAGGCTGCTCAGGGCTCTCAGGAGCGACCCGTCGGCTAGGCTGAGTATTCTGAGATGGCGAGATGGCTTCTTCTCTCGACACACATTCCTGACTGTAGGCTTGAAAAAGACCTGCAGCTATGCTGCGAATGTCCCATACCTCGATGCACTGGTGGAGATTGGTTCACTGCTGCCAAGGTAGTTGATGTCGAGAGGTGAAATGATCAATTTCAACCATCTCGGCTTTTAAAGCCCCGGGCCCAGACGGTATTCTGCCTGTACTTCTTAAGGCAGAGATCGTTGTGCTGGCCCCATACAATGTATCGCTTTTCGATATGTCCTGAGATGTGGAGAAAGGTGAGATTTGCCTTCGTTCCGATGCCTGGTAAGGTTTCCTACATGGACCCGAAGAGTTTTCGAACCATAAACCTCTCCTTATTCCTTTTGAAATGCGTGCAAAGGCTTGTAGATGAATATATTAAAAGAGTAGCCTTAAAGGCTTCTCCCTGAAACACCTCACAGCACGCTTACCGTAGGGGCAGATCTACGGAGACGGCTGTCCACTCAATGGTTACTGTCGTTGAGAGGGGATTGGATCGTGGACTGTTTACCATGGGAGCCTGTCTGGACATGGAGGGGGCTTTTGACAGGGCCACCCCCGAGTCGCTATGTGAGGCAGCTCGTCGGCATGGTGTTGACCGTACTGTAAGACGCCGACACTTAACTGTGGAGTTAGGCGGCCGAACTTCTCTCAGTGTGCTGGTCCCTTCTATGTGAGCTTTCCTGTAAGGGAATCGTGGACTGAGGGAGGTGCCTTATCGACCGTTCCCCGGTCTGCTCTAAAAATTTTCACTGACGGCTCTCTCACTATCGAGGGAGCTGGGGCGGGTGTCTACTGTCCTGATCCTGATTTTGGAATGGAGTACTCACTTGGAAGACACACCACTATCTTCCAGGCTAAAGTCTTCGCCATCTCAATGGCAGTGAAGTTAGCCCTTGACTTGCAAATCAAGGAGAAGGACATTGCTATCCTCTCGGATAGTTAGGCAGCCTTGATGGCTCTGAGTGACCCTCGGATAACGTCTAAGTTACTGGGGGGATTGCAGGTCGGCAGTGGATAAGTTGTGTATTCACAACAAAGTGTCCATCCTGTGGGTTCCTGGTCACATGGAGACCATGGGGAATGAAAGGGCTGACATTTTAGCTAGGGCTGGCTCTGATTCTCCGTTAATCGGACCACCGGAGCCCGCCGTAGGCGTTGCCACCTCGAGTATCGGGTCTCTCATCAAAGCGGATGTTCATAGGAAGCATCAGCAGAGATATGAGAACCTGAGTACTTGTAGGTGTACAAAACTGTTTCTTGATGGGCCCAATGGGAATATCTCCGTTTTTCTCATGAGGGAAGAAAACAATGTAGAACGGTGGTTGGCATCATCATTGGCCACAGCTCACTTCACGCTCATCTAACAAGGATGGGAATTGTTGACAGCCTTAGTGTCTGTCCTGCCTGGAGGGCGACCCTGAGCCAACTGAACACTTTTTTGTGAGTGTCCAGTCTACGCCTGGAGCAGACAGAATACTCATGCCCTTCTATCTGTAGATGAGATGAAAACCTTCCTCACCAAGACCTGATGCGCTTCATTAGGAGGACAGGAAGGTTTTGTTGAATAGGCTTCTAGCAGGACAGCACAATGGGCCGCTATGGCCTCCTGTTCCCGTGCCTCATAAAAAAAATCCTACGTTCTCTCGATTTTTATACCCTAGATGAAATCTATAGGGTATACTAAGTTTGTCATTCCGTTTGTAACACCTTGAAATAATGATGGTAGAGCAAAATAGATTGGACACCCACGCATAATATTAAAAGTTGTTTTGATTTGTCCATATTCGTCCATCTGTCCGTCTGTCTGACTGTCCGTCCATGCGTGCGCACGATAACTCGAGAACGCGTTTACGTAGAAAGCTGAAATTTTGTACACGAAGTTTGAAAGAAAAGTAAAATTAAGTTCGAAAATGAGAAAACTCGTTCGTGGGGTTGCTATGCAAAAATTTCGTTTTCCACTATGTATTTGGACACTGTCTGAGAACGCGTCGACATAGAGAGGTGAAATTAGGTACATGGTGTTTTTATAGTAATAAAAAAAAAAAAAAAATAGACCAAATCGGGCAACCACTCCTTTGTGTTGCCATATAAAAATTTATGTTTTTAACATAGACTGTGAAAACGATCAGTCCAAAAGATTTTTATTGTACTAAAGACTTCTGCAGAATACGAAATCGTATAAAATTGGTTTTATTCATTTTTTCTGTCCGACGAACCGTTCTAGAAATATATGCGAAAAACCACTTCAAAAATCAAATTTGCATAGATCGGTGACCATACGAAATTTTATACGGACGTTTATCATCAGAATTGGTCTTATTGTTAGACCAATTCTAGCTTTTTACTTGTTGTTTTTAAATGCATTTAAATATACGTAATACGTATGTAGATATGTAAAGTAAACTTGCCTATGTACATACATTACATTTATATATCTATTATATGTGTAATATCTGGTTCACAGCTACCAGATTTGAATTGCAGCATATAAGTCTGACGCTGTCGCCATCTCGAAGAGGGTTTCTGAACCAAATTAAAAATAATTATTTATCCTAATAAGGGTTTACAATTTTCTTTTAAATTTAATAAACTACTTCGAAAATTTTTCTAGTTTTTGGTGCTTGAATAAAGGGCCTTCTGGTTATACTTTCGTGTTGAAAAGGGTCACTCTACCCACACGGTTGAAAATTTTGGTATTAAATAAATAAATAAATAGTATATGTATATAAACCCACTACAATTCTTATAAAAGTAATAAAGTGCTTACTTATAAGGGTTTATAAAACCGAATATTATTTTTATCTCAATATGTCAGTTTTATATATATTCGTATAAAATCCATTCCATATACAATATTGATTCGATTTAAAAGATGTGTTTATTAAGTTTATACTAAAAAATATGTAACTTATCAATAAAATTACGGTATTAGTTGTATCCCGAAAATGGGGTAAATTTAACAAATGCAATTATTAAATAAATAAGGTTGATTGCAGTAACCAGAAATTGTTCTAGACAGGTGGAAGGGTGCAGGTGGCGGGAAGAAAATGCGTCTTTAGGAGATAGGAAGTGTTTTGCAATTTTGGATTTGCTTATATTAATACACCGCAATATTATTATTATAAGGAAGTTCCAAAATTACAAAACCCCTCTTACACTGAGAGAAATTTTTATTCAAATTAACCAAAAAACTAATTTAAATTAAACATTTTCGCGTTTGAAAATGCTCCAACGATGAAAATTGTTGATTGAATAGGTACAAGACTATCAATCTAATAGCTATAGATTTTAACAATGAAAATATTTTTCTTGACAATTGAAGCATTTGATTTGAATACTTATCATTTTTGAAGAGAGACTTTGATATAAATATGTTTACGTTTGTATTAAAGGTTCAGAATTTCAAATAAAATATAAACGCACCGTTTGTCAGAATTGTTCAACAGTTAGTTTAAATTCCCCTAAAATTCAAAATAAACACACAATAATTTGATTTAAAAGGAGCAGCTTTCACAATAACAACTTGAAATCAGGACTAAGTCCATTTAATTTAAAAGTTTTCATTGTGAAACGAAATGGGTCATCCATTGGTATACGTTCACTTTTTGCATTTTAAATAAATTATGTATATTCAAGATTGAAGCTGATATGTATACTATGAAAACTTTTAAATTACATATCCATAGTTCTAGAAAGCTTGTATTTCGAAAGCGCTGAAGGAAATATAGAATAAAAAATGTGGATGCCTTGGCGGCTGCTGGCTGTACATCACTCCTCAATAAAGCATGATGTGATCGAAATTATAGTCCTTCTTGCCTTATTGGAGAGTACTCCAGTCGCTTTGTGTCCCGAAATTAATTCTGCTGCACCAGCTTTCTTTAGAATGAATGCCTTAAGTTCTTAAAATTTTCAGAAATGACAAACACGTAGTAGATAAAACATAAAAATACTGAAATTTATAAGATTACTTCGAAAGTTAAGATAATGATGGTCCAATACAAGCGTATGTTCTTTTAACCGGGGCTGCTATATGTACTCCAGGGGTCGAAATTTCATTTACTTTGCTGACCTCAGGCTCACGGATATTTGTAGAAAAATCTGCAATTTTGTTTTTTAACTAAACGAAACTTTTTTAAAATGTAAAAATTGTTTACTTACTATCTAAATCAACATAGGACTTTGTTTTAATGTTGAGATAAAAGTCTGGATGCATATAATATTGCTTAACATATTTGATGAATATGTCTTCTGAGGCCGGTGCACCCTTAAAATTAGTGAAACTATCAAATTTGTCGAAGGCGATGCCCGAGTCAAGTAAAACTGCAGAGTTTAGATTGTAGAAATAAAGTTAAGGTTATTTTTTGTTTCAAGAAATTGGTCTTAATATTTAATTATACATACGCAACAATACGCAAAAGTTACAGTATTTAATGACGACTTTTATTACGTTAAATCAATAGAGTGCAATTCACTAATACAGTTTTATTCTAGAACAATTTCAAATATCTACATCACACCTGAGTAAACGAAGTCATCGTAATTCAACTCTGAATTTTTTTTTGAGTTTAGATATTTAACAACCTCTACAATTCGAGGTGATGATCCGCAGCAAATTCTTATTAGGAAACCACTTTGCATTTACACGCTCTTTACTTGCACCTATTTCACTTTTTATAATGTTCTTTACTTGAAGAGAACCGTACATCGAATGAAATTAATTTGACAATTTTCAGAATAACTGAAATATTTTTTTAAAAATAATAACATAATTGTATTAAATTAATAACCCAAGGAATAAACTTTATACCAGAATTGGATAATTGAAACTATCAAGTACAAGTACAAGTAAAATTCCAAGAAATTAGCTTCAAGAAAGGCAATGAAAAATCTTTGTGGCACACACACGATATACATAACGCCAAAACCATCAAAAACACTACACTTATTTCGGATTATGTTCTACTGTGTGGCATACCTCCTTTTTGGTAAACGGTCGTGATTCATACTTTACTTTGGTAGGACTACTTGGAACTTTGTAATAAATGATATTTCATTAAAAAGAATAAACTGAATAATTCTCATACCAGCTGTATAAATTTATACTTTTAGTGTACGCACCGCAGTTATAATTTTCCGTATTATTTTAATTCAAGATTTTTTTTTACAAATTATAAATAATAATATGAATTTAAGAAAAAAGTCTTATATTTTGGGATTTAAATAATATTTTAGTATAAATGTGGGCCTTTAGTGTTATAAAGCTGCGAATATAGTGGCCCTTTATTACTTTTATAATATATTTCGTTTCTCCAGAGACTTTATAACCTGAAATTTAACGAAATTTTTTACCTTTTATACCTAAATTTTTAACCGTGCATTGAGACATTGACATGTATAATATAGACTGACTACATTCATAGAAAGATACTATAGAAAGTGGGCTCACTTCTATATTGCTGACTCTTTTAGTCTAAGCAACAAGTACAAACTGAGAGAGAGCTGTAAATTAATTATTTAGGGTTATTACTGTTAAAAACTGTTTTTCCAAAGACAATATATTCATTAGATACGCAGAAAAAATTCCAAAGGCTTTATTTAAATCATCATTTTTCGAGCTGCGTGCTAACTTTTCAACTTCCCTCAAGAACTCTTTTTGATACAAATTGTGCCCACGTGAAATAGAAACTTAAGCCGTCCATATTATATATGCCAGTGGTGTCCACAGAACAGAGCAGAACAAAATATATAAAAAAGATCGCCTCATACATTTTCATAGAAGATTTTTAAATGAAGCGAACAGAACAAATAGTTTGTTTCAATCGAAAGAACAATTTGTTCTCTTCAGTATATGGGAGTTCTAGTACAAGGTATATAAAAGAACACAGCTAACATTACATTTTTTGGATTAAATTTTCTCGTTCTCAATGCATACTCATAAAACGTTGCTTCGGAAGTTTGCACCACTGCTTTTCTTCATCCTAGCGTAGCTCTTTGTCTCATAGCTATGCTTGGAATGGCAAGTGTCTTATTACTGTTCTCAAGAAGCAGTCTTAAAGACTTCTTATGAGATTAAGGAAAAGCACTATTATTAGTCAAGAATATCATTAAAGCGTTTAGAAAGACACATTAAAAAACATATTTTTCCATCATTGATCATACTTTCAAAGCGCTTACCTCTGCGACATGCCTATGTAATGAACTAGGATAGAGAAAAGATGCGCTGCAAGCTTCTAGGGAAGAGTTTCAGGGTAGCAATACATTATATTAAAGTTATAAGCGTTATTAAAATAATCATAACATTAAAAATATTAAAAATTTGAAGAAATTTGTGTCATTGTCATTTACAAGTACATGGATGGAATCGTATACATGAAAAATAATAAAATCTACATAAAAAGATCTTCTCGGAGGGAGACAAAAAACATGGTTTTCTGAGGTTTTCATTTTTAACTTTCATTTGAATTGAACAGTTTCTAAAATACAATTGCAATTTTTAGCTCAATATCTTAAAAATCTGGGAGTGAAAATGCTGTCATTCATATTCAGTTTTAAACATATCTATGTATAGATGTCAAATTTTCTAAATCTCACAAAGGGTTCCGTTAGTTTTTCTTAACACACCTATGGCTTTCGGTAGGTAGTATTTCTCTAAACCAATAAATTTATCTAAGGTATACCTAACAAATTCAAATTAATTTTATAATCCATTTTGAACATTTTTTATTATGTATCTGAAATCCGGGTTGGATTATGGACTACCTAACAACAATACTAATCGTCAGAGCTTGAATTTTTTATTTTAACATTATTTATTCAAATATTTCGTTGGTTTTATTTAGTGATTTTTTTAAAAATCGACTAAAAAATAATTCGAATAAATTTTTATTTGATTTTCAATTTGGATTAAGTTATTCGGGAATAATTATTTGCTATTTGGTGCTCATTATTTGAATTTCAAATAAAAATTTTTATTCGATAATCAAATGAATATTCGTTATTTTATGAATTATTCGCAAATAATTGTTTGTTATTTGGTGCTTAATATTTGAGTTTGAAATGATTATTTGTTATTCGATTATCAAATAATTATCCGTTCTTTATGGAATAATTATAAAATTACTAAAATTCCTTTTAAAATTTTAAATTACCAATGAACGAAAAATCTTTACCGTAAACATCGAAACATAACAAGGCAGTTATTTTTCTAAGTACGAAACAACTTATAATATGAAATCCGTCTACCAAGAATACGTATTTGAAATCGAACACTAGAAAACCAATAATTATTCCATAAAGAGACATCAACTAATGAATGATTATTTGAAATTCAAATATTGATCATCAAATAAGAAATAATTTTTAGCGAATAATCCTCCAAATAACAAATAATTTTTGTAATCAGATAAATAGTACGATCAAATTAAGCCGAATATGGGTAATCAGGGGAAATAATTCGTGTAGTTTTGTAAATTGCTACATAGATACCTTGTGGTATCCAGATGAACATACTAAAACTCCTCAGGGGTGGAGGGTGTACTGAGGGTGTAGGGGGTGGTTTAAGGTACCTTTTTTCAGGTTTTTGCTCAAATCTCCAATATTTGTACGAATAGCATTATGTTTATTTCTGACATTTTATTGCTCTACGAGCAATACTTTAGGAGCTACAGGGTGTGTAAATTTTAAGAGAGATAACAAATAGACGATTTAAGAAAACGGCGTCGTTTTTTCGTCATTGTTCTTCATCACTTGCATTTTAAATTTAGAATAAGCAAGCTTAGTCATCTGCCGACCCAACATAAAAAAACCCATGTCGATCTATTGAGAATTCTAAACAAAAAAGGCGATAATGTAAACAAGGGCCGAGCGTGCGAGATACCGTGAGTCCTTAGCTATCACTGTCAGATGTCATTTGTGAAATTGGCTGATACAAATTTTGCATGTTTTCCAAATTATTGAATTCTTGAAAAAAGCACAATTTTTTCAAATTCTCTGATGTTTCCTTCAATTTTTGTATGGTCTCGTGGGTAATCATTCAAATATAGAGGCTTGAGTTTTGGGCGTACCTCGTCACAAAACTCGGAACGATTTTTCTACCGACTCCAAACAAATTAGCCATTATCTTATATTCAGCCGAAGACGATAGTGCATAAATAGCAATCCCTACACGCTTATCTATTGCTATAGCTTTCCTCATATTTAAATCTACTCTTTTCAAATTTCCCATATGTGGCACTATAATTTGGAAAGAATCTCTGGACATTCGGAAGTTCTCGCGAAAAGTTTTAACATAAGTGGGATCTTCATTTTCCCAAAACTTGCTGCTGCGAGCCTTTAAATTGGTTCTATTTTATAAGTATTTTTTAAAATTCCTGATTATAGTTATGTATGCACTTACGAGGGTCCATAGACGTCTGCACAATTTCTTTTTTCTTCTTATTTTAATCTTTGATGCGCAAGTCGTCTTAACATTTTTGATTTTTTTTTATAAGCACATATTTGCAAAAATATATTCAAATTGTCCAATGTAAAAGAAGATTCCATTTTATTGCTATTAACTTGAACCGGACGTTTGTAAACTTTCACCAGTATGCACAAGTGACACATTTAATGTGTCAAATTTAATTAAGTGAAGACCGTCATTGCCGTGTGCCACCCCAAAGCAGGAATGATCATTGGTCCAATTACGAAATTGAACCAATGATCATTGACATGTCCCGTGTGCCTAGGGTATTACGCTCATCACGGCCTTTTTTCGAATATCGAATTTAGTGTTTATTTTGCGCCGAAGTAATTGATGATGAATTCTACGCCAAAAAAAAATTTATATAGAAAGACGTCGGGAGGTATATCCTGTTCGAAGCTTTCAGTTTTCTGGCACATTTCTTAATGATGCAGAGAACGTGATTCCTGAATCACTCAAGGTATTTCTGGAGTTGCTTCTAACCAAGAAAAAAGATGAAAAAATATTTCTTTGCATTCTATCATCAGCATAATTCGACCAAGAAGTTTTATTTCTTCTGTGCTTACTTTTTTTATCCACAGAAAATTTGGATCAAGGAGCTTGTTGGATCTTCTGGCTAATTTGGGTTTTAGTGGTTCTTACTATGATGCTACAATGCTTGAGTTGTCTGCAATATACCACCGTCAAGACACTATACCACCAGATACTTTTATGCAGTTTGCATTTGACAATGTCGATTTTAATGTGGCAACTCTAGATGGTCTCAAAACGCTCCACCGCATGGAAGGCATTTCATGTATTACACCTGCAAATTCGGTACCAGCTGGAAAGGAAATACAAAAATTAACAAAAGCTCCCACCTCTAAGCAAACTGGATCATTGGGAGTCCTGCAACAACGAACATATAGCCAACTAGCTAAGAGAGGACTAAAGCAGATTATGGCAGAAGATGTGAATCAACTACATCCCCTGCACGAAGATGTGCCCGTACTGTCTGATGTGCTGTGGAATATGTGGCAAGTGGCTCGAGACTCCAAACATTCCTGAGTGGAAAGGCTTCATGCGATGTATTGAACCAAGTCAAAACTTCGATAAAAGTGCTGTTATCCCTCTGTCATTTATCAGTACACCTAATTCTTCCTACGACACTGCATTGAAATATGCCGCGGACCAGTGCCCCCTCGAAACTTGTTTTATTACTTTTGACCAACCGTTTTATATCACAGCCCGAGACATTATTGCATCTAGTCAAGATGATCCTAAGCTCAAAAGTGTTGTTGTGAGACTTGGCGGATTTCACATGCTAATGTCGTTTGTTAGGTGCATTGGACAAATAATGTCAGGAAGTAGCCTACGAGATCTGTTATGCAATATTTTTGCTCCCAATTCCGTTGATAGCATTTTGACTGGCCATACTTACGCCCGAGCAGTTCGCGCGCATTAGTTAGTCCATACTACTTTAATAAGTATAATTTTTAATAACATGGATATTAGTAATGAAGAGAAAGAAGCTATAAACAACCTTTTGAAAGACAGTAACCACACAAAGAATAATCAACAGCAAGCGCTTAAATCCAGCACCAAGTCCAAGGCTGATCTCTCATCTCTCCCACCTAATAAAGGGTCAGCAAAATATCACGCATTACGAGTATTCCACCAATTACAAGAGTGGCTAGGTAACGAAATGCCTCCTGAAATGTGGGGTTGGAAGCGAGGAGCCAATTACAACCACTGATCCTCCAGCTCCTGACACCGTGCTGACTTCATTTTTTTGTCGCTGCAAAAGTGGTTGCACTGGAAAATGCGGATGTCGAAAAGCCAGTATTGCATGCAGTCTAGTATGCTTCGGCTGCTTGGGTTTATGTACAAACGGTGTACCTGTCGATGTATCTTTAAATAAAATTTTAAGACGTATTTCGTTTTTACTTTTTAAATCGACTATTTTTTATCTCTCTGTTAGAACTTAGACACGCTGTAGCTCCTAAAGTATTGATCGTAGAGCAAAAATAAATATGACCAAATTTGTAGGAAATTTTCTGTAGAAACTTTTGTCAGAAGTAAACATAATGCTATTCGTACAGATATTCGTGATATGAGCAAAAACCTGAAAAATGTAACTTAAACCACCACCTACACCCTCAGTACACCCTCCACCCTTGAGGACTATTAGTATGTTCATCTGGATACCGCAAGGTATAACTGTAGCAATTTAAAAAACTACACGAATTATTTCCGCTGATTTTATTAATTTTCTCGAACTAAAATTTTTATTCGATTTTTAATTTTATTTGAATTTTTAGCTTTTATCTTTATTTGAATAAAAAATGCCCATCTCTGGTTTTATTACACCTCCCGTTTTTAGTACAATGATATTAGGATTAATGGCACAATCACTGGGCGCGTTTAGGCGGAGACCAAACCGGTTAAAATTACTGATTTTTCCTCCGCGTAATTGCAAAACATACCAAAGTGGTTGGTACTTTTATATGGATGTGAACAAACGCTTCCAATTCTCCGCCTAAACGCGCCCACTGACATGTATAACATGAAATGCTTCATTTTCTATTTCATATGGGATAACTGTTGTTGGCAGGGGTGAGTGTGACAGTTATCTTTATTTAAAGATTCATATTCGCTGTAGTATTCATATTACAAGCTCAATAAATTCCAAATACGTTCGAAGTTATTCATTTTATTGAAAGCCTATCTCCTATAACATCAAATAATCCTTAAAATTGATTTTTAGGAAATAAAATTAAGCAATGTTTGTTTGCCCATCCCTAAAATTAGGTATGGGTGAAAAAAGAAAACTTTACAAATATTGTATTGCCATCTATTTCTATTCTGTATATGCCACTGACTGAAACTAGAATATGGTGGTTTTCTGTATAGAACTTATTATTTGCAGTTCAGTGGAATAAAGTAGTTAAACAAATTAGAGAAAATTATAGAAAAGTGATGCCATGCTAACGTAAGCAATTTCATTGGTGTCAGCGATCTATGTTATACATGTCACACAGTGAGTACAATAATGAAGAACAGGTTTTAATCACATTATATTTATGTTAAAGCTTTAATCTTAACGTGTTTGTCATTTTGATAGATCATTAATGATATTATTATTATCATGTATGTTTTCACTTTCCACACATTGAAACAAAATCTTAAAATTTCACAACTACTACCTATATTTTAAATGTTATTAGTTGTAGAGTTATATAATATTAAATTTACACAAATCGATTGTTTGTCAAAAATTACAATAAAAAAGAAAACTTTAAACTTAATAGCTACTAGCTTAGTCTTAGAAGTATCGTTCAAAGAAATTCTTTACTTCCGAGAGAACCCAATTTTAGCCGGCTTTCCGTTTGAACGTAAAAAAGAATTTGAGGGTGGCATATATGTATGTACATATTTGTGTCGTGAATAGATCCGCCTACAAAGCACAAAAGGCGAAAACTAAGTATTAAATCCAAGCATGCGCTCATGCGATTCTCACATATTTTGTTTGAATAGAAAGGGAATAGATGAAATTATTGCGTTTGGGGAAAATATACTTTTTTCTTTCCCCCACATTTGGGGTAAAAAAAAGCTTTCCGTCACCCAATCGGTATTGTATATTTTATACAAAAGCTTAAAAGCTTCAATTTTATATACTCACACCACACATGTATATATATATATGACATATGTATATACACGACGTGAGCATACATTACATTTCTATGCAAATTTGGCCGTTAGCCTTTGATACAAATACAAGATTTGAAATGATTCTATCTTTATACCTACAATCATAAATGATGTTTGACTTCTATCTTTTTAATTCTCTTAAATATTGTCCTTGGTTAGTAGAATAATACATCACCTAACCCCATAATGGGCCGCAGCGCCATTCAGATTTTCAACAAATTAGAGCATTGAACTTACTATTCCCCAACCTTTTGGGTTCATATATATGTAATGAGTTTGCTTCTTTCTTATCTATATTTATAAGTAATATAGTGTTACAGTCTTTCTCTCTTTTTACCTTCCATTTCAGAATAAATGTGGAGACCCCGCCATCATCATCATCAACTAGTACATCGACTCTACCAGACTCTTTGGAATCAGTCCGAGACCGAGTACCCTGACGGTGGAGGCGACGAGATTTGCTTTCAGTTCTTTTATTGCAAATGTTAAAAAATTCCACACGATTTTTATATTATTAATTAATAAACTAATTTTATATATGTTACTTTTAATAATATTTATTCAATAAAAAAAAAAACTAAATAATATTTCCAAATTCAAAAAATTAATTTCGTTTGAGATTAGTTCATATCAAGGGTGAAGTGCAACGTAGTATAACTACGAAAAGTGATCGAGTTTAAGTTATAAAATAAATAAAAATAGTGTTAGTGTGTAAAATCTGCAAATAATAGTTAGCTCGAGTGATGTGTTTTTATTTTAAATTAAAACGCTAATAATCATAAGTAAATAAAATTTAAAATAAAGTATTGCAAAAGGATATTGGATGTCGGCCATTTTGGAAAAACGGATGCCATAATGATACCACTACCACATTTACAATTATTCAGCCCTTATATCGCGCCTTCACTAACCACCAACATTAGGAGGGGATTTCTGGGCAAGCTCATACTGCTTTTGTCCATTTTAAATTATGGTAAATCTTTAATTTCAATTTAATTCACATTTTATGTAAAATTCTCGTTAAAATCCATCTTTGATCATGATAAATAATAATTAATTCATTCAATTTTAATGTCATTTTAAAGTCATTAGTCAAAGTCAATCACTTTTATGTATATATGTACCTATATACATACATAGGTATTTCGTCTTGTGGTAGGTGCTAAAATAATGTTATTTTATGCTAAGTATATTAAAAACAGGTTCAAATAAAAAAAAAACTTACAATGTTAATACAAAAATAAACGCAAACGACAGACTGTTGAAAAATTTCAAACAGTACAAGAAGTCGTTGCTCGAGCAGATTCCATTGAAGTCATATTTAATTAATTGGTGGTTGACACACATTTGAAATGCTTAATCCAAAGAGAGATTATCACTATACTATTCGGAGCAGGTATTGCCAGTTATTTTTTTATACCTACATATACCTAGATACTTTCTAAAATTTTTTACAACCAGCAAGATGTAGATGCGAGTGTATAAACTATTAAGTGAACCACATTTAGCATATTATGTTGTTTTATTTGTATGCAGAGCTTGTAAGATTTAATATCATCAGATTAAAATTTCAAAGATTCTCTTCTTTTAGTCAAGTATAGATATTCGTGTCATCTGTTACGTCATGTCTATTTAAGGTTTCAAGTAGTATAACCTGTTTGTTAAGGAGAAAGTTATTTTCAATTGAAAAGCCACTACACGTGATGCTTGGACAAGGTGACCTAGCTACCACCAACATTAAATGATTTGGCCTTTTATAAGTTTTCACGTTCTGCTTTATGAGGTGAGGTCACAAGATGGCAAGCAGTCTCTAAAACGTGGTACACATTAACGATTCTCTCGATTAAGTCATCGACCTTTCTTGAATGGAATACGTGGTAACTAATTTTGTAATTTCATGAGAACGGATATAGTTACTGCGATATAATCAGTGCTATTGTAAGTTGTAAGAATTTCAACATACTAATTAGGTGATTAAGCCCCGCTTCACCTACAAACTACATAAATATTCCATTGCTTTCGTAACTATTTCGCATTTTGCAGCTCTTCGTGTTTTTTTAATGCTTTTTTAGGGGTTTTTTTTTTATTAAAAATTACGATATATACGTGAATAACGCTTACTTTTTACAGTTCTCATACAATAGCATTTTCTACAAGAACGTGAATCTGGTTCCAAAAGTCTCAGATACTCTTTTTGTATGAAATACTTGCAGTCTCGTTCACATTCATTATAGAATAGTGCCTCTAGGTATTATCTAGACACTGAGCTACAATTAAGGAAATGACTGTAGATATTTACTTGGTTAATAATGAAATTGAAAGGTATATTGCCATTTTCTTAGATTTAAAAAATTTTAATTTCTGACTTTATTTCAATATTAAAAGTCACTGGAGTGACACCAAAAAGCTCAAAATGTACATATATTCAGCTAATCATATAATACCTATCCTATACTGGAAATATTTTTCAATTGAATTCTTAACTGCTGTAAAATTAAACTGATATGACATGCTATTGAAATCGGTGATAATTTGGGAATCCAGCAAATGTTATAAGCGATATTTCATTTTTGCTTAATGTTCGCTAAAAATCGAAAAAACTCTAGTGAACAATTATGCAGTTACCTATTTACATGTTGCTGAAATTTATAAATTTTTTCCTAGTTTAAATTATAGTGAATTTGGGAAAAATTTCGATAGTTTCAGTTTAATCGCTCTTAGTTAGGGAAAGGGTTAAAGAGGAAAGACCTCTACATATATAAGTATAATAGTTTGGAAAAAAACTGTTCAGCATTCATAGAATTAACAGAGAATTTGCTACACCATGCGACTAAAACCAACCTGGAGATGTCCATAAGCAACGCTGACTGGAACTGTTTAACTGACTGTGTTTAGTTAGTTCTATTTTTCCTAATAGATAGAAAATTACAACAGTGCTGGAACTACGGAAAAAATCTTCTCCTACCGATGTAAATGATTTTTGCCTGAGAAGCATTCTGTCCTTTTTCTCCAAAAGCTCTGGAAAGACTAGTGTGCACCCAGATGTCTTAATTTTTTAACCAAATAGCAATCGACATTCCGTTCCAAACCCAGCTGAACCACAGCTTTGTTAAAAGTTAATAATAACTTACGAGTAGCTGTTGAAGACAGTTTTATCATTATCTTAGCCCTTCTGGACTTTACCAGGTCCTTCGACTGCTTCAATCACATGTAGAAGCACCTACTTTGCGTTCTTCTCTACTACTGTTCAGTTAATTCAAACTTTCTTGTCAGACAGATATCAACAAGTAAACGATACTTTCTCAGGTCTCCTTCCATTGTCTTGTGGTGTTCTGAAGGGATCAATATTGGGACCATTGCTTTTTAATATCTTCATAAATGATTTGCCTGAAACTGTAGAGGATGTTAATATTTACTTGTATGCTTATGACGTGCAGATTTACTTAAGCATTCCAATTGATCTGATCGAGGATTGCTTTGCTCGAGTAAATAGTAATCCAAATAAGATACATTAATAGGCACAATTAAACCATCTGACTCTCAATCCAAGTTAATCTCACTATATTATTATTAAGAACAGCAAGTTGAATTTTACTGAGCTCCGTGACATTTTACTAAACAATTCTTCTCTGTGTTTGGCTGGCTCTCTTAAAAATCTAGAAATTAGTATAAATGCATCACTAAAATGCTGTGATTATGTTAGCTCAATCCTTGGTAAGATCTATGGGTTCAGACAACTGTGGCTAACCGCCTCGATTATGTCTAATTGGTGAAAACCTTTCTGATACCTCATTTTACATTTGGAAATATAATATATCCAAAATTGGACAGTACCCGTAAACTTAACGTCGCATACAATGATTGTGTTGGATTTACCTATGGCCTTCGGAGGTTTGACCAAGTCCTTCCTCTCAGTTATCATTTGCTCGGCTTCTCAATATTCAAATATCTTTAAATCAATATACTAGTATTGATTCTATATAATTTGATAAGATCAAAAACGCCTAGCTATTTATTTTCATATATATAATATCTACGTTCTTCTAGAAAACTCGAATATCGTCTTACCACGTTTCCGTACAGCTACTCAAGAATGTTCTCTGCTCAGGCAACCAGATTATGGAATAGTTTACCAGCAAATACCCAAAATGCTGGTTTCCTGCACATGTTCAAGAGGCTAAGCAAACATCTCTGCTCTTCCTTCGGTTGGCATGGTATAGAATAAGTTTGGTATTGTATTTTATTTTACCTACTTTTTTATGACCTATTTTATATTCTTTTTCATTTCATTTTGTATGCTTTTAATTATTTTTTTTCCTGTTTCTTAATGTTTTTAAGTGTCTATGCACTGAATTTCCCGGATTAGTTTATCTTTTTATTTTTATTTTGTTTGAATGAGCAATCGCAACTATACATAACGATCCTCTAAATTAGAAAAGCTAATATAAGTTGTACGCCTTGCGTACTGATAAATTTTATGAATATATAATTATTAGTATTTATTTGAAAAACAAACAACTAAAGGCCATTTTCACAGTTCTAGGTTAAATTGAAGCTAAATTGAGCTATGTGCGCAATTTTAGTAAGGTTAAGTTAACCTTAAGTTTTATATGTCATGAAAGTGTCGTGAAAAACTTAAGTTACCGTTATCAAATATTTATAAAATCTTTTGCTCGTCGGAAAAATAATCTGTTACAATAGAGCAAAACATAAACTCGACTTTTTTTAAAATGAGTTTACATTATGTGTAGTAGTTAACAATTGCACAGTGCTTTGAAAATTATTCTAAGCTTAAGCTCGAACTGTAAAACTGATTCCAAGCATCTCGAAGAAAACTGTGTTGACAAAATGAAATGCCTTCTTCTTAAATGCTGTGGCTCTCAATCTCAAAGTTTATTTTTGTCGGAAAAAATCAATTCACTCTTTGCATCTCATCTTGCCTCCTAGTTTATGTCAACTAAACTATGATATTAACAAAAGAAAAAGTTGTAATTGGCCTAAGACCAATATTATTATACCGTAGATGAAAAAATTAAATTAAATAAAGTGAAGGTGAAAAATTTTGTATGGCAAGACCAAGAAGGGGTTGCCCGATTTAGTTGATTTTTAACATTTTATTAAGTATTTTTATGAAAACGCGGTGTGCAAAATTTCAGCTCTCTACGTCGACGCGTTCTCAGGCAATATCCAAATATATAATGAAAAACTAAAGTTTTTATGGCAATACCAAGAAACAGTTGCCCGATTTGATCTATTTTTGATTTTTCTTTACTTTTTGCTACGAAAATACCATGTACAAAATGTAAGCTCTCTACGTCGACGCGTTTTCAGACAATGCTCAAATATATAGTGAAAAATGAAATTTTTGTATGGCAACCTTTTTTAAAAGCCCCCGTGGAAAATTTCAGCACTCTAAGTGAATGCGCTCCCGAGTTGTCGTGAGGAAGGACGGACAGTCGGACGGATAGACGGACGGACAGATAGACGGACATGCAAAAATCAAAATAAACATTTAATATTATCCGTGGGTATCAAATCAATTTTTCTGTACTAGCATTATTTCTGTGCGTTACCTATGATTTCATCTGGGGTATAAAAAGGATAAAAATGGAAAATCTGTAGGCTAGAGGGAGATTAAAGGCCGAAACACAGTACGTAAAACAACAACAATGCGTGATCCTTTGTTGTTGTTTTACGTGCATAAAATTGAACCGGATCAGATCAGAGAGATAAAAAAACGTAGCTAATGTTGGCAACTTATTTAGCGAAAATGTCGCATTTAAAACACAGTGAACGCGACGCGACAAATGTTCCATTTATTGTAACAAAAATGGTAACAAAAAAACGAAAAACTAAAAGAAAAAAGAAGAAGATAAGATTGCTATACATGGGATGGCTTATCACACAGTATAACCTTTTTTGTCATTTTCTCTCTAAACCCATAATTTCTCAAACTAATTAAAGAAATTAATTTTATGCAAGATACTTTATAAAAACAAGTAAAAAAGCTAGAATTGGCCTAAGACCAATTCTTATGATACCCTAGATGAATGCTCGTAAATGAAATTTCGTATTGTCACACTTCGGTGGAAGTTTGATTTTTGAAGTGGTTTTTCGCATATATTTCCAGAACGGTTTGTCGCACAGAAAAAATGATTATAACCAATTTTATAGGATTTCGTATTCTACAGAAGAGTTTTTAGTACAATTAAAATGTCTTGGACTGATCGTTTTCACAGTATACGTAAAAAAGCTAAATTTTTATATGGCAACACCAAGAAGGAGTTACCCGATCTAGTTTATTTTTGAAATTTTATTTGCTAGTGCAATGAAAGCAAAATGTACCAAATTTCAGCTCTCTATATTGATGCGTTCTCAGGCAGTGTCCAAATATATAGTGGAAAACGAAAGATTTGTATGGCAACCCCACGAAGGAGTTGCCCGATCTATCTTATTTTCGAACTTAATTTTACTTTTTTTAAAGTCCGTGTACAAAATTTCAGCTCTCTAGGTATACGCGCTCTCGAGTTATCGTGCGCACAGACGGACGGACGGATAGACGGACTGACAGACAGACGGTCGGACATACAAAAATCAAAATAACTTTTAATATTATGCGTGGGTCTCCAATCCATTTGGATCTACCATCATTATTTCGAGGTGTTACAAACGGAATGACAAACATAGTATACTCGTAGGTACCCTATAGATTTCATCTAGGGTATAATAACCAAATCCACATAACATGAATGTGAATTATTCACTGTCCACACAGAAATGTCAATTATGTTGGCGACTAATTGTTGTTGTGTTAAGTATATGGGAATCTTTGACAGCTACCTATTTACGGCGACTTTGTTGTGTAGCTCTCACTGTTTTTTGGCCTTACTCTGAATTTAAGAAGAAAACTGTGTTGAAAGACAAATGTATGATAATGAATTCAAAAATAAATTATCGTTTCTTGGAATTTTGGAAAGATTTAAATAGAACTTTTTGTAAAAATCAGGAGCGTATTTTTCACGGACAGACGGACACGCAAAATCAAAATAACTTTTAATTTTATGTATGCGTGTCAAATCCATTTTGCTCTACCATCATTACTTCTAGGTGTTACAAGCGGAATGACAAACTTAGTATACCCTTTAGATTTCAGCTAGGATTTAAAAATAGGACAAGTCAGGTAACTCCTTCGTAGGGTTGCCATACACATTTCATTTTTCACTACATATTTGGGCACTGCGGACACGCGTCAACGTAGAACGTTGAAATTTTGTACATACATAGTGTTTTCATAAAAATAGTAAATACAATTTCAACAAGTAAAAAAGCTAGAATTGGTCTAAGACCAATTCTTATGATACCCTAGATGAATACCCGTATGTTATTTCGTGCGGTCACTCCCTTCTGTGCAAGTATGATTTTTGAAGTGGTTTTTCGCATATATTTCTAGAACGGTTTGTCGGACAGAAAAAAATGATTATAACCAATTTTATAGGATTTCGTATTCGGAAGAAGTATTTAGTGCAATAAAAATGTCTTGGACTGATTGTTTTCAAAGTATAGGTAAAAAACCTAAATTTTTATATGGCAACACCAAGGAGTTGCCCGATTTAGTCCATTTTTAAAAACTGTTTTGCTAATACAATGAAAACACCATGTACCAAATTTCAGCTCTCTACGTCGACGCGTTCTCAGGCAGTGTCCAAATATATAGTAGAAAGGGAAATGTTTGTATGCAACCCCACGAAAGAGTTGCCCGTTTTGTCTCATTTTCGAACTTAATTTTACTTTTTCTTTTTAAGTCTGTGTACAAAATTTCAACTCTCTAAGTATACGCGGCTTCGTGTTACCGTGCGCACATACGGACACACGAACAGACTTTTAATATTATGCTCTACGATCATTATTTCGAAGTGTTACAAACGGAATGACAAACTTAGTATACCCTATAAATTTCATCCATAGGGTATAAAAATTAACTAAATCGCGCAACCCTTTCTTGGTGTTGCCATATAAAAATTTAGGATTTTTACGTATCTGTGAAAAAAATCACTCCTATACGGTATTAATGTTCTGAAAACTTCTTCAGAATATGAGATTCTATAAAATTGGTTATAATCATTTTTGCATACAGGTATATTGGAATATATGTATATAGCATACTTCCAATGGAATTCAAACTATATTAATTTTTAATATTTCAGCTTTGGAATAGGACCATGTAATAATTACATTAGTATACTTAAGGTTAATTTTGCGTTCAGATAATGACGTTCTCGTTTCAATAAAATGATGGGGTTAGGAGTTATTCAAAAATATATTACAAAGCACGGTAATATTTGCAAAAGATTGACTACAATAATATTTTTATTAATAAGTAAGAAAGCTAGATTTGGTCTAAGACGAATTCTTATGATACCCTAGATGAATGCCGTATGTAATTTTGTATGGTCACCTCTCTGTGCAAGTATGATACTAAATCGGTTCATCGGACAGTAAAAATGGTTATGACCAATTTTATAGGTTTTCACAGTATAAGTAAAAATCCTAAATTTTTAAATGGCAATACCAAGAAGGGGTGGTCCGTTTTAGTCTAATTTTGAAATTTTATTCTCTGTTTTTATGCAAACACTGTGTCCAAATTCTCAGCTCTCAACGTTGACGTGTTCTCAGGCAGTGCCCAAATATATAGTGAAAAACAAAATTTTTGTATGGCAGCCCTACGAATGAGATGCTTGAGTCGGCCCATTTTCGTACTTAAATTTACTTTTTTCTTAAAAAGCCCGTGTACAAAATTTCAGCTCTCTAAGTTTGTCATGCGGACGGACGGACGGACGGATGCATATGCAAAAATCCTTAAAATATTATGCGTAGCTTTCCAATCCATTTTTCCCTACCATCATTATTTCTAGGTCTTACAAACGGAATGACAAGCTTAGTAAACCCTATAGATTCCATCTAGGGTCAGATCAGATAATTGTCTGTAATATTATCGCAGTATTGAAATTTACTTCGCAACTTTAAAACGCGTACCACGATATACAAATCCTAACGGAAGTTTTAGATATAGTTACATGGTTGTGGATAGTCTAAGCTAGTTCATATTCTTTGCTGTTATTGAATTCAATCTGGCATGGCCCATGCCGTAAAAGTCTGTAAGTATATTCGTGTTATGAGCATGTTCTCAATCGGTGAAAGGTCCAACCCAGTGAACACAACTTGCCGAAAACGTTAAGAAAAGAGAGCTTCACGTTAAAAATTCGTTTAACTTCTCAAAAAGCGTTAACTTTTTTTTTGCCACAAGCGATATATCTGTGGCTCATAATGGTTGTCAAGATTCGTATAGTTTCCCGTCTATTGTAATTCTCTACTGGATGTAACGTTTTCTTAATATTTTCTTATCGAGATTCTTAATGTATTCCCTCCCATTTCTTGACATCGACATTTATCCTTAACCTAACAAATAGTTTCATAAACATTGAGATAATAGGCAAGATACAACCAACTTATTGTTTCATAATATAAATTTTTTATTATAATGAATGAACGGATTTTCGGTAGATAAGCTACCATAATCAAATTCAGTTTGTATGATATTCCTCTGATCATCAGACGCGTTCATTAATTAAAATAAAAAAATTATATTATGAAACAATAAGTTGGTTGCAATGTTATAAGGCGTTTCGTATCAGCAGGAACCAATACTCTTCACTACGGCCAATTCCTGCCTGCCGCAGACACAAGAAGAAAATGCTAAGGAGACCTCATATATAGTCTCTTTCAATAAGTTGGTTGTATCTTGCCTATTATCTCAATGTTCATGAAACTATTTGTCGTTTTCCTGATAAATGTCGACGTCAATAGTTGTCTACTATCTCAATGTGTACTAAACTCGGAAAAGATAAAAAGTTGACGATATAAGTATATTTATATATATAATACATATATTAAACCATACCAAAACCTTATTTTCTTCTTTAAATTAATAAAAATCAGGAAATTCATATCTTTTTTTTAAAGAATTACAAACACTTAACATTAATTAAGTACTAATAGATGCACGATGATTCAAGGATAGACACAGAATTATTTTTTTTTGTTGGATTTCTTAATTCTTTTGCCCAATTGAAGTATAGCTAATAGTATGGTGTAATAATTAAATATGAAGTGATTTACTTTGTTGTTGTTACAATCACTATTTTGTGGTATACAGCTTGCATCTGCATGCACATGCTATGCGCCGGTATTGTTGGGCACGAAGAGTGGTGGCAGCCATAAGGCAGATCTCCTATGGAGAAAGTGGAGAAGCTATAAAAGCAGATTTCCTAAGAGAAGGTCAGTAAGCAGATCTTTTTATAGGCGCAGCTAAGAATAGCAGGCACCAGAATAAAAGTCCTGACTCTGTTAAGACTAAATAACAACTTCTTCTTTATTGATGTATTCCTAGCTTATTTATATAAAAGTAAATATGCTAGCCTAAACTTAATTATGATTTGTACATTGCCTATTCGATAGGTACCTACATGCCCGTGATTTGGGGCCGTTAAGCCAAATTCCTTAATTGCACTTATGTGCTTAACTTCGAACGAAAGATGCGACGCAACTAGCTTGACCCGTATTAAACATATTGAAAATATGTAAACAAATGCGTGTAAACAATTGCAGTCTTTTCTTATTGTTGTGACATACATTTGGGTGAATGCACGGTTTACTTAATTGCAATAATATTATCGATCACATTTATTGTGATCGATTAAGTGACCAATGGTTTTCAGGTCAATTGCAGTAATGCAGAATGTGCATTCTTGCATTTTTATTTGATTTTTAAATTGTTGGCTTTTTTCCAATGTGCATCCATCATCACAATGGTCCATATCGGTGTCTGAGGTTGCGAATACCCTAAAACAGTCCTCTGAGAAACATGCAGAATAAATTATTAAATCAAGCTAATTACGGTAAGTAAAATTAAAATTTTTATCAAATGGAAGTACCCAATTTGTATATTGTATCCTTTACCAATCCAGGAAAAAGATGAAGTTGCAGTATCCCCAAGGATAACTTTTAAACAGCTTCTTAAAAAACAAGAAAAGGCTTTGCCCCCTATTTTTATGTAGAACTTTAGCTGTATATATATATGCCTTAAGTATCTACTAAAAAAATTATATGTAAAGTTATTACCAGTTGTTTTCCTGCTGCTTCTAATGTCTTGATCTTTTCTTTGAATTCCATGCTTCTAATGTCTTGATTTTTTCTTTGAATTCCATCAATTCTGATCAAGTATCAAGTGGAAAAGATGATAAAGTGAAAAGTCATAGTTTTGAAAATGGTTTGCACTGAAGTTTTTATTCATTCCTTAACAAGAGGGACTTCTCTTGCTATTTCTGACACTTTCTTGTCTAAATTTTCTACGCAGTTTGTAAACATTTTACAAAAAAATAAAAAAATAAAAAAAGTCTAAAAACAGCTAATTTATAACAGATATTTTGGCCACTATTTTTATGAAATACATTAAAAATACATTGTAAAACGTTTAAAAATATATAAAATCGGATAATGACTTCCTAGGGGACACAAAAATGTTTAAGACCATTGAGAAAACGGGTAGTGTTTCGATATACTCAGGAAGTAGATATGTATAATGATCTATAAATGGTTTTTGATTACTTGTACCGGTCGAGTAAAGACTTTCCAGAAAATTTCCAAAACATTATTTTAGGGTTCCTTCATCCTGCATTTCTGCATCCTCAATGAAGAGGCTAATTATGCTTGTGAATTTACCGCATATATTTAATTTAGGCTATCCATGTCTAGGTAAAATGACACACAAGCAAAAGTGAAAATTACCTGTATATTTTTATTATTACTTCGTTAAGCCATTTTGCAAATTTATCCTCAAATGAAATTATTTTTAGTTCTCCACTCTCTTCATACTCAGCAGCAAATTTGCTCTCATTGCAGTTCAAAACTACTTTTTCTTGTATTTCTTCATGGCACGTATCACTAAAATCAACATCACTAACTTTTGCTTTGAAATAGTTTCTGCCAATTCTTTACCAATTTATTTTATTAATACTTTGCGTGTACAAGATTAACCTGAAATGATGATGAAATGACATAACTCCAATGTGCAACGCAATCCGTTTTAAAGAAACGTTAAAAAAAAGATAAGAAAACGTTAATTTTATATTTCCTCTAAATTTAGCAATAAATGGCAAGAAAACACTAAAAAATTATTAACTTTATATTGAGGTTTTTTTTTCAAAAAAATGGCTTTCTTCGCGATAAGAAAAACAGAGGAAAACGATGAAAAAACGTTAAAATATTAGTTTCCACATTTACGCCTAAGCATTCTCAAACTAATTCGTTTTCCTCAGTTCACGTTTTTATAACCTAGATAAAATCTAATAGTCCGAGAGCTAGCAACTTCACGAAAAAAAGAACTTTAGTTCGGTTGATTCTTTGCTATCTTCCCCCTTTCACCATCTCAATAGGCATGCGGTCCGTCTGGCTGGTGAGAGGGGATGCATTTACCTGTGCGCATTCCGTTCCACATGTAAAAAAAGCAGTTTTCGAAATAATTTTAGTTCGATTTTTGTTTTTTTCATCTTTTTTCATAAACATCGAAAAACATAAATTCACTATTCCCAGACAATTACCTCGTTGCTAGCACCGTAGCAGATTTTTTTTTTCGTTCAAAAAAAAAAAAACGGCGGATAGTGCCACTTTTAGAAAAAGGTCTATTATTAAAAAATATGAACTTAGTAAGAATAATGCAATATGTATATCACAACATAGGTCTTTGATCTTTTATAGTAGCTAACTTTTGTAAACATAATTAATATTGGATTTGAGTAAATGATGTTTTATTTGACCTCTCAAAAAAGGGTTAGTTGCAAACTGTAGTAGCCTAACGTTAAAAATGCTCCGGGGGATACTTGCCTCGTGCGGGGATAGACGCCTCAATATGATTTTTTTTAGATAGAAACGAATTTAATCAGTCTTTATTATTTACTGATATCCGTTGTTAAGCACTAATCAAACTATTAATCAACATTATGAAATAGTATTAAGTTTTAATGTTTTAAACTATAAAGATACATCAAAACTAGTATCCAAACTTTAAGTTAGGTACTTATTAGTAAAATATTAATAGCCAAACAAATTTCTGCAGGTTGTTTAGCCCTTTTAGACATGCTCAGCGGTATTTGTGGTATAGGAGATGATTGATGTAAAAATTTAGATGGTGTTTCTTTTTTAAAATTTTGGTTCTGCGATTCAACGATGGCAGCGATAGGTGCTTAGCCTAATTTAAGACGGTGTTTAATTTGTGTTTATCAGCATCGCCTGGGACTTGTTAGCCTAGTGGAGGCACTTCGTTCCGCTGATTTAGTGTAATACCCCGATCAGACTCAGATTGTTGCATACGCTCTCCTAACGCAGGCTCTCTGTTACTTGATCATTTAGAGGATTAGACTCATGTTCTTGGCCAAGTTCCCCAACTGCCATATCTGATATAGCAAATTCAGCACCAGAGAGAGAATTTGGATTGACTGGGTAGATTCCGCTGCCACGAAAGCCACTTATTGCATTGGCAGGAGTAGCCGCTCGAATCCACGCCATGGCTATTAGCTGACCTGATTTGTACCGGTTCAGTTCTTTTTATTGGGATTGCGCATGAAATTGTTTGTCTCAGCATAATAATATTTTTTAAGGTAAACAAAGTAATATCACATCATTGAATGCAAAGAAAGATTATCTGCAATCCGTAATATATTTCCTGGCGGCTTGCGTGGAATAAAATCTTCAATCAGCCATTTATAAAACAGGTCTGAGGAAATGTGTACTGGTTTCTTTAGCATGTAAACATTGGAACTTCTGTCCAGCTAATGTGGCGCGGCACCACACCTCGTTTTCGTTTATACTTGCGAGGTATTTTGCTCACCTACAATGAATGCATGAAACAGTTAAGTGTTTATTTTATTTAAAACAAGTTATAGTCACAGTAAGTTTGAAAAAATAAAAAAAAAAAAATATCTGGCTTTGTTCGCTGAAGAATTTATAGTTGCGGATAATTGCCCCTAGAGCGACTATCTACAAAAGTAATTAGGGCGACTATCCTTTTTGATAGGGATACTTGCCTATTTATTTGCCAAATAAATAAAAACTATTCAACAATAAAACGTAATAAAGAGTGTAGTTTAAACTATAATGCATGCAAAGAAACAAAAAGTTAACTGAAACCACAATCATTAATAACAATATTCAATAGAAATTACTTACCAATATAGTTTCGACGCCCGTCATAGTTTGACTGCTGAAGATTTTTGCTCACACGGATAGAACGTGTGTGCCTACTTCGATGGCTGACATGACCTAAAGGTCTACGACAGAGCCACTTCTAATTATAGTGAAGCACTAACGCCTCCAACATCCCTAACATAGTGTATTCAAAACCGGGGCATATATCCGACTGAGGCAACTATCCGGCTCTTACCTATTTTATTACGGCTGTAATTTTTATACGAGTTAGTTTAATTATCGAATCACATTAAATTAATTTTCCAGGCGATAATTCGGTTGATTATCAATAGCCAAATCGATTCGAGTGTGATAGGGAATTGGCCATCCCTTACGAGTATTCTTGATGCAGTATGCAAGCCGGATTTGTAGGAAAGAGGTAAAGACGCAAAGAAATATCTCTCCAAAATGTACAGATATTACTTTGCTACTGTTACCTCTTCCCGAGCAAACCTGTTTGCAGGAGAGTAAATGTAGCGGCTATTCATAATTATGCTTCTCTTATCGGGTTGAAAATAATAAAGTCATTAAAGCAACGGAAGAGTCATTATCATGTGAAGAAGATGATTAGGATTATTTACAATATTTTACAAATTGATATCGACACTGAAGTTGTAATAAGATGCTAAGATTCTCATATCATCATTATACTGCTTGGTAACATAGACAGTTTTAATGCTTCCTTAAAAAACTTTAGATCAACATGGGCGTGGATAATCATGAAAACTAAATCAACGGCAATGAATTCTACAAAACTCTGGGTCCTTCCGTTCATATCTAGAGCGTTACCAGACTTCCACGCCATGACATGTTGTGATTACACTCCAGCTTTTTTTTGCAAAGGGAAAGTGAGGCCTTTCAAATTACTAGAAGAATCGCAAGATTATCAGTTTGCATTTCAAAATGTTGCCACCGATGATGAAGAATTACTGAAAAGTGCATTAGTCACCTTTCAAAGATTTGTTTGCTATATATATGGAGTTTGGCAGATAAACAACGTCAACGATGTCAGATTTGATTTATTTTGTAATACGTATATATTTTGTAATAGGTACCAGTCAAAAATTTCAGTGAAAGTTTTGGGTAAAACTGCAGAAATTTTGATCCATCAGGCTTACCACACCACACCGTGCAGAGCTGAATTACGGGTGCATTTATTGAGAGTCCAATTCGTGACCATATTTTGAAGAAATGCTCACTCTAAATCTACTACATCTACAGAAGTCAATGTTTCAAAATAAAACTTGTCTTTTTTTATATTCCAAATAATTGCTTTTATTAATTTTCCCATTGAAATTTATCCAAGTTCCAATTCAATAGCGGAGACATATAATAGTGGACTTTTTTTCCAGTATTTTATCAAGAGTATCTTCAAATGTAAGCCAAATAACTCAATTTGGCTCAGAGCTTTTCTGTAGCTCCTGAAATTCTCTACAAAAAAAGAATAGGACAAAATTGTGCTATCTCGCTGAGTTCATAAAATATTCTCAAAACATCATCGTGAGAAAAAAAATCCACTTTACCATGCTCAAATCGGTCCGATTCCTAATGAGCAACCGAATTATCGCCTGGGAAATTAATTTCATGTGGTTCGACAACTAAATTAGCTCGTAATAAAATATTTTTTTTAATTATTATTTTTTTTAACGAAAAAAAGTCTGGCATGATGGTAGAGGAAATTGTCAGGGAATAGTGAATTTATATTGTTTATGAAAACAGATGAAAAACACAAAAATCAAACTTAAGACATTTCGAAAACTGTTTTTTTTACCTGTGGAACGGAATGCGCACAGGTAAACGAAACCACTTTCACCAGCCAGATGGGCCGCATGACTATTAATATACTGTAACGAAAAGTATATAAATAAAACTAACCGAACTAAAGTAATTTCTCGAAAACATTTCTATCTCTTAGACAATAACAGACTCTTAACATTATAAAAGGGCATGGGTTTGTCATTCTGTTTGTGACACCTAGAAATATTGAGTAGAGCAAAATGGATTCAACACCCATGCATAAAATTAAAAGTTATATTAATTTAGTATGTCCGTCGGTCTGTTCGTCCGTCTGTCTGTCTGTCCGTCTTCACGATAACTCGAGAACACGTGTAGGTAGAGAGCTGCAATTTTGCACATGGGCTTTAAAAAAAAAATTAATTTCGAAAATGGGACAAATCGGGTAACTCCTGCGTAGGATTGCCATACAAAAATTTGATTTTTCACTACATAGAGCGTTGAAATTTCGTACATAGTGTTTTCATAAGAATAGTGAATATGATTTTAAAAATAAACTAAATTGGGCAACCCTTTCTTGGTGTTACAATATAAAAATTTAGGATATTTTTATATATCCTGTGAAAACTACAGTCCTATACGATTTTATTGTACTGAAAAGCTCTTCAGAATATGAAAACCTATAAAATTCAGTTTTGCTGTTCGACGAACCGTTCTAGAGATATATTCAAAAACCGCTTCAAAAATCAAACTTGCGCAGATGGGTGGCCATACGAAATTACAAACGAGCATACATCTAAGGTATCATAAGAATTTGTCTTAGACCAATTCTAGCTTTTTTACTTGTTTTACTGAACTTTCGTTGGCGTTATGACCTCTCGTTTTGTGTTCACTGGGAATGTTGTCACGTCGATAAAGACAAGACACATAGCTAATGACTGTTTGAAATTGGATATTGAAAATATGAACCAAAGAATTATATTGACAAAAAACGAGAAGTTTATCTCTTTCTGGAGAGATCGTTTCTACATAAATCACAAATGAAATATCACTCATAAAATCCAATTGAACCTTTAAGTGGATATCATGTGTGACGACATTTGCCAGTAAGATATAGGTATAGATTTTCATAACAAGTCATTAATTTGGTGCCAACTTCAAAAACTCCAAATACCTATATATGTATATTTGTATGTACACATATGCAGGGTGTTCCGAAGTAGAGTAGAGTGTACCAATTTGTTCCTTGATGTGTCCTGATCCACGTTTGTTCTGACACCCCCTTTAAAATTCATAATTTGGATCTACTATCTTCCTAAACTACACTTTCATTTTAAAGGGTTCCGTACCCAAAGGGTAACAACGTGAACCCTATTACTAAGACTTCGCTGTCCGCCCGTCATCAGGTTGTATCTCATTAACCGTAATAGGTAGACAGTTGAAATTTTCACAGACTGTGTATTTCTATTGGCGATATAACAACAAATATAAAAAATTAAAGGGGGCCTCCATACAAGAAACGTGATTTTTTTGGCATTTTTTTCCTCGTTTTATTCTCATTCATTATTATTATCATAAGTAGGCATTTTTTTTCAAATGACAGCATTATTTTTTTACATGGCGCCTACTCTCATTTGAAAAAATTAATAAAAAGTACATAGTGTTAAATTTTGTACGATGGTACGGAAGCCTTCGTGCGCGAGTCCGAATCGCACTTGGCCGGTTATATTTTATGAATCAGGATACACTCATGAAAACAATATATAATATTTTTTTTTAGATGGATAATTATTGGAGATTTCCAATACTTCCAAGTTTTTCTTATTGTATTTTAGAAGCTCAAGTTTTTCCCTGAAAATGAGGCATAACACTTTGTATCCAAAATGCAACCTTTTCTAGATTTTTTGACCTTTTTTTTAATTTTAAATCACATTTAAATCAATTATATATAATATATGTACATAGTCCTATGTTGTCACTTGCCAGTGATAAATATCACAATGATGTTTTTCCTCCCGCTCTCACAAATATTTAAGGACGATAATTTGAATTTTAAGAGAGCATTGAAACCACAGACGAAATTCGTGCACACAGTAAATAAATTTCAATTTAAAGTAAAATTCATGTCACTATTGAATAATATTGAAGACATCATTCTAAGAGAAGACATTTACTTAATCCGAAAGTGAATAGATCGAAAAAAAATTCTCAAACTTGTTCAAGTTATGTTTATTTAATACCCTCACTCTAAAATCTCATTCGTCTCTACTGAATTAGTGTTGACTTAAGGCAGGGAATAGACGACTAAGACTTTTATTGGATTTCTGTTTGCACAAGAAGCGAAAACTAGGAGGGTAATATCCCTCTAGATTACAACATGAAGTCTCCCTCTTAATAAAAGACATCGTCGCTCGTTTATGTTAAAAAAAAATAAGGTACAATACTCAAAACTGGGAAAAAAAGAAGAAATTTGCTTTAAATTTATTGTTAGACGTTGTATTTTTATTTGACTTTTATAGCGTTATTAAAAATGATGCAACAATACAAACCTGATACTCGTTGGATTATATATATATAAATGGTTATCCTTTTTGTGTAATAATTCTAAAATGTATTTACTAATATGCAGCTGTATTGTTATTTGTTATTAGAGTAAAACTATTTTAAAGATAGTAAAAATATCATTGATTGGATTTTGAATACATTTTCATCAATCCATATATCCGTTGGCGTGTGGACATATCTACATATATCACCAACTTTTAGATATTTTAACTAAGAAAAGCAACTTTTTTTTTATTTCTAATAAGTGTCTGTTTAATTTAGAAAATTATTCCAAGATTTATTTAAACAAGGCACTTGAAAAGTTTTATTCGATAATTGGATACAGTACAGAACTATCGTACCTAAGAAACTAAAGGATGAATCTGCTTTGGTATACAAGTGAATTATATGTAGATTGTGGTCTCGTTTCTTCTTCACTTAGCACCACAGGCTTATTGTGTTTGAATCAAGGATAAAATCTGTCTACTTTTTATGTCGTCTAGGTTTGCTTAGTAAAACCACTGACATGTATAAAATTAACATGGGATCACTTTTATATGTATAGTTTTCTCTGTTTGGTTTAAGTACGTTATTCCGATAACTTCAGATAATAAGTTCCATTCGAAATACACCATAGTTCAGTGGATATTTTTAATTGAATATTATAGGATAGAGAGAGGTAGCAATACATAACGGCGTACTTCTTCTTGCTACGACATTAAAAAAAGATTTAATTCGGACTTACCAATAGGTATGGGAGGCAAATTTTGGGGGAAGGGCAATTTCTCAATTGATAAAGTAAAAGGAAAAACGAGATCGAAGTCGCACTATCCAGCAGGGACGGATTCAGAGTTACCGTTTTCAACGTCATTATCGACAGGTTTATTACTGACGTGAACTTGAGTAAAAAGTGTGACTATGTCATGAAGCATGAACGTAGCAAGTCTTCTATCTATTAGTTTTAGACAGGACTTTGGAAAACGAGTGTCTATACCTGCGAGCTCATTTGTAGTCCGCTGCGGCTACACGGGGAAAACAATTATCGGCCCTGGAGTTATACAAATACATTCTGAAAAAAAGGCTGTTGTATACACCAGGGTCAAACTGCTCGGCAGATCGATCGTTTTCAGCGCTAAAACAAGTAAATAACTATTTAAGGTTCACCACAGAGAAGATCAAGCTGTGAATAGAGTCAGAAAGAATGCAATCTGGGGTCTATAGTGAGGTAGTTCGTTCCTTTGCAGAGAAGAAAGTTCGTCGAGTGGTAATATAAGCGCATGCTTACACCGCAATGAACTTTCTTTGCATATAATTTCGTACTTATTTGTGATATTTCTAAGTCTGATTGTTTATTTTCTAAGGTCGATGTACTTTAAATAAATGAAAAATAACGGTTGCTTTATTCAATTATTTAAAAAAGGGCTCTGAATCTGTTAACCACCTAGGGGCCCTTGGTCTAGATGTCTGGGCCTAGCAACACAATATTTGTAATATTTCCTTTGTCTGTCTCCCATGCGTACTTTTAGGGTTTGGAAAACAAAAATTGCTTAATTTTATTTACTTAAAAATTGAGTCAAACCCCTTGGCCTGGATTCTGATCAGAAACAAATTACAAATGACAATGAAATCGTGACTTTTTTCCGAAAATGCGTTTCTTACAACCTAATTTCATCCATAAAAAGTGAAATTTAGTGTTAAAATGTGACTTATTTTCGAAAGGCCGATTCCTAAAAAACTGGGTGATATGACAAATGCCTTTTTTCATGACAATTTTTGCATCCGAAGTCACTTAGCCCTTGCCGCTGTGGCTTTTCTCATATTCAAGTGATATCAAATATTTCAAGTAAGTATAAATACGTTATAACATTTCGGTAATTACTTTATATACTGCCTCCTTCTTTGGATACGCCTTCGCAATAAAATGTGCTCCATTACTTTGTTGTTCGGAACATATTCAATCACTGCGCAATTGTCAAATTGTCACTGCTATAATTTAATAAAAAGAGCTTTTACCTAATTTCGATATAGCAATTGTAATATATCTACATGAAGTGTTTAAGAAATAGTTTTTATAGTTTCAATAGCTAAATCTCTATTCGAGGAAAGATTTATCAGTACCGGGTATGTTTAGCTCCATCAAATATATTATATAAGTTGCAGTAATTTATCTAAATTTTTATATCTCCGTCCTTTTGTATCTATTAACAATATAATATTTTTTTGAGTGTGCCTTTCTCAACTAGCATCAACTAGTAGATTTAAGGATGGTGAATTTGCTTGACGTCATCGAATAGAGAATTTTGTCAGCTGAAATTACAGAAATGAGCTGCAGAGCTGGCTAAACTTAAAGCTCAGCATCTACACCGACAACAGTAGTGTTATGTCTAATAGAGCTGCTAATCAAGTGTAATTTGTCCTTTTTGGTTAAAAAATTTGTTTGCCAGTGTTGATCTTACACGGAGAGAAAAATAAAAGTTCACAGCAAATTTTCATTAACCGGTCTGTTGATCGTTTTGAAAGTAAAACGCCTTCATTTTGATCATAAATGGAGTTAAATTTTGTTTTATTTTTCCCTGAAGGGAATCGAACCCATACTTGTTAGAATCGGTCAAGATAGAGAATAGAAGAATTTTTAAGAACTTTTATTTTAACAATTCTAAATTAAATCATAAATACAAGAAGAAAAAACAACCGCCTCGTCCGGGGTTTTAAACCGGGACCTTTCGCTTGCCGGGCGATTGCTCTTACCACTGAGCTAATGTGACATATGATTTTCCCTCTTGCATATTCCCTGACGGGAATTGAACCCACACTTGGAAAAATAAAATAAAATTGAATTTACAAAATTTATTTGTGCGCTTTCATCGTTACTAGTTAATGCTAGCTGAAAGCAGAACGTGGCTTAGTAGGCTAATTACAAATTGATAAATGCAAGAGAGAAAATCATATTGTCTCGTTAGCTCAGTGGTAAGAGCAATCGGCCGGCAAGCGAAAGGTCCCCGGACGAGGCAGTTGTTTTTTCTTCTTATATTTATGATTTAATTTAGAATCGTTAAAAATAAAAGTTAAATTTTGTATTATTTTTGTAGCTTTGTTTCAGATTGTTGATATTTCGGGTCTGGTGTCTGCTTAACTTAAAGCCTTTCTTTTAATTTTGTATTTCGCCTATGTTCATTCATTTAAATATCTTTCTAGAAGCTGAATTTTTGAATTTGGAGTACATTAACCAAGCGCACAGTGTCGAAATTTTTCTCGGTTATCACTTAAAAAAATTATAGCAAAATTTCAAGTAAAATTGAAATTGCGACCGAAACAAAATTTGGTTTAGTTGTGAGTATGTGACTTCTTGCTACTTGGTACTTGATACTGGCTCTGGCTCTACCCTTAATTAGTTTAATCAGTTACCATCAACTCTTTCGTCATAATCATATTATTAGTGAAAGACATACACATAAGTAATAATGTACATAAGTTTGATACGTTAAATTTTATCATAAATAAACAAGTTTTCAATTGGAACTCGAAGGTTTTCCATTTTTTTAATAGTTCATATTGTTGAAATGAACGCAAGGTTGTTTTGTCGGAATATTTTTACAATCAGGATACATGCATTCAATATGAACGTCTCCTAATTATTAAAACAAAAGTTAAACGCCATTGGCGCCGTAATCGTTTGGTTTAAACAATGATTTCGTTCAATTTGACATATTCATTTTTCTCCGTGATGCCGAGAGTTTAACTCGCAGTTGCAGCGATCATAGAAACTCATTGGAGATGTACGCTTACCAACTGGCTAGTCCAGCTTAGTACTCTTGGATCAGAATCAACCTTGGCATTGCCACATCCATAATTGGTTCTCCTATCAAAATACATACCAACAAGAAGAGATTCATTATTAACTTAAAAATTGTTTTGATATCAAAATACCTAAGTCACAATTTTGTCCTGATTTTCGTGAAAATTATACTTCAACGTATTTTTTTCTGATGACAGATCTTCTATTAGGAATACCTGAATGTAAATTTTTGGATGCAGAAAAGCGACCTGCCGGCGGCGCGGCATATGCACATACTAAAGGTTGATACAAGCGAAATATTGTTTAAAAAATATAAGTAGGAACATAACTATACATGTAATATTATACATATATATAGATTATGCAACATTATTCACAGTATAAAACCGAAGAAAACAGCTCTCATGTGTGAAATTGATTAGCCGCAATCAAGCTCACCTCTTTACACCCCAAGGCGAATAAACAGTATCCTTGTAACCCTCTCAATTTTGTACTGAGACTGAAATTACAAGAGAAGTGACTTTTTCCCCCAAAGTTTCATGGAACTATTCAGAGCTATAGGGGAAGCGCAAACTCATTTTTGTAGTTGTGGAGCAGTGGTGTGCTTGATATAAAAGCCCTAATCCTTATATACATCCTAAGAATTCCTTTGGATCCCAAGCTGTAAGGTAGATGTGTGGTTACTGAAATACATGTGGTTCATTCCTTAAGGTGGTTATGCAATATTGCAATGTACATTGATATTGAATGAAAATTGTTTAGTGTAGGAGGAGCGAGAAATTAAGTTTAACGAACAAACCAAGGCAATGTATTGTTTTTATACAGGGAATAAATTGGAAATGTTTTCCGGGGTAGTAGTAGGGTCGAGATGTACAAAAAGTTGTATGAGCGGTTGGGGTACAACAGGCGTCGTTTGAGTTGAAGGGGCTGGCTTTAATTTCTGAATTTTTTGTTCTTAACACCCTGTAGTAATCTTATTATAAAGATAGTTTTAATGCAAACGCGATAGCTAGCCAACTTGCTACTCCGCTTGTGTCGGGAGTAACATGATAGCAAAATTAAAAATTAAAAAAAAAATTAAAAAAAATTAAAATGTTTCGTTTCCTCCAAAATGCATTATAAACAAGAACTTTTTTCAAGATTTGGAAATCTAAGAAAGCTATCACTCAGTTCTTCACATTCTATAAAGCCGAAATTTTGAATATGGCGTTTTCATAAAAATAGTAAATATAACTTCAAGAAATAAAAGTGCTAGAATTTGTCTAAGATCACTTCTTATGATATCCTAGATGTATACTTGTATTCAATTTCGTATGGTCACCTCTGTGAAAGTTTGGTTATTGAAGTGATTTTTCGCATTTACTTCTAGAACGGCTCCTCGGACCGTAAAAATGACTATGACCAATTTCATAGGATAGATTTTTAATTACACTGTGATGAAAATGATCTATCCATAGATGTTTTTATAGTACCGAAAAGTTCTTCAAAATATAATATCCTATAAAATTGGTTATAACTACTTTTACTGTCCGTGGAACTGTTCTATAAATAGATACGAAAAATCACTTTAACATTTAAACTTGCACAAAGGTTTTTACTTGTTTTTATTATAATATAAATAGCGTTTTTTGTTGCAACTATTCTTTTTATAACCATTATGGAATTTACAATTTCTACGTTAAAAGAATTTCTGGTTTTAGTTTTAATAAGATTGACTTGCGAAAAACTTCTTTCTGCACTTTCGGAGCATGCAAGCAAGGCAAACAAGACAACTAGTAAATTTGTCTAAATCGGGAAAAAAATGTTCACCTAGGACAGTTTTACGTTAAAAATCGTGTTCCAATATTCTTAAAATAACAATGATTTTGGTACAAATTCCTGTATATGCCCAAGACGCCTTTCTTTGTCTAACGCATTGATATCACTCAATAAGGTTTGGTAAAAGTGTAATTAAATGTATTAAACTTCGACATACAGCGCTCCATAATAAGTAATTAACTATTGACTCATTAAACGATAATGATTCATTAGACAACTACAGACACACAGGCATTTCTTTAATTAAGTTGGACCGACAAACTGGTTTTGACTAACTCATGCTAGTTAAGAAACGAAATGGATCGAATCGACGCTATGAACTTAGTTTTTATTTATTTTATTTTTCAATTTATTTAATTCACTTTTCATATTAAAAAGTATTTTGATAATATAGTTTGGATGCACAACGGAGCTCCAAATTTATATTATATTACAAAATACATTCAGTTTTAGTACATTTTTCTTCATTAGTTCTCTAATGATAGAAAAACGCACTTCATTAGTGTTCATCATTATGATCTGATTTTCGAGCCATCATTATGAATACTATATGACACACGAGTGGGCAAGTACCAAAGAAAAAGTACTTAAGTACAAGTACAAGTACCGAAGGCCTGAGTACTTCAGCGTAAGTACAAGTACCGCATGTATGAAAAGTACTTAAAACTAAGTACTAAGTCTATAAAAAGTACTGAGTACTTTTTGAAGTACTTTTTAAAGTACTTTTTTATACTTTGGCAGTAATATAATGAAGTTTATCGAGTTCAGTTAACATGTATTAATAAATAAATACCTTTTGAAAACTATAATATGTATAGTAACCAGTGGCTATCATTTATAGTTTTTTATAGCTTTCGGCGCTGCAGGTAGAGTAAAACTTTCACATCTCTTTGCTACACTCATAAAAACTATTAGAGGTCCGCCAAGCACCAATTATACTCCAATAATGCATAACAATTCTAAGGAAAAAATTTCCAGTAAATTTCTAAGAAAATATTGAGGTCTTGCCTACATCAGGACGAGGCGTCGTTGATTTTCTATTGGAGCGAGGCATTGCTTGCTTTCCCTGGTTATGTCCACTGACGAATATAATATGGACTGCTTACTTTTCTATTTCACGTGAGCACAATTGCTTGTGTCAAAAAAAGTTCTTACGTTGGTGCCAACATTGACAAAATCATTGGCGGGGAGTTGAAAAAGTGACTATGTAGCTCGAAAAGTGATTTTAATAAAACATTTAGAATTTCTTCAGCGTATCTAATGAATATATTGTCTTTGATAAAACAGTTTTTATCGCACTAATATCCCTAAATGATTAATTTAAAATCATGTATTTCGACGAATACACTAATTTATTTGTTGTTTTCAGTTCACTCTCATTTGGTACTTGGTGCTTAGACCGGAAGCCAGCAATATAGAAGTGAGCCCACTTTCTGCAGTGTATTTCTATGAACGCAGTCAGTCCATATTATACATGTCAGTGGTTATATCATCAAGTCGAGGCATCGTCGATTTTATATTCGAGCGAGACGTTACTGATTTTTGGTCTACTTGCCCAGTCTTATTTGTATGTTATTAGTTTGTCTAAGGTTCTGCCTTGATGCGTGAGTGCGGCACATGCTTTGACAATTCTTTGCGTGCCTTAAAACTCAACAAAAAAGTAGTTGCGTTAGAATTGTGCTTTCTTTTCTACGAAGAGTTAGATATTTGTAGGTACTTAATAGACTCCGAAATACTTAAGTAAAAATCCTAGTACTTAAGTACAAAACTAAGTCTTAAGTACAAGTAAATAGACGCTAGTACTTATGTTAAAGTACTAAGTAGGGGCATTTCAAAAGTATTGAGTAATAAGTCTTAAGTAACGAAAATGTACTTTAAATAGTACTTAAGTCTTTTTTTACTTAAGTATTGCCCAGCTCTGATCATAATGAATGATAAGTGCTAATGATTCATTAGATCGTACTGTATGTCTAATATATTAAACCATTTCAATAGATTTTCTTATATCTCTTGTGTTTTTTATGAATTAATTCCTTAACTTTATAGGACCTAAAGTCAACCTTCCATGAATAATGTTCAACGGATTTGGATTTGAGCGCGATCTCAAGGCAAAATTAACTTTTGTCGGAAAGAAAGGAATTATTAAAATTATAGTTTTAAATTAAATTCTAGAATTCTAAGTTTTTCGAGAGAGCGTTTACATTTGCACACGTCGCTGCAATGACAGCTAACATTACACAAGCCAAGCCAAGCCAACGAAGCGAATGACAATGACATAAATGACATTTCACATTTAAAATTACTTTATTTTGCTAATTTTCAACAAGAGATTTGTGTGATTGAACTTGGAATATTTCAACGTAGTACCACTATCAAACCATCCTTTCAACCTGACTTGTTAATAGATTTTATTACTACATCAAATACATTACTATGTATAGTTACTCAACTCAATCCTCTCTCCTTGGTTTGCTAAGAAATACAGGAGTTTGTCAAATTAAACGGAGTACTTTTATAAAAGGAGTAGTACCGGAGTACGCTATTAAATTTTGGAGTACAAATACTCCGAATGGAGTACAAACGACAGCACCGATCCCGATCACATTACCACCAAGAAAACTATTCCCCATTTGTTTCGAAATGCCCTGTATTTTGCTTTCTTCATGTTACCACATAGTGTTTGAACTCTAAAAGTAGTATTTTCATGCATGGTATAGGGTTTACCTTTCTTCAGTATAAGTGTCTATTCATTGATTAATCAAAGTCATCACGTTCCTTTTCGACTAATTCCAGCGATTCCAGTACAATTTTTGACAAGGCGAACAGCTCGTGCATATGCATGACCAGAAGGATTTTTCGACATAATTTTCTGCATAAGTCAACTTGAAAAGCTCATCAGTCCTACTACCCGACATGGTCATATCAATTGTTACCATAAATGACATTAATCGATGGAATCCACCGAGCCTCACTATGACTTTTTTTCAAATCCGATGTTGGATCAGCACCTTCCACGATATCGCGAGCTTTCCAGTATAGTGGCGATCAAATGTGACGAAAGGAGTTTTTTATGATAACGTTTGCAGTTCTCTACAGCCTTGAGAAGCGATGTGTCGTAATCCGTAACGGAAGGCAAATATCTCTTGAGCGTTCATATTGCATATTGGTTGTTACACTCTCCATAAAACCATTCCACCCTGGAATTCCGACGCAATAACCCCATTTTCCTTAAAGCCAAATAAATCTGGTATAGTACGTACAATATCACTCGAAAATTGATGAAGATCTTCGACATTGAAGACAGTTATTGACTGTACGCCTGTCAATTTATGTTTACTGTAAGAGAATACTGGAACACTGAAGTCGCCATTTTAATTTCGACAATACGCAGAATTGCAGTCTCGCGCTCGGTAGCAGTGTAGGGAGGGAGTCACGGAATGTATTCCTATCATTGCGTGAAATGTTCCATAACCATCAAGGGTGTTGATATTGATGTTCGCATTGTCAAACACGAATTGATTAAATGAATTTTCTAAAATATTGCTATCAGCTCGATAAATAAATTGATTCTCTAAAATCGTTATTTCTCCTTGAACCGAATTTCGTGTATAGGAAAGTTCTCCACAATTCGATGAGTATTCCGAGCAAGACTGTGAACCAGGACCTCCATTCATTTCCATTTTCTATAACACAAAAATAATTATTTACTAATAAATTTCATATGCGTGTGATTCATAATTTCATTGATTTATTTATTTTTATTATACTTAAATAATTTCTTCTACAACCTCTTAATTTTTTACTTTCTGACCACCAAACATTGTGGCAAGCTAAAAGTCGTATTTTTTTCTACGAAAAGAAAAAAAATATGACATTGTAGGTATTAATATGCCCTACAAGTTTGATAATGGACATTTTTTCGATATGGATTTATCACGAGAAAGAAGAAAACAGCAAAAAACAAGTTACAGTCTCTTAATTTTTTACTTTCTCGTCCGATATCTCAACAACGATCAACGCTAGGTGAAAAATTTATACCACCTAAAGTGTACAGCGTAAAAAAAGAAACAAAAAAGTTTATAGTGACAATTTTCGTATCATGACGGAGAGGCGAGTTATCGCATAAAAACCAAATTTACCCCTTTTTCAAGAGGGCGGAGAAAGCTCATAGGAAATCTTGGTCGACAATTTCGAGTTAAGCTTTTCTAAGCCCTCCCCCCTACACAATATCCAAAAATCAGCTTGCTCGGTTCACTTGGATTTATATGCCATTTTTTCCGCTATAATGACTGGACTATTTATATTTTAAACAGAAAATTTCAAAACCATTTGCATAGATTTTTCTTTTCAAAGTATATTGAAAAATTTCGGACTGATAGTTTCCCAGGATATGTAAAAAAAATTGGAGTTTGTTTAAGAAGACTTTATGAAGGGGTTGTCCGATTTAGGTTAACACTCCCTAAATTTCTGGTCTCTCTGTGAACATATTCTCAACCAGTACCCAAATATATACGAGTTTTTATATGACAGGTCCATGATGGAGTTGCCCCATTTTACTCATTTTTTAACTCAAATCCACAATTCTGTAAAATTCGAATTTACAAAATTTCAATGCGTTTTCAGTCAATGCCAAATATGTAGTGAAAAACGGAATTGTTTTATGGCACCACTACGGATGATTTGTGCGATTTCACCGATTTTCGAACTCAAATCTAGAGTTTTTATACATAAAAAATTTGTGTATACAACATTTTACCTGTCCGTATCAAGCTGTGTCCAAATATGTAGTGAAAACCGAATTCTTGGACAATAGACGAACGGAAGGCAAAATGCGTATACTCTATGATTTCATCTATAAAAATGTTAAAGATTCAAAGAAATTCGATATTATAGCTTATGCTTAATGGCATTGCTAGTATAGAATAAATTAAAATTTGATCCTTTTTCTTCAAGTGTTAAATGAGTGCCTAAGTGGCAAAGTATTGTAAAATCGAAACAAGTAGTAAAATGAAAAAAAAAAAACGAAAAAGAAAAACATAAAAAAATTCAAAACACCACGCGATACCAGAGTTTCGTCAAGTAAATCTCTGATTACATTACGAGGGGTTGAACGTAAGTATTAATACCTTTTTGAATCCATTAAACTCAGCAGGGATGGAATGGAAGGGAATTGTCGATTGTGATAAAGGAACTAAAGAGAGATTTAGTGATTAGATCAAGGCTTTATGGGGATTTAATACCTTTCTCAATGGATATATTCGGGACTTCCTATTGAATTAAGAATTATCGGCATGTTTTCATGCTTTCTTGAATTCTTCTTCTTTTAAGAGGGTGAAGTCTTTGAATTAAGGTCTATACTTTAGGATAATAATTGGAATGAACTTTATCTTTGGAAGTATGTAGAGCAGTACGATTCAAAGGCGTATCTTTAAATATTATGTTTTTCGTAAATAGGATGCTGGAACGTTTCATGTGGTCAACATAAACCCAAAAACCAACTTCGAAAGAATATACTGGGTTAGTTGAGCATGAAAGAGTAAAGACATTTACTGGATATATAGGTATATGTATGGATTATTTCGTATTATAAATTTCAAAATGAAAGTTCTTATTCAGATACAGGCGATAGCAAATTTTATTATCCATGACGCCTTGAATTTGGTTTGAAAACTAAATTCGAAAAATTCCGTATTATACAAGCGGGATATACATAAAATCCGCGAATAAGTTGGAATGAATTAATAAAGTTTTCAACTATTTAAATGTTGAAGTTGAATACATACATACATCCCGTTTCTCCAACCAGTATCATAGGGTAGGCCACGACTTTGTTTATATTATTACTTACTATTGGATTGATTTGTTCTAGCCATTGGATTAGTTTTTGCGCAGAAATTTTACAGCATCTGTTCGAACTCAACTCCACCCCAAGTAAGGAGATATTAATGCTCAAAAATTAATATTGTAAAATTACTAGTAAAAAATATGGAAATTCACTAAATGAAGAAAATAAACTTAGCAACATAGCAACAGCGAAATATAATTAAAAAAAAAACTAAACGGAAGCAGTTAATAAATAAGCAGTCAAGAAATATCTACCCTCACATTTATAATTATAAGAAGTCGGTTAGACCCACTCAAGTCTTAGCAACCCGCTTCATGTGAACAGGTAGAGAATTCCATAGTCGAATTATCTGCATGAAGAATGGTATTCGAATCTCGGTAACAATAAAGTCATGCTGATGTCGGTATGTTACAATTGTAACAATTCACTAGGATACGATAGTTGATGAGACTGATAGACGCTTTGGATAGGTCTCTATAAAGAGTAACTAAGAATGGAAGAATTTTAACAGGAAATATGGTCACATGTACTCAGTCTGTAGACGAAGCAAAAACACGCATTAAAGGTGACATCAGAACGACTTGGACTCCATCTAGCTTGGGGAAAATTATGGATTCATAATAAAACAGACTTTAAGCGTTCAATGATTAGACGTTTGATGGAGGAGAGCGACCCTGAGAAATAGAAGCAAGCATGCTGGATATCGAAATTTCATTAACTTGACCAAGACAACAAGACACCGATAATTTATATAACAAAAAAGGTTACAATCAAATACAGAATAAATAAAAGGCGACACATGATCAAATCTGCGTAAATTTAATTGTATCTGCATTTGATCATCTGTAAAAAATGGTCCACAACTTTACCATTATAAATGTTATAAAATGCTACAACTTTTTTATGTATGCACATCAACTGTATGGAATTTTACTACAATCAATGTGAATACAAAATATTTCCTTCAAATTTATGTAAAATAGCAAACATTTTTATTAATATTCCAGACAGTATGTACTATAAAATTCAATTTTGCATTAAGAATTTTTAAATAGGATTATGTAGAACTCAATTTCCATTATGACTTTTTACATAAGATTATGGAAAAGTCTGGAATTGGCAATACTGTGTGTGTGAAATCGTGAGTCATGATAGAGAAACAAAGTGTGATGAAAAACTGTGAATTTTTGTTTATTCCGTTCTAAGAGCAGTTGAGTGCAGTTCGGTACTGAAATTTTAGTGATTTGCTGAAAATATGTAAAAAAAAGACAACAAATCGCTCCCAACTACCTTATCAATGTCTAGTGGGGCGTTGTCTGATGAAACTCCTTCCACAATCGCCCTTCGGAATTAAATTGTTTTCGACTTTTGAGATACCGTGGGAAAATATGCCTTCTTTTGTAAAAAGTAAGTTGGAAAAGAAGGAACACATCGGATCTGCCATCAATGACTTTATTCATTTAATTGTAAGCGATTTACGGCGCATATCATTTTACATACCAACATCTGTATTTCGGCACGTGACAGAGGCAATATATTTAAAGTATCCTCATACTTTTTCTGCAAAAGACGAAAGCGGAAATTTTCGAAATAATGAAATATACTTGATTACCAAAATGATGAATCATAATAATTATTTGAATAGATCTCACAAATCAGTTTTACGACCTGATATTCCGCTAAAAAAATGAAGAACATCAAATTACAAGTATAAATTATGTAAAATTCCATAGCAGCATATGTAATTTTACATATTGATTATGTAATATTACATATTAATATTTATGCTACTTTCCATAAAAGTATATAATATTACATACTGATTTGTATGCACATTAAATACATTTGTAAAATTAAATTCGCGATGGAATTGTATTCAATACAGTTCTGTAATGTACATATTAATTTGGAAAATTACCACAATAAAAGTTGGCCACACTGTTGCCTACGATAATGATGGAATTTTCAACAAAAATTTTTTACGGTGAGAATTAAACATCAGTTTATGTGAATTAATATAATCAAGTTGGCCAAATACTTCACTCCCATAGGAGCAAGGAGTGATCGACATAAGAATAATCATGTTGCAGTAGGTGTAAAGCTACTTGTAGCCCACAGGGAACTTAAGGCTCCGGGAAATAACGCATAATGAAATAACACCCAAAAGCGAAAAGTGAAATAAGACCCAAAAAGATTGGGTCTTATTTCCTAATGAAAAAAGGGAAAACGGATATGTAAAATGATTATTTTACATTTTATTATCATCCAACTTACTTGCGTCACATAGTATACGTCATTATGGCTCGAAAATCAGATCATAATGAAGTATACTAATGAAGCGTTTTCGTCCTTCATTATAGCTATAATGACGAAAAATGTGCTAGATTTGGCATATAATATAAATGTGGAATAAGAAGAAGAAATGCAAATCATAAACTTATTCTTTTTAATATAATGTTTTTCTCATTTGTAAATTGTTAAATTGAAAAATAAAATAAATAAAAACAAAGTTTATCGCATTGATTCGATCGCTTCTTTAATGTCATAAGTATATCAGAATCAGTTTGACAGTACAACTTTATTAAAGAAATGGCTGTGTGGCTGCAGTTTATAATGAATCATTATAGACTAATGAGTCGTTAGTTATTTCTTCATTAAGAGCGCTGTGTGTCTAGGGTATTAATCTCGGTCGAGAGCCGTGCGTTGAACGGGGGTTTTGGTTTTTTATTTAAACAAATTAATAAAATAATTAATGAAAATTATAATTTTGCACAATCGATCTTCACAAACATCCGTCGAAATTAAATAATTTCATGATAATTACAATTTTGGTGGATCGTTTATTAAATTTCCTTTGATTTAAAAGCAATTGGAAATTCTTTACTGATATTATTTGGAATTTAATTTTTTTAGTTTAATTGTTTAAGGCGAAAAGAGAAAAACGAGAAATATAAAAATTGGCCAGTTGCGAGTCGGACTCGCGCATGTAGGGTTCCGTACCATCGCATCGTACAAAACTTAACACTCTGTACTTTTTATTTTATGTTTTCAAATAAGAGTAGGCGCCACTTGAAAAAATAATGCTGTCATTTGAAAAAAAATAATGCTGTCATTTGATAATGATAATAAAAATGAATGAGAATAAAAAGAAGGAAAAAAACGCCGAAAAAATCACGTTTCTTGTATGTGGGCCCCTTTTAATTTTATTTCATTTTATTTTTATTATTTGTTGTTATAGCGGCAATAGAAATACATACTCTGTGAAAATTTCAACTGTCTACCTATTACGGTTCATGAGATACAGCCCGGTGACAGACAGACAGACATCGGAGCCATAGTAATAGGTTCCCGCTTTTACCCTTTGGGTACGGAACCTTAAAAAGGCTTTTTGGAAAGCATGTACAATAAAAAAGTTTAATTCTTTAGTTATATTTATCATGCCATAATTTCAAATTTTTTTAGAATCGATCATGATGCAAAAGAAGAATTCTATCATTTATATTTTATACGAATTTTGGGCTAACATTGAATTAGAGATTTGCATCAAATGCCACTAAAAATTAATTATATTATTAATAATAATTTTTCAATTTTGGATTTTTGGAATCAGATAGCCCATAAGATACTTAATAATATCTTAGTAGAAATTTCCAAATTTTAACTGGTGAGACAAATTCGTAAATTTCAGTATAATTTTTTACATATTCCTCAAATTTTGTATTTTTATACAAAGGGATGGAAGAAACGAAATGGTCTAAAGTCGTAACGAACCTATATATAGTGAGACATTTGTAGAACTATTTGTGAAGTATTTCCATATGAAATTTTCATTCGCTTATCATTCGTAGTTACTTTTTGAATCAATATTAAAAGTAAGGCAATAAAGATTCACTAAGCGCCATCATCTGACCGTCATCTTCGACCAGGGGCCCTATTCTTGAATAACGAAGGCAGATTACGTATACGTTCAGCTGTCAAAATCGAATTCGTTATTTTCGTACGCAAACCGTTCGTTATATAACGTATTCGTAAAAACCATTCGTAATTCAAGAAAAAGCCCCCTGACCGTCCGATTCAAAAATTCTAGAAGGTTGAACTGTTTTGTCCGGGAATCATAGAAAATTCGTCCCCGCCTATTCTATCGCCAGTACGTGAAAATCTTCTTCTTCATCTTTTGATTTTCGGTCGGGAACTGTAGGCTTGACTTACGAGCTGGTCTTTCACAATGGCTTGACACTTTTGGTCTTAGTGTAAAACGTTTATATATGGAAGTACTTACATTAAAGTGCGATAATCTTCTAAACTGTACTTACCGCAGAGGAAAAAAATTACATCACAACATTCGCAAGAGAACGTAGACGCGAGTTAATATGCACATATTAGATAGATTATGTACTGTTATATGAGTTTTTAGCGAACATGTAATAATTAGAAAATAAAATATATTTAAAAAACTTTTAAAATAAAAAACTTTCATAAATAAATTATAGGTGCAAAGTCAAAAATAATTTTTTCTTTCACTCAAGAAAACTTTTCTTGCAAAACTGAATTCACCCAATAACAATATTTTAAAATTATATTATCTCGTTTGACTTTAAATGTTTGAATGTTTTTTATTTTAAAAGTTTCTTTAACATGTTTTATTTATATTGTGCATAAGATAATGTTTAATTGTGAGAGAATACAGAATTCTTGCTTTTATTTGAGGATTCCCGCAGACGAGTATAATACCTATGTACAATAATAATGATAATTGAATTGAAAAGAATGAATTAGATGAAAAGATTTTTTTTCGTTCGTTCGAAAGGGGATATTGAGTGAAATTTTTGTATTTGCTTAATTATGAGGTAGGCAGTATTTGCTGTAAATGGATTAAATGAAAGATATCATTGCATCGCTGATTCGCTGATTTATTTAACGATGATAATGGCTTCTTCTCTATCAAGAGCAAGAATAAATATGAATATTTATATTGTGTATTATTGACATCATTGACTTTGATACATGTATGATTACTTATAGTAGCAATGAAATAGTCTGAAAAGCGGAGCTATAATTTACACAAAATATATTGCTTCCCTTCTTCTGAATCCCACGAACCGCCACTGCTAAATAATAAAGGAAATATAAAAATATGCTTGTTTTCAATTTGTAGTCTATGGTCGAATGATTAGTTACAGAGTAACACTGATTTAAGTTTAGTTAGAGTCAGAGTTAGAGTTAATATTACAAGTTCAAAAAATTCTCAATTCATTTGATATTATTACTTTTATTGGAAACTTGTCTCCTATAACTTCAAATACATACTCCTTAAACTCGATTTTTAAGGAAATAAAATTAAGCAATTTTTGTTTGCCCAACCCTAAAAGTAGGTATGAAGGACAGAGAAAATATTAGAGATATTGCATTTTCATCTATTTCTATTCTATATATTCATTTAGAAAATCCATTAAACTATGGTGGATTTCTTATAGACCATATTAAGTTGAAGTTCAGCGGAAGACAATACTTAAACCAAAACGAGATAACTATAGAAAAGTGATCTAATTTTATTGCAAGCAATTTCAGTAGTGTCAGCGGTTTATGTTATACATCTCGTGCTATACGGATGCATAAGAACAGTGACAGTTGTACGTGTAGACTTTACACTTTTTATCCATTCTTAATGCAATGCAAATGTACAAAAATAAGAAAATAAATCAGTACTTGTGTAGTTGTGTATACTTTTATTGTTGCCGTTACTACGGAGTCCCTATACACGCTATTTGTAGCAGTTTGCAATGTTTTCAACAAAATATCGCATATGGGTATTTCGTTTGATCCATGCCAATGTTATTGATATCAAGAGGGAAATCCTATACATAACCAAAATAAAAGTTTTAAAAAGTTGTTTAGAGCTCAGCAGTTAGCAGAGCATTTAGTCAGAAGCCCTGTTCCTTCTCTAGTTCTGTTAATAAGTTAGTCACAAAAATAAATTCAATATTTAAATATTTGGTAGCTTGCGTATACATATATCTCGCTTTTTATTTTAAGCAAACGAACATAAACTAAATTAACAGAGGCTTAAATATAGTTATAAAAACAGATAACGTGAAATTTTCTATTTAAATATATACCATCGATGTTGCTTGTACATTGATGTGATATGATCGATATTATAGTTACATCGATGGTCGTTAGCTATGTCAACATCGATATCCCAGCACTATTGCAAAGTATGCTAAGCAATTTTCTGCAAACAGAGGTGTTGCACTTCAATTCCGTATACATATATCGGATATTTTCTAACAGATTTTCAAAATTATTTTTCCTTATTTCATTGTGATTTTTTCTGATTTTTTAAGGCTATAACGATATTCGTAAACTGCGGGTTACAGGGGTGTGACCCACCCACCATATATTATAGTGTGAATGTATCCCGGTATTTTTATGGTGTTTGTTTGGCCTATTCCAATCGATAATAGTTGGTTAGTAGAGTGTTCCTATGGTTTTGCAACTTGATGATAGAATGTTCCTGTGGAGACTGCGAGTTTATTGCTTATAATGAATCCACGGCTCAGGGCAAAACCCATAGTAGTTTTAAGTCCGAAAGTTTTTTATTGTTTATATTGAACCCAGGGCTCATTTTATTTATCTTTTTTGGGTTTTGGGTACAACCTACCCAGTGAAAGTGGAAAAGAGAGTACGAATATTAAGGGCTTAGGATTGTTCGAAAAGTTTTTATACGCTTTCATTCATATCTCGGTAATTCCTTAACCGATTTTCATAATTCCTTATCGTATTTCGAAAAGGAAATTTTGGGCTCTATATTCGAGAGCTCGGAAGCAGCCACATTCTTTCGATGTGTAAGGGAGGTGGGTAGAATGTGACATAAATTCCTTGAGATAGCCCTTTCTCTTTTTCACACACGTACACACACGCGTACAGTAAACAACTTAATTACGGAATCGCAAGATCAAATGGGATGCTAGCTGAGATATTATGCATTACATAAAATGCATTTGTATCGCTTTCACCTTCGCCCCCCCCCCCCCCCCCTACACATTTCGATTATCGCCCGGCATTGCCGTATGTATATATGTATGTATAGGTCGATGAATGACAATCAATCGATTTGTGTAGCATTTTTATTGTATTTCTATGATTTCATGTAGTATACATACATAATTGATTGATATCGACATTATGATTCATAAGCAGGTACGCATAATAAAAAAAAAACAAAGCCAGCCATATCAGCACTTCAATGCCCAATTATTGCTAACATTTTTAAATATGTATGTAGGAAATCCATTACAAAAGTGTTCCTCACGTAGTACGTATCTTGTATACCTATTCTTTATTTTGTAATAAAGTCATTCATCGGAACCCGGAAAGTATAAAGTTTACTAAAGATGAGGGACCTGTTGTAGCTTGGGGGTAAACTTAATTACGATATCGATGAAAGGACGACTCGACTCGTTGATGTACTTTAATTCGTTTCGGCACGTGCCCTATATTTGTGCTCGCTTGCGAGATTAATGTGTGCATTAGTAGATTTTATGTTCTCCCTTTACTCTGAGACTTGATATGGGGTTGACAGAGGCACCTGCTAGGGGTGAGATTGAATAATCAGATAAAAGGAGTAGCAAAAGAAGAGACAAAACTTGCTGTTGTTCTATTGTCTGTGTCAGCGTTGCATCTAATGATTGATGAGTTTTTAGAGATCTATGGCATGGTAACAGTGATTTATTTGTTTTCCAACGTGTAAATGGAATAGCCAAAATTCAATGTTTTGCGATCTTTCTGATGTTACCTCCATAAATCGAAGAAAATACCATCGCGTGTCTCTTACAACAGACTCAGGACGCAGTCGTTCGGTTTGAATTCATGTAGGTGTTTTAAGATAAAAAAAAAAAAAATAAGAGTAAAACCTTTACTCCTTCGGAATTTATTATGTCGTTCTTGTCTACTGAAGAGTATTTTTGAATACGTAAATTGAATTAAGGATTCTGATTTCCTTTAAGATCCTATACTAGTACAGAGTAACGTTTGCATTGTAACAGCTTCCAGAATTAGGTGGATACAAAACTATTTTGAAAATATTGAAATCTATTGCGATTTATAAAATGGAAGGGTAGGGCAATTTATCCACCACCCTTATTGAAAAGAGCTGTTATTTTTTTTATACCCTAACTATACATGAAATCTCATAGGCTATACTAAGTTTGCATTCCGTTTGTAACGCAAAGAAACAATTTTGGTCAAGCAAAATCGATTGGAGACCCATCATGGATAATATTAATAATAATTAGTAAAATTTTAGATTTATGTTCGAAAATGGAACAATTCAGATAATTCCTTTGTAGGGTAGCTATACAAAAATTTCGTTTTTTCGATTTTCATAATTATTGGACGCTGCCTGAAAACGTGTTGACGTAGGGAGCTGAAGTTTTGTGCACAGAGCAACACAAGGAACACAATAGCGCTACAATACAGTGGCCAGATAATAAATACAGATTTTGAAAAAAAAAATTCCAAGAAGATTAATTTCCCGCATTAGTAATTTTTTGGATTTAACAGCTATTCACGAAGTGCAAAAAATCGAAAAAAAAGTTTTGAAAATTGATAGGAAAAAAATCTAAATATTTAAAAACCGTATTTATTGCGGGGGGGGGGGGGAGGGAGAGAACAAAACGCTTTTATTATTTCAAAATAGCAAACAAACCAAATCGGCTAGTTAAATTTTCCCCCTTCCTTTAAGCCAAAAACAAAATCAATTTGGCACGCAATTCTCACGCACGTGGTGGATACACCACGGATGTTGCGTCCGAACAGAGTGCATGCTACATGTAGGCTGCTCCGTTGTATGTTGATGTCATCATTGATCTAATTCAACAACTCAAAACAAACGCTCTGTCAGGACAGGCGCAAGAAGGATGCACTCCCACAATGCTCAGATATGGCACAAATGTGGCACACTCATTTTTTTCCAGGATTCTGGGCCGGACTCCTTTATAAAAACCGGCCATATTCGATTATTCGATCCAATATCGTATAACTGTTATAAATTTTCTATCATCTGATATTTTTTTATATCTTCTGATATTTTTGATCAATGACAATGTCAGGCTAAGCGAACACTGAAATGTCATGAATGGTGTAGTGCTAGTGGGTTCGGTCATTCGGGTTCCTTTATTTTAGAAATGGTAAGCACATATAATTATTACACGCCATAAGCAGACTAGAAAGTTGTCCGTACATCAAAACAAAATTATGATGTATTAGAGGTGAAGTTTGTTAGGGCACAATGGGGTCCTTGTGCAAAGAAAAAATATGGAAAGAAATAGCCGAAAAATTAAATTCTTGCGGTATATGTATTACATATATTATATACCTCCTATGGTTTCCAAGAGAAAGATACCGTGGCGCCGCGATTTCGCAGCGTTAAGGCTTAAACATAATTGCGGCAGCCGACGGCTATTGCAGTAATAGGAACAATTTTCTCCAGGAACATTTTATGGAGCATGTATTACATGGCAATCTGCAGTTGCCGTCGGCCGTCAACCACTTTATCGCAATAATTCAATTACGATGGCCAGAGAGACCGACGGCATCTGCAGATTCCCATGTAATACACGCTCCATAAATGTTTCTGGAGAAATTTTTTCCTTTTACTGCTATAGTCGTTGGCCGTCGCAACTGTGTTTAAGCCTTGATTCCACCGGCGCATTTACTCTGCTATTAGAGGTGGTTTCAAAGAACAGCGTCATCAATGATTGCAGCGTAAAATCATAGTTTAGCGATTTTTACTGACTTTCAATCGGGTATATGTGTCTGTAAGGACGAACACAATTTAATATCAATATTTATAAGTCGATACCCATATTGGAAGCACATTTTGTTTTTAACCAGTAATATAATAATTATTGCAAATTATAATTTTGTCAAATATGCGGGGATATTGCTTACAATTGCTAATCGATTACACTGTTCAACAAGCCCAAAAATGCAAGAACCTGACCTACCCAGATCTCATAATTCAGAGCTGCTGAGCCCGATTCTGATCTTAGTTTTTTCTCTACACGTTACAATTTTTTGTTTATCTCATATGAATTTTAGCAATTTCGTATTTCTTGTTGTCTCGAGTTTTAAATTCGACAAATCGGGTAATTCCTTCGTAGGGTTGCCATACAAAAATTTCGTATTTCTCCATTTATTTGGACACTACTTGAGAACGCGTCGACGTAGAGTACTCAAATTTCGTACACGACGTTTTCATAAAACTAGTAAAAAAAATTTCAAAAATGAACTAAATCGGGTAACCCCTTCTTGGTGTTGCCATACAAAACTTTTGGTTTTCACTTTATTTAATTTTTATTTTCATATAGGGAATAATATTGTTGGTCTTAGGAAAATTATAAGTTTTCAACTTGTTGTTCTTAAATATTATTATCTTTAATTTTCGTTACCTCTTTAAAGCACGACAGTATTCTGCTTCTGGTTCGTCTCGAAATATGCTCCAGCAGTAATCTGCCAACATGCTCCTCATATACTTTCGATTAAAGTTTTGTTAAATTATTTTGATGTCTTAGTGAAATCGTTCGCCAGGCTCTTCACTAACAGCTCACAAATTTTTCGACAAAAAATTCCACCTGGTCGCGCAAAAAGTGAATCTTCAGGGACATACCTATATACTCCTAGAGCTTTAAATGCGTGATTCTCTTTGTCTTTTGAATCCCATACACGGAAACAAAGCACGTGATTTTCAAATCAAATGTGCCAATCATCTTGAGAGTATTGCACACATTCCAGCAACATTCTTATATTATCATAAGTTTTCCTTAAATACACTCCGTATGCTATGGGAGCGAAAGCCTTAATATTGCCCTTGTGAAGAAGTACTGCCTTCAAACTTATTTTGGATGAATCTATAAGCAATCGCCACTCCTTTTGTATGTAATCAAGGTCTATAGCCGTCATAAGATCTTTTATATTGGCGAAGTAAGTAAATTTATTGTTCTTTTCAGTGAAATATGATTTTAGATCCTTATGTCTGGTTCTTTATGTTGTGATGTTTTCTTTGGCTCTAGCAGATTCCATTGTCTTAAGCGAGAACCTAGCATCTCTGGTTTGAAAATTGGAAGTTTCAGATCGCGAATTAAGTCGTTTAATCGTTCTTGGGTAATTAATTGTGAACGTTGCTGTAGACCCTCAAAGTTCACAAGATACGTCGGAAGCCTTGGTGTGACTTGTAAAAGGTATATCTTCAGTAACACAATTTAGGGCGCTAGCCATATCAGGTAATACTGCTACAGAAATCTTTTCACTATGTGGAAGTGGTGTCAACGCATGAGACACACTTTTATACTTTATTGTCTTTTTGGTTTTCGCGGAATATCCAAACACTTCGTGTTCATAAAAATATCATGAGTCTTCACTGTGCTCAATTACTTCGGAACAATTCATCGGACGCCCAAAAGATATTGAGAGCCTTTCCATCAACTCAGCAAAGCACACATTTTTGAAAATTAGCCTTCCGAAATAGTATTTAGAAATTTCTGCAAGAAAAGAAGTTATTTTCCGTTTTTGTCTGTAACAAAACTGATTGACACTTTGTGCACACCTTTCCATTTTATCCAACACTTTATTTACACTATGTACACGAAAACAGTTCAGTTGTTGAGAAATACACAAACAAAATTTTAAATTTGACCACTTTTTCATTTTTCTTAATTTTTAATTCCAACGCGTAATATTACAATGCAGTACTGACTTTTAGGTCCCTTCTACTGCCTAATTTCCTGTGCGTTTTAGGTAAAGTATACAAGAAAGCACATGCGTGCAGTAGTTGTAACAATTCTCCTACAATACAATTCTTGATAGGTCATTTTTAGTCGGTAAATGTATGTTTTAGTACTGATTCATAGGAATGACATCTAGTTTGACCTCCCTCATTAAGTGTATGTTGACTGTTTTTATCAATATTTAAGTTTAGTGAACTTATTATTTCTTATCTGCCATATTTCTTAACATTTGTTAAAAATTCCTGGTAAATATTCGATAATTCTAATGAAAATTATAACAATATAACAGCTCCGTAAGCGTAAAACAAAAACAAATAAATTAAAAAAAGAAAACAAATAAAACCTGACATCTAGGGAAAATCCTGATTCCATCATCGTAATCAGCGACCTAAAATTATACGGATACGGCCAGGCATTTTAAGATTTCTTAACTTTAGTTGAACAGTGTTATTTTTACGTTATGCACTAGAGCTGCCTGATTAAGGATTATGGAGCAAACTTCCGTCTTTCTCTCTGTTCTCTAAGTGTCATTCTTAAATTTCCTGGTGCCGGGTATTTAAGGTTGCTCTTCAGATTCCGTTCTTCTCTCATATAAAGAACGGAGTACTTTGAGCCTTAGCTATCACCTTTCTAAGTTAGACGCTTCTGCATTAAATCCGATGGACTTGAAAGAACTCCTCCATGAGGATACTGTTGACTGTTGTCCTGACATACTTTACGAATTATTTAATCTAAAATACTGGGTGTCTCAAAAGAAAGTTTATATTTGAATTATCAATTTAATAGAAAGGTGGACGTCTGTCGATAAAATCTTTATTTAAATACACAACTTAGGAATTTAATTCTTATAAATAACGTCATCTAAATGTAAACCATCACGCTCACAGCACTCATTTAAACGAACACCGAAATTTCCAATGATGGCTCGGGATGTAAACGCCGCGATGGCTCCCATTTTTTAATGTATATTTTCTCTCAATTGCGACAGAGTAGTCGGGATATTGACGTACATTTTTGATTTGAGATATATCCATAACAAAAAGTCAATACAGCTCAAGTAAGGAGTTAAGGACTGCCAAATTATGCCACCTCTTCTGGAGATCAATTTGCTAGGGAAAAATTTCACTAACTCGTGGCAGAGACGTATTGGACGTATGTGACATGGCTCCGTCCTACTAAAAACATGTTCTTTGCTTATAATCAAAAAAGTTTTGCAGTTTAGGTACCAAGAAGTGGTCTAAGATCTTCCCACAACGTTCTGAATTCACTTTAACTGCCGTCCCCTTTCGTCTCGAAAATTACGGACCGAACAGACGAATAGACTGATTTACACTCTCCACGGACTCGTTCGTTCTTGATCAAACTTTTCTCCGTGCTTTAGCCGCTGACTCACCGTTTTTGTAAAATTCTCGCAATCTCTCTCGAGAAACGCTTCATAGTGACTGAATTCCTAGAAGCCAGATAATCAATTGACATACCCCTCGCGCGCCACAGCTGTATTGCGTTTACGCAGTAAGCTATTCGATTATAAACTTTCTTTTGAGAGACACCTTGTATAAGTGTATATTTCACAGTACCTACACAGGTATATCAATCTTAACCGTTGCTCCATATTTAAACAGAGATCTATAATTCTATAAGTCTACTTAGACGTATGTACTTTCGGATTTCTAATAGAAAACGGTTACTATAATAGACAATATCCTACGAACTATTTATTATGGTTGTTTATAACTTAAAAAAATTTATCAGGGCAGTTCTTAATAAGTAAAATTATTTGCGCAGTAAAAGTTGCACTTTCACAGCATTTAAGATATTAAATCTGTATACAAATAATAATTACATAGTACGGAAATCGAAATTACATTGATGTGTTTCGGGTATACTTCTACCATATAATACCCAGACGTGGATTTTAGTAAACAGAATTGTTTTGCGTCAATTTCTGCTGCCATCAGTCTTTGTGGAGTGCATTAGTTGACTTAACCCAGCAAACTTCCACGCGAAATTAAAGCAATAATTTCTTCCTTGTCTTGCGTAGACGAAAAGAAGATGAAATTACAAACAATTTTGTTTTCTGATTTTAAAAGTTGAGACAAGAAGACAATAGTTTCGCTTATTTGACATCTCTATGATACACGAAACTATCATTTGGAAGAACGCCTCGTTAGACTCCATGATAGTAATTAATTTGTGAGTTCACTAGTGATTTCAATTTCACCAATTCATATTAAAAAAAGAAATGAATATATAACTACTATAAAGAAAAGTCTTCTTTATTCCCTTACTACCTACAAAATCCAAAGAATTTATTTGGACGATTCTTGAACGATTCGTTTTGACGATAAGAACGCGAATCATCTTGAAGAAACAAATGCATTTCTTATACACGATATGAAAATAACTCGCTCGGAAAGGACTGAGAAGATACGCATTCGTTTCTTCAAGTTGTTTTTCCTTCGGGGTAACAGTTTCTCCCGTTGGAAATTCATCGACGAAATATTTTATTGTCCAGGTAATAAGAAAGTGAATCTTCTGCGTTTCGCCATGTTTGCTGGGAATGTGTCTCTGATTTAAATTTTCAGACACACTCTTAATACAAGACGCTTCCATTGTCTTTATTTCATAGTTGTGAAAATAAGTAAGCTCGCCCAATACCTTCACGTCTAATATATTAGAAATATTCGTATGTTTTGTGGAAAGGATTTTCTATTGTCTATAGTTGCAATTTTTTTTTTAATTAGGAATAATTTGTTCCTCTTTTATATTTCAGATTTATTTTAATATAAATCAAAACCAAAGACTAAAAATCTGTGTTAATACCTACTTCAAAAAAAAATGGTGTTATTTCACTCATTATATGCAATTTTCATTAAATAGACAGTAATCAATAAATATTTATATTTGCTGAAATTTATTTATCGACATAATTTTTAATCCTCACTTTCACAGTGAATTTCAGAAACGGTGAAAGCTGCTTTACTGTTTTGCTCTAACGTAGGGTTTGATATGTAATACAATCAGCAGCGGAGAAAGGGGTCATCGAATACTAATGATCGTTTGGTAACAGTGGGCTCAATTGCCAATTGCCTATCAACTTTGAGGTAAACAGATTTAATACCTATATGATGGTTTTGGACTTGTTTATCTGAGGTAAATTAATATGTACGTATTGCGGGATTTCGCAACAACAAAACACTTTTCAAAAACGTATGTGCAGAAATACTGATGACATATTATTCATATGTTATCACAATACGTAATTGACAAATATCTCGACTGAAACCACCTCAATAATATAATAATAACCTCAGACCAAAGTTCACCATGTCGGTTGACATAAATTATCAATGCTTATTAGTCAATTTAATAATTGAGGGGCTCAAAAGCAAAGTGGTACAAGTACACTTTTTACACTTGTGAGATATAATACTTTAAAGTTTTTGATATCCTAAATTCTAAAATCTTTTTGTAATAAAATAATCCGCATATCCTAATAATTTTTTGATATGGTTAAAATAATATTCAGTGGTTTTTGGTTTAGTAAGATTTAATCCCTCGCAATCACTGTAATAAGTACAAAGAAACAAGACACCTACTTGTAAGTCGTTAAAATAACGGCTGCTATAAAACACCACGGGAAATAGGAATTTAATTATGTCTCTTTGCCACTAATATTTTGAGTATATTTGGTTTGCATTTATGCACTTATATGAATTTTTAACAAAATGTTACTTATGTCCCTTTGCCTTTAAGCCCCTCAATTGTAAAAAATTACTACACCACATTTTCCAGAAAATTTTGAGAACCGTATACTTGTCCGCTATGGCTTACAGTGTAGATATTGATAAAAGGTCATTCCATAGCAAGTCGACCAAAAATCACAGAAATTATGACATGACCATCACCAATTTTTTCCGAAATTTTACATACTTGGAGGGTTAGTGAAAACAAAAATACGAATTAAAATTTTTTCCTATGCAATGCATTGTTCGCTAGTAATAGCATTTTTAAAATTTCTCAAAAATGCTGTCCTGATCTTCTTTAAAAATTCATATATATTTTTCTCAAACATGCTAGGACATGACTAATTTGAGAGATAGAATTTCAAGTTATCTAAGAAAAATAGTATCTTAAAAATATAAAAATGGTTACATTTGGGTGTCATAGGTTATTTTAAAGGGAGGCTTTTAGGTTTCTTAAATCGAATATGAAAACTTTGTATTGATTACGTGGTTTTGATAAAATTAGCAGTTAAAAAATAAACCGAGTTAAAATTCCGAAATTTTAACTTTGTTGGACAATAACTTCAATTTAACAAATTTTTAATCATCATCATAGGATGTAATGTTCAGAAGTTACAGGGTGATCTACATAAATATACCCAAATATCTTAAAGTTCCATAATCCTGGCAACGGTTGGGATTTCCCCCTCACCACTCATACAATTTCTTGTTTGTCTAAGAGTTACCTATCCATAGCCTTCAGGTGCAAAACCACATACGGGACACCCTGTATAAAAACAGCTTGTTTTTTATTTGTAGATGTATTTTGGTGAAACTCTCTCGACATTTGACAGTTAAAATATTAATGTGTTTTAGTGAATAATATAAAGTAAAACTAAAAAAAATAAGCAAAATCAAAAGTAAGTCTTCCAGGATATTCAAGGATAAAATCCGTATTCTTGACGTTCTTTTCCGCATATATTTTTAAGATACTATTTTTCTAAGATAACTTGAAATTCTTTCTTTCTAAGGAGCCATATTTCACTGTCTTAGCGTGAATAGAAAAATATATATGAATTTTTAAAGAAGCCCAGAGCAGAACTTTTTTGAAATTTCAAAAATGCTATAACTCTCAAAATACGCATTGTACATATTGGGATAATTTTTAATTTGTATTTTTGTTTTCAAAAATTTCAGCAAAATTGGTGATGGTCATTCACACATTTTCTTTATATGATATGGAATGACCCTAAAATCGATCGACTATAGATATTTAGTCAAAACTGTGCAATTTTTAAGAATTTAAAATGTTGACGAATTGGAATGATGATTGATTTAAGTTTTTTGCTTTTCATGAATTCGCTTTACACACTGAACGTATCTGACGGCCTTTCATACATCTTGAACAATAATTTAATAAGATTAATTACAATACACTAAACACCTCATTTCACTAAACATTCTTACTTTTCAGCTCTCACCTATGTACATATATGATACAATAGTATATAATTCATCGTTATGCACAGGCTTGCCAATGTGTTTAAAATCAACCCTTTTCAATCCTAGAGGAAGGGTGCGCACTTTATTTTGGTTTACCAAAGAATGTTTCTTTCTTTTTGCTGGTAGATGGGGTAAAATGTTCAATTTTCCCCCCTTCCTTCAACAAAAGCCATTTTATTTGTAATGGTTGATTTACGGTGGTGCAGACTAATGGATTGGTTTTGCTTTTAACTGTTGTTCATCTCCTACCATTTTTCCAGCATAAGAAGAAGGGTAAGCGAATAAGGGGATGTCTTTCAGTTTTTTTTTCATCAGTTTCACACACAATTTTCCAAATTTTTTAAGTTAAAAATGAGCTAAAAGAGTCCTGGTGCTGATGTGAGTATTTATACAAAAAAGCAGTAAGTCTATGTATTGGATTTGACAAAAAGTAAAAAGGAAAGTATATGTAAATACCTTTTTTGTTGGGTAAAAAAAAACTTTCGTTTTCGATCAATTCTACCTGAAACTGGTTGTGTAAATAGTGAAGTTATATGTGTCAGGGTTACTTGCTAAGTGTTATATTAGAAGCGAAGAAAGAAAATATATCAAGAGAAATTTCAGTGCTATAACCTCGTTTCATTGAACTTAAGATTTTTTTTTTTGTTACTAGACATTATTTACCAAAGTTTATTTTAGTGGGATAGAAATTTACGAGAACTTAAGGATTGTCTTTTGCGTATACTACCTTGTGTACAGTTGCAAAAAATAATAATCTATAACCAAATGTTTTTAAATTAAAACTCATCTGCTATGTAGTAGTAATAAACTGTTGTGGATTAAATCGGAGAATTATTTCAGGGCTAGACTAAATATGTTATGTAGTTACAGCCGTTCGCAAATTGATCCGACAAACACGCTCAAACATCACAACCAAATTTCCAAACATAACTTCATTCGCACATGTACCTATATGATAAAAATCTTTTTTTTTTAGTTTCGGCGACATTGATCTCCGAACTTCATTTTAACTGCAATAAAATAGTGTAAAAACCCAGTGACCTGTACATACAGGGGGGTTCCGACCCTAGGAAGTGAATAGAGCAAGAGGTGATAGTAATTAACCTAGATCAAACAAAAAATTATATTGTAAGGGAGGGAGGAGGGGTGTAGAAGAGGGGGCATATCGACCGTTTAGGAGTAGTAATAACACAGTTAAGTGCTCATTGTATGCAGAGCCTCATGGCCTTTCCAACAACTGCTCACCAGCCCCTCTTAATATATTTTCAAAGTTATTTTCTGAAACCATATTATGAAATTATGAAAGATAATTTGTTCACTTGGTGACTGCAAACATGTCATTTAAAAAAAATATCAGTTAATTTCAGTATGACTTGAATAGGTTGTGAGCTAATAATTCTTTAACGGTTAAAGATAACACATAATATGTAAAGGTCAAATTAAAGGGGAGAGTCCACAGCTTACAGTTTTTATATAAAAAGGTTATGTTAATGCACCTTTTCGCAGAGGTCAATGTAAAAAAAAAAGATAAGAAAATCCGAAATTTAGTTTAGACAACCATAACTCTTGAGAGCTGAGGGGTACGGGGTTGGTTGAGCAGCCACTGGAAATGCCATGAGGTTTTGCATACAATGAGATCTAAGCTGTGACCGTGTTTTGTGAAACACTAGCTTTTTTCTTAATCACCCTGTAACTCCTAGATAAGTACTATCACCTCCTGCTCTATTGACCTCCCGGGCGGAAACACCCTATATAACATGGACACTTTTGATATTAAAATTGCTTATACAAATATGGAATCATTTTCCATTGTTTTTTGGGTTTCCGTACCTTAAAAGAAAAAAAACGGAACCCTTATAGGATCGCTCTTGAGTTCGTCTGTAAAACGTCTCGAAAACGACTTGAGTTTTCGACAGTTAAAGTTATGAAATATGTTTTGATAGCTTTTTGTGGGGGTGAGTCGGCCTAAAAAAAATTTGGAATTCTTAAAAGTGGCAGTTTAAATGATATCCTATTGAACGGGCCATTTTCAAGGATTTCAAAAAAAAAAAAATCAAATTTTTTGGTGACTAACGCGGCATATACACCAGTGAGTAAAACGGAAGTTCAGTACTGAATTCGTCTGTCAATTTTACTGACTACTGTCTTCGATCAATTGACTAGTCAGTGCATTATAAAAATGTCGTCAAAGCCCTCTTGACACTGTATTGCATTTCTAATGATTTCTTCCTTGTTTCATCATTTTTCTCTAATAAAAACAAAGATTACAATGTATATTAAACTCTTTTCAGTCATTTCTCACTCAAAAGAGAGAAGATTAGAAATAGAAAACAAAATTTCCACTAGCATTTACCTCTTACTTTCAATTTCAGCTAATAACTTTATGTCTGACAGTTTATTGACTAGTCAGTACTGACTTGTCAAAAATCTAGTTAGTAAGAAAAACTAGTCAGTAGGTGATTACATGAGAGTGTCAGTTCTACTTATTCATGTAATCCCTGGCTTAGTTATAAATAAAGGTATAGCCCAAAATGTAGGAAAAAATATCGTTGGCCCCGACTCTTCTAGGTTTTGATATTATACGAATTAGTAAGTATTAAGTCATAGATAACAGGAAATCTATCGCTTTTCGCCAGTCTCATAGTTGCAAAAAAAAATCTCTTTTTGTTAATTTTAAAACGAATTAATCTCTTATAGGTCTGTTCGGGTACTCAGTTGTGGGACAATGCATTGCATTGTATTGCATTTGGACGAACTTACACATTTTCCGTTCGTTTACTTTCTTGTGCGCACAAAATTACACGAGCTTTGTATACGTCACAGCCTCCCCTCTTGCATGAATTTACCCGAAGTTATTGTAACTGCACCATATCGCAAGGAAAATTGGTAGCTGACATAGGAAAGGTTCAAATTTTTTACTTTTCTTAAAAGTTTTTAGAACGCAATCAAAATGTCGAATGAAAATAATTTGAATACGACTGCCCGATTTTCTATTTTACTACGCTTACGGGATCAAAAACTTATATTAGATTAATAAAAAAACTGCTGCGATATCTGGATGCTAATGAAATTTTCATGCTGAATCGGAAAGAGAAAGCTATACAAAGCGGTCCACAACTGCTGGTCTAAACTTAAGGCGCTGATAGAGGAACTCGAGCTATGAAAGAGCCTAATGCGTCATTTAGGAGGAAGAGGGTGTTTATGATATTCGTATATTTCCCCTTTACAATCTGTAACACCTTATTATACATCCATAAAGAAAGAAATGATGCAAAATGATAGCTATCTATCCAGGTTTTCAAGAAATACTATACTCCCTGTAAAAGATATTAGGACTATTCCCTAAATTTAAGACACGTTTTTCCCTAAAAATAAATGTAATTTTCTCTGATAGAAAGGGAAAATCAGTTTAATTTCCCCAAATCAATGGAACATTCAATGAATTTACGTATCTGGAGCCAGAAATCCTCTAAAGTACGTAAAATTCCCGAAATGTTAAGCTCTCTTGGATATAAGGAAGAGAACATTCAACGAATTAGGTATTATTCTATATTTTTTTGGAAATATATTTTCGTTTATATAATTCACACATTTTTCTTGAAAACAAGTCATCATCATCATCATCTTAAAGATCCCAAAACATATCCAATCCTCACTCCCTCCCAGTCCCTCCCGAACTGAACAACAAACTCTTGCGAGAAAGTCATTAACTACAACTGATGTGGTGCAGCAGCTGTAAGGAAAAGAACTAACAACAACACGAGAGTTGATCAAAAACCAAACCAAGGATCAAAAAGAAGAAAAAAGCAAAACATCTAATCAAACTGAGGGCCAAAGATAAGCCCTAACGCCCTAAAGAAGACAATCTGAAGGATGTGAAAAATCATCTAACAAAATCCAAAGAAGAAAGACAATGAAGAAATTTGAAAGTGCAAAAGCACTTGACTTGACTTGACTTGCAAACACGTCATATATTGTTTTTCGATATTTTGTTTAAGCGTGCCCAATGCACCAATATAACTTCGATACTACTTAGTAGTATGGACCATAAGAAATGAGCTAGTCAGTTCATTCTTATGTTTTTTAAAAGGGGTGGTCTTCTATCACCTTCACCTATGGTGGAGAGTGGTGCGGTGCTATTACCTATTTCTTTCATATTAGGGAATATTCTCTATATTTTAGGGAATGGTTCCTACATTTTAGGGAAAACAAACAAAACAACAATGTAAAATTCCCTATATTTTACGGATGTTTCCCTACATTTTAAGGAATATTTCCTAAAATGTGGGGAAAACCATAAAAAAAAAATTAAAATTCCCTACATTTTAGGGAATGTTCCCTAAAGTTTAGGGCGAAAAAAACAAAATTCCACATTTGAGGGAGAAAAACCTACCTACATTTCAGGGATAAATCAGGGATAATCTTAGCTTTCCAAGGTGGAGCACTCCCTAATCTTATCGACAAATGCCTAACCTGTGTGGCACAAATTGTTGCCAGTCACTTTAGGGAATTATTTTTTACTGTGCTCCTAATGTTTCAAACTTTACCCCGTTTGCCACCAAACTGCATTATACACATACCTTTAAAATACTAATAATATTCCCCGAAATTCCATTTATAAATTAAATCGAACAAATCGTTGGTAACTATTTCGATTGTTTGTATTTCCCCGCTTTCTTCATTATACTTGAATTACAAACAACACTTTCCATACTCATCTCTCACGTTAAACAAATACATACACTTAACTACATGTATGTAGTTATTAGCAAGTTTCGTGCATCAAAGATAATTTTTTAGCATTTAATCTATTTCACCAGCTTCCGCAATTACGCCGGACGTACAAATTGAAGCTACTTTGAAATTCACGCTATTAGTAGCAAACTCACTGAAGCATTATTCGGGTCTGCAAGTGTTTTAATACGCGTTCCTTTTTTACTAAAACAATTTATAGAATTTTACAATATGTTTATTAAAATACGTTAATGCGATTTTAAGTAACTTTCTCCAATACTACGAAAATCTTTCAGATCGAGATTTGACGACAGCTTTTTTAAATATTTTACGAAAAAAAATTCTGATTGCAGGAATTAATTTTCCCTAATTTATTTCTTCTTATTAAGTGTGGCGTAGAAGGTATTAGTGAAACACCTGTCTGTGCCAGAATCCACCAGGTTTTGTCAAAAGGGTACCCCCATACACTCAGACTATTAGAAAAAACGATGGTAACTACACTCTAATAGGAAAAGAAACTCTGGAGATTCTTGCACAGAGAAATTTTCTAGGTTCAGTAGTAAGTGGGAGTGAAGCGGATAAAATAGTCCCTTCATGGCAAACGATTATCGTCCCAAGAGAGATGACTGGAGCGGCGCTGCCAAAATCTGCATACCACATTCAATTTAATAGGCCATAAACTCATTTAAACCATACAAATCGCCGGGCGAGGACGAAATCTTCTCCGCTCTCCTACAAAGAGGATTGAATGAGCTCTTACCAAAACCTTTAGAGCAAGATTTTCATGGGGTTATATCCCCAAAGCAGGTGATATACATACCGAAGGCAGGAGGCAAATCTGAAGCCCAGCCCTGGTCATATCGGCCCATAAGCCTGACTGCATTTGTTCTTAAGGCAGTGGAGAAAATAATGGAAAGGTACATCAGAGACGGAGCACTATGTCTGAAATAATTTGCCTACCAAAAAGGTAAATCAACAGAGCTATCTTTACTAACAGATGGTATAGGAAAAGCCATTGGCAACTGATGAAATAGCCCTTTGTTCATTTTGGACATTGAAGGTGCGTTTAATAACACCTCTATTAAGTCAATAATGCTTGCATTGGTTAGCTATGGAGTGAATCCAACACATAACAGATGGATTCAGGCAATGTTTTCCAACAGGATAAGAAGGACGCAGCCATCTAGTGAGACACTGGAGGTTCGCACCACATCAGGTTGTCCCCAAGGAGGATTACTATCTCCTCTGCTGTGGTTCATGATAGTTCACGACCTTTTAGTTTAACTAAGCAACCAAGGTATTGAGTCTCAAAGTTATGCCGATAACCTTGTAATCATTATCAGAGGTAAATATAAGTGTTTGCTTCAGGAAGCACTAAGTTTTGTTCAAGACTGGTGTACTGCACACAGGCTATCAATCAATCCCAACAAAATAACAATTATATCCTTTACCAAAAGAAGGAAAATGAGGAACATAACTAGCCCTATCCTTTTTGGTAAAGGGGTCTTAATGTCCAAACAAGCTAAATATCTTGGGATAATTCTTGAAGATAAGCTGAATTGCAATAAACATATTGATAAGACAGTCCCGAAAGGTCTCTAATGCTGTTGAACTGCAGGAAACTAGCCGGCTCAACATGAGGATTCAAGCAAAATATCATGATTTGGCTATACAAATCAGTAGTCAGACCCATGTCACCTATGCCGCAGAAGCATGGTGGATTAAATGTACTCAAAAGACAACCACCACGAAGCTAAACAAGCTCCAAAGGATGGCCTGTCTAAGTGTAACTGGTGCGATGAGCACAACATCTAGCAACGCTCTGGAAACACTATTGAGCCTACCGGCACTCGGCGACATTATTGCAAAAGAGGCTGGACTCATTGTGTACAGAGTGCGGACAAATGGCTATAGTGAATGGGATTCTATTAACCAAAATACCAATACTGGATATGATGCCAGACAAAATGGTTGTTAAGCACACTCTCCGTCTACTCTTCATGATAATAATACCAGATAAGGAAGAAATGGATACAAAATCAAGCGCTAATCTGGTACACCGACGGTTCTAAGCCGAAAAAGGGGTAGGAGCAGGAATATATGACGTTAAGCCAAGAGCTAACATCTATCAAAGCCTAGGAAAATACTCTTCAATATTTCAGGCAGAGGTATATGCCATCACTAGATGTTCATACGAAAACGTCAGCCGATCCTACACAAATAAAAATATTTATATCTACACAGCTAGCCAAGCGGCTTTGAAAACCATCTCATCACCTGAGATCAAAACGAAGTCAATGTGGGAATGCATTCAAGCATTAACGAATCTTTGCACATGCAACCACCTAGCACTTCAGTGGGTGCCAACACATGGGAATTGATGGGAATGATAAGCATCCATGCCCTACCTCATAGGACCAGAACCCTATTTCCTACAACATCTGAACACGTCCTGTCTGAATGCGAGGTCATTGAATAATGTAGATTCCAGGCCTTCGGCTCATACTTCTTAAAGCCTGCCGGCTTCGAAGAAATCTCTTCCAAAAAAATACTGCGCTTTTTGTGTAGATAGGGTTTGTTGGAGAAACTGTAATGCAAGCAGTACACAATAAGCCAATAATGGCTGCAGTGCAAAGGCTACTCGTCCCGCTATAAAATATAATCTCTAATCTAATCGAAAATGTGTTATATATTCTACAAAAATCCTATCGATTTTAAGTAACTTTCTCCAATACAACGAAAATCTTTCAGATCGATATTTTATGACAGCTTTCGTAAATACTTTACGAAAAAAAATCTGATTGTAGGAATTAGTTTTCCTTAATTTATTTCTTCTTATTAAGTGTGGCGTAGTTTGTGTCCAAGTCTAATATGCTCCATATTGTTTTCAATTATGTACAAATTCACTATTAAAAAAGGTTAGTTGTGTAAAAAGATCCATAGTCGTTACAACTTAACATATTTGGACATTTGGTTGTCAAATAGGTTCGCTTAAGAATCGCAGATGGTTAGCTCATCTTAGGATTTCTACCAATTCATTGCTAAAAGCAAGGTTTCTAGCTTTTTTTTTGGTTTTGTAAGGGTTAAGTATTCGGAGAAGTGAATTTCCGAACATTTGCATTGCGTTGATGTTTGAGTTACTTTTTATATTTAAATAAATATGAATTATTTTACATTATTTTCATTAACAATTAAACAATTTTAAAAATAGTAGCAAAGCACAGAATAAATCTAAACTTGAATACGTATTTTTATTTATAAAAGGGAAATTAATCAAAACATGTCAATGCCACTAGAAAAACAAGTGACAATTTGACACAGCTCTGAAATTTCAAATGATGAAAAGAAATTCAAAATGAAGCACGTTAATTTCCAATCATTTCACAATTAAATACGATCTTGATTTAACGATAAGTGCGACCGAGCAATAAAACGGAAAGAGTCTGCTCTTCGCACCTATCATTTGCATTCATGTCCAGAATTGGAAGAAGTCTCCAAGGCTGCACTGAACACCTACAAGTCTAATTATCCAGAGAGAAAATTTTCTTCTTGACCAAAATGTTAGACAAAGAGTCTTGGAAAGCCGTAAAGGCAGTAAAAGTTTCTGGCCCTGGTCAAAACCATCAGGAACAACGTCAGCAGTTCCTCGATACCCTCATTGCTTAACAACGGTGAAGTGGTTGTTAACTCGCTTCAAATTCTCATCTTCCACCCACTTCACAGATACCTGTCTCGCATCTCCCGTTTGGTTGTATACAAGAGCCAATACACATCCGCACGAGAGATGTTTTCAAGGTACTTAAGGAGATCAACGTCTCCAAAGCCATAGGTTCTGATGGTTTCTAGCTCCTGTTAATTAAAAGCTGCACCTCATCCTTGGCTAAACTTCTGCGAAAACTATTCTACATGTCTTATTCGCCAGGAAAATTTCCAGCTGCTTGGAAACTAGCCCACGTTTAGCCTATTCTTAAGAAAGGAGAGGGTAGCGATCCCTCAAATTACCGATCAATTGCAATCCCTTCGATTGTTTGAAAGGTTTTTGAATCTATCATTAACTCCAAATGAATGAAGTATCTAGAAATCAATCAATTCATCAACGATTCCCAATATGGCTTCCGGACTGGACGGTCATCTGGAGACTTACTGACCTTTTTACGGACCATTGGAACCGTAGTCTTCATAATTTTGGTGAGTCTAAAATCGTTGCTCTATATACTTCAAAGGCCTTTGATAGAGCCTGGGTGACCGCTCTTTTAGTCAAACTTAAAGCACTTGGTCTCTCCCATCCTCTCCCATTATGGACTGAAAGTTTCTTATTCAGTTGCCTAATTCGGATTGTATTAGATTGTGTTACATCTGAACCTCATCCTATAAATGCCGGTGTGCCCCAAGGGTCCGTCATCTCTCCGACTCTCTTCTTAATTTTCATAATGATCTCCTTTCAACTCCATCCATTGCTTCAATGACGACAGTTCCCTTGATATCGCTTACTCCTTTCACACTCTTGCGGACTCCAGAGGGAATGCCATATGTGTCAAACGATATTGCATGATTAGATCATTGAATATCTTGCCAATAACTTCGCTTGGAGCAAAGCGAATCGCGTCGAATTCAATGCAACTAAAACCCAAAGCTGTCTCATATCTTTAAAACTAGATCATAATTTTTCCACTCCCATCGCATTTGATGTCGCACTGACTTACGATACACTCTCATTGTGCATTTTTGGCATTAATATTTAAAATATTCTTTGTTGCCAAAGAAGCATCGAAATTTCTCAGATTTCTGAAAAACTGTAAGAAATATTTCAACCCATCAGACCTAAAATGGGATATAGTCATATTAATACAGAACATCTTGTATGATAAATATTATGACTATATACGAATGTTTAGCACAATTAATCGAATGGGATTAGTTGTTCTTACCTTAAATCGAATTTTCTTCCACAGTCAGATCTCATAATTTAGCACATATAAATGTAAAGAGCTAAATTGTACAATCAAAAAAAAAAAAAAAAATATAGAAACGGAAACGGAAACGTTCTAAAACTGCAACCCTCTGTTTGAAATCACACGACACATTGAGACTATAAAAAGCAATGAATTGCAAGAAGTATTCGTGTGTAAATGCGATAAAGGGATTGAGAATAATATTATTAGGGGAGGCAACGATGTGGATTTGATAACTATGAAATCTCCCCCGATTTCCTACTTGTTGGATAGCCTTAGAATTGGAGAGCATAATCTTCTTTCAAAGAACCCGACAATGAGTTCGGTGAATTTGTAGGTATTAGGTAGACTTTGTGATATCTCCGATGATGAAAGATATTATCTGAAACCTGTGATAAGGCTTCGTTAAGGACTTAATAATAGTTATCAAAGCTAAGGAATAAGTGATTTTAATGTTACCCACGGAGAATGCTATGTACATGCTTATGTATTATTGATTATCTGCTCGCTTTTGAAGTTTATTCTTGAAATATGAATGTATCTACGTAATCATCTAATATATAGAATATTAATCTTTGGATAAGTTCGCAGGCTGTAAAATGTCGTCGTAGTCTTAAATTCATTCATCAGAGATATAATTTGACGCATACTTCTGGGACATCCTTTATGAAATTCAGAATTAATTGGACATATTTGAGAAGATCAGTATATATGTACGTGTACTTATGTACATATGCGAGAGAAGTATCCAAACTAACAATTTAGAAGATAACGACGTGATTCGAGCTATTAAAAACGCAGGATCTATTTCAGAAACAAATATTAAATAATAGAGGACATTTTTTCTAATAAGCCAAGGAAATAAATAAATATTTTTCCATTTTATATTCAACAATTGTTTTACTACAAAGAAATTAAATGAAAAAGACAACAAATTTCAGAATTGAAATAATAAAACTAATCTGAAACTATCAAACGTATAAAATGAAAATCAAATGCAGAAACACCAAAATATTTATAAGTAAGTACTTTTGAGAAATATAATTTTCGCCAGTGCCATCTTTGCTCTAGAGCCTTCTGGATCAGGGTCCCGCGGGGCCCCCAGCCCCTGCGATAGTATACCAACCAATCACCAATTTTTCAACCAGTAAGACAGCCTATTCCAAGGTAGTTTAGCTGGTAGAGTTTGGCTACTGAATGTAGACAGTGTGATTTATACAAAGTAACGTATAGTGACTGTCTTTGCAGCTCCAATATTTTTTAAGTTCAGTCATTTTTTCATGGTAGTAGCCTAACTCAATGAATTTGGTAATCAGCGAAAGTTTTTATACTTTTGGTTCATGTTAGGCCTAAGAAGCCGCACACTGCACAATGAGTGTTGCCAATAATTTCTTTCTAAAATCGGCTAAATATATCTAGAAAATCGGCTAAAATCAACTAAAAATCGGAAAATTCCAAATGCCATTCTATACAAAATAATGCAAACTCTTCGAATGAATGTAGATGCAAAACTAGCAAAAAAGGTCTCGCCGAGAGCACTATCGAATGGTGTACTCTTTTCATGATTCATGAAACTTTCTCGGGATGTTTTTGTCGCCGGGTTACTACATTTCGCATATATTTTCCGTTCTTTCTTTCAGGAACACTAGTGCTCTGTTCTGAACAATTTTCTCTTAGAAAGTCATTTTCCACGGCGCACAATCACGAGCAGAAAAAAGTGTTCTCGCCGAGTAGTATCGAGCTGTGTACTCTTTTCATGATTCAGAAAACTTTTTTTGTGACTTTTTTATCACCTTTTTCTCATAGGAAGTCAGGGAAAAAATCCACTTTTTATCCAAGAAAGTGGCTCGAAATACATCTGATCATCAAAGCATCACATCAAACCAAGTGAAGTTTGCGTCACTACCAAAATCGGCTGAAGAAATATCAAAATCGGCTGTCGGCTAAGGTAAAATATTTTTCGGCTCAGTCAGTCAGTGACTGAAAAGTCAGTTGATTTTGTTCATTACAGGCAACAGCGTTCGGTACCGCAAACTTCTCTATTTTACGTCAGTCAGCAACTAAAAAATCAGAAGGGAGTTGACGACTGAAAACTGACTAAATCGAATCGACTATTGTGCTCAGTCTGTGCATCACCAACGTTAATACCAATCAGTTGATTTTTGCTGATCGCATGAAATGATTTTGATGAAAGAAAATCTACTTTCTTGAAGCATGTGTCCTTTTAGGGCTTCGTACAACAAAATGAAAAAATGGAACCCGTATAAGCTCGTATAAGCTCGTGCGTCCGTATGTCTGTCTATCTGTCTGTCTGTCTATTTATCTGTTTGTCATAGACGTTTTTCTCGAAAACGACGTTACAATTTTGAATTTAGTATAATGTTAGGTCTTCATTAAGCGCCTATAATTTGATAGTCAAAGATTTTAAATATTTTTTTTAATGAGGTGGATTGGGCTCCCTGAAAAAATTAGATTCTTTTATATCATTGTATGAAAGGGATCATGGATTCCAAAAAACCAAATATTTTCTTAGAATTTATACGTATTTTTGGAGGCCGACAACAATTTTTATGAGCATAGACGCGTAAATATGCAATAAAACAATTTTTTTTTAGAAATTTACAGAATTAAAAATTTGTATTCTCTTTAGTTTGGTTGCCGATTGGAGTTAGTTTCAGATACAATACTTTCATTTGTGCCTTTATCGGCCTCCAATTACCAATAAGCGTTCAATTCTTCTGGCGTTATCAGCCGTCATAACTTCTAAGGAACAAATTTCCAGTAATTTTTTAAGAAAGAATTGAGACATCAGGTCGAGACATCGTCGATTTTATATTCAAGCGAGACGTTGCAAATTCTTTTAATTGACTCGCAACATGTATGACTTCTGGTTTTCAATATTCCTATTCGATTCGTTATCTGTATATTTACTTATTTGTGCTATTACCCTTGTGTATAGAACTATATAGTGGTTGCGGAAATGCTTCTTTGTTATGATGTCAGATGGCAAAACTTGTACCATTTTGAACAGTTTTGTCCACGTTTCGCTAAAAGCAAAGCTGTGCAACTGAAGTATGGACAAAAGGTTCAAGGGATAAGCCGAAAGAGCATAGCCAAACTAAAAACACAAAAGGCTGGGAAGTAGACATCCTTCGATAGAAAATAAAATCCACGATGGCTGGACCTGATGTAGGGAAGACCGTAATTTTTTCTTAGAAATTTACTAGAAAATTTTCCCTTAGAATTGTTATACATTATTGGAGGCCGATATTGAATGCTTGGGCCACTAATAATTTTTATGAGCATAGACTCGTAGATGGGCAAATAGCATTCATTTCTTCTTAGAAATTTACAGAAAATGTGTTTGGAGAATTTTTATTCAGTTTGGTTGCTGCCTGGAGTTATTTTCAGATCCAATCATACAATGTGTGCCGTTGTCGGCCACCAACGTTGCCATATTTTTTTTTAAAGAAAACTGTAACAAACAGAAAAAAACCCTGTTTTTTCGAGCAAAAACTGTCATTGAAAAAAAGATAGCTTCTTCTTAGTTTAAGTATCATTTTTATTATATACGTACGCAGGCCATAATAGATATTACAAAAATCACACTTCGTGTAAGAAAAATCACAAAAATTATTAAAATAATAGTTCAAGAAAGAATTTTTTGGGATTCTCCGGTATATAGCAAAATCTAAAAAATGTTCTAATTTGTTATTTCATCACACAACCCATTAATTTCTGGTGACAAGTTTCAAGTCTTGGTTTTACTCATCAACAGGTCCCGAATAGCGAAATTGGGTGATTTGAAATACAAATGAAAAAATGAAAAAAAGAAGAAAGAAATGAAAAGTTTGAGAAAAATAGAAAAAACAAGTTTTTTATTTATTAAAAAAATTTAAAAAAGCTTTAAAGAAACAGATTCACTCGAAGCGAATCGAACCTGTATACGCCACGCAGTGGGCTGAAAAATAAAGAAGAAAAGGAAGAAGAAGAAGCGTTTCGTGTCAGCAGAAAACCTTCCACTCATCGGTGCAGCTTGGTTTTCTGCCTGCTACAGACGCTTGAAAATAGATCAAACTGATCTCTTCTCATATAAACTCAGAATAAATTCTGGGTGTGAATTATATGAGGAAAAAACACTCCTATACAAGCCCAGGAGGAAAAATAAATAAAAAGATTACTCTTTTGGACTTTTTACCGGGTTAAACTTGATTTTGTTCAAGAAAAAATTTTTTGGGATTGTTGGTTGTGTGATGAAATAACAAATTAGAACATTTTTTAGCTTTTGCTATATACCGGAGAATCCCAAAAAAATCTTTCTTGACCAAAATCAAGTTTAACCCGGTAAAAAGTCCAAAAGAGTAATCTTTTTATTTAAAATAATAGGTTCATTTCTATTGCCACAAAAAGACTCCTTGGTATAGCATATTGCTAACTAAAACTTGAATACGTAATAGAATATAATTATTAATTATTTTGCATAAATCTTGTCGAATTTTTTAAAATTTCGTTAGAATTTTTAAAATTTGTGCAATCTAAATTTTGCTTTTTTAAATAATCTTTCGTCCTTAAAATTCCACACAATGTGGGGACCTCTAGCCTGTTCCGAATTTTCGTTTTATTATTGTTGATTTGCGAGAGAATTCTCTCTACATTTGCTGTGGCTACAGGGATTGACAAAACTGCTGACACAAGTTTTTTCAACAAAGGAAAAGACATGGAACCATCGATGCGCTTTAAATCAAAAATTGCTTCCCAAAACTTTTCTCTTTTGGTTTCTTCAAACAAATCAACTTGAACACGCCACCCAATGGAAGACGATATTAACAGTTTATAGATAAGATGACAGATGATACTCTATGGGAGTCAGAAAAAAAAAGACATTCCACGATTGCCGTTTGAACTAATTTTGAAAAGAGCGGAATTGAAGCAGAATATCTGAGCTTTAAAAGTTATACAATAGGTCTGTTTTTGTAAAATTACTAAGCAATTATAAAAAATTACTTTTTGTCTACAAAAACTGTAAAAAACTGTCAAATTTGGCGGATAACTGGGGAAAATTGGAAAATTGCACAGCTACCAAAAAAACTGTCATTTACAGGGATAACTGTCAATATGGCAACGCTGTCGGCCACCAATGCATAACAACCCTAAGGAAAATATTTCCAGAAAAATTTCTGAGAAAAAATTGCCGGTTTCCATACATCAGGTCCAGACATCGCTGATTTTATTTGGAGCGAGGCAATACTTGCTTACCCTTTGGTTACGTCTGATCCGCAGTAGTAGCGTCTCTACAACACAACAAGGTACTAAATCAAATTGCGTTTCGCAATCACTATATAGTTCTATACACAAGGCTATTACTACGGGATAACAAAATTCGTCTGACGAAGAACCACATTTGCCACTTTGCGACCGTGCTGAAGACTAAACAAAATAACAAAACCAATGATGCATATATTGTATTTTTTTTTATTAAGGCTTAGTAGCCCCGCTATTGATAGACACAAGACCGTTTAAAAAATAAATTCCAATATTATATTATCCAAACAACTGAATATAATAAATATAAGTATGTATATGATTTGCAATAAGCTAATTAACATTTTTAAATATTATTTTCAGTTAATGGGCGTGCACCCCCAGAGCCCTATTACGGTCGCCTTATCGGACAATTTACACAATTCGCACATGGAATCAAAGTAATATTTTCGTTTTTGTTGTTGAATTCTGCAACATTAAAATAAATAATTTTAGGGTGCAGTTTATGCCGTGGATGAATCGACAATATTTATTAAAGGATTTGCTTATGATGGAACTGGGCCAGATGCATTTTTCTGGGTCGGTAAAACACCCCGACCAAGTCCTGAGGGTTATATTATTCCATATCCGGAAGAATATGTAGGAATGTAAGTATTATTATTACAATTTTTTTTTTAATTTTCATAACTATATTTCATTCTTAAGCTTGTGTTAACTTGTGTCCGACTCTCAAATATTATTCCCAGGGGGAAAATGATGATGAAATTAGTATCAATGAAAAATATGTATGCATTTTCTGCAGAAACGACGCTGCAGATCAAAATTTCAGGTTAATTAGCATGGCCGTGCATGAGTGCTTCCTGTTTTCATTTCCGGCTTAGAATTTGTGTAAATTTCATTTCGGTTTTGAAGTTTAATTCACGTTATGCCGTTGTTTTGAGCACGAATGAAAATTAAAAAGTTATATAAAAGTGATTTTCTAAATTATTTTATTATTATTATTATTAACGTAACTTGAATCGAGTTAAGTTGAAACGACTTTTAATAGCAATGCGCAAGATAGGTTCTATCAGCACCGGGGGTTTAAGTGCTCATACAAGATTACACAGCACTATCGAAAATGTCAAAATGTTCGATATTACATCGTGCTTCTGCAGACGAATTTTACAAAAGATAAATACACACAACTTGAGCGCTATGCTTATTTACACACTGGTTATGCAATGTTTGCCACACCTGCTCCTCGACGAGACTCAGGGGTGGCAATCATTGTATCCAACAAATTTACACTCTCGTCTCCTGTATATACAGATATTTTTCCAGGCTTCGCTTCTTCCTTGGACTTTGTCATTCAAGACAAACATAGGTATCAAGGTACTAAGCGTGTACTTTCCTCATGACCAGGATATTACAAGACAAGTCATTGATAGTGTTCAATCCCGTCTGGTGAATTTTAGCGGCGAAACTGTCCTCGGAGGTGATTTCAACTGCACTTGGAGTCCCTCAATAGATCAGCAATCCGGAGTTGAGTTCAACTCCGTCAATGCTGCTCGATTGAGGAATTTTGTCAGACCGTGAATATCTATCGTTGGATCCATCCTACGATTAGATCGGGGGCTCTCGCGAAATATTCATGGAAGTCTCCCAAGCTCCAGAATTGATAGACTTTACGTCTCACCTGGAAAACTAGAGCATTTCGTGTCACTCATTAAGTATGTTCCGTTAGCGATCATCTTCTTGTAGTGGCAACCAGCACTCTAGTTAAAAGAAGAACTGTATACTGGATATTCAACAACTATTTGTTGAATTCAGAGCAGTTCATCAATGAGTTCATTGAATTCTGGCACGATTGGCAAGAGAGGAAAGCTGACTTTCCTTTTCTTAGTCAATGGTGGGATGTTGGATACAAATTCGATCTTTTATCGAAACGAATTTCAATCGAAGTGGGTATCAAGCTTCTAGCTTGCCGCCCGAAGTATCTCGGGTTGTAACTCTTCTCCCAACTCAGCCGGAGTTCATTCTTTATTTAAACAGAATAAAGGAACGCTTGGCAGCACAAACTTACAGCACAGCTCGGAGTTTGTGCTGCTCATTTAATCACGCTGGCTGAGGGAAGGCGATTCTCCAACCGAGTACTTCTTCCAGGCAACTAGACGACGTACTGCTTCTTGTGAAGTCGAATTGATAGTTGATGAATCTGGACAAGTCCTCAACGGACAACAGCTATCAGAATATATTCAAGCCTACTACAGTAGTCTCTATTCTCACGTCGATAACATCCTCGACAACTCATGAATTTCTTGAGAATATTCCTACTTTCTCTGAAGACAGTAAGGAGCTCCTAGATCCAGTGATCACATTGGAAGATATGCTCGCTACGACAAAAGATCTAAGGCGACACACTTTACCTAGTTATGATGGCTTGATGCCAGAATTCTTCATACGTTTCAGGAATTTATTAATTCTTGATCTTTTGGAAGTCTTTAATTCGGCGGTTGAGACACGTTCAGACTTTCCTTTTAGTTAGGGGGGGAGGAGGTCTGTTATGCGCTAGATTCCAAAGAAGGGAGATTTGCAGAGGACTGGCAACTGGAGGCTAATAACCCTATGGAATGTAGACTACAAAATCGTCTGAAAAGCATTTGGGACGATACTCCACTCAGTGATTGCTTCGGTAATACACCCGGAACAGTCCTACTGTGTACCTGGTCGTAGTACCTACGACAATATCGCGGTAGCCAAACATTTGTTTGCGTACCATGAGCAGACAGGTACACAAATGGCCATGATTTCACTAGATCAACAAAAGGCTTTTGATAGCGTCTCGCACGACTGTTCGGACAATATTTAGTTCATCTACCATATACCAATGTGAGCCCTCTTATATTGGCATATGCGGATGACCTTTCTATTTTCGTGGCAAGAGATGAAGCTTTTCCGGTCGCTCGTGCTGTTTTCGAACAGTACGAACGTATAGCGAGCGCTAAAATCAACCTTAGTAAGAGTCAAGGCTTGTGGTGTGGAAGGTGGAGAGATCGTACAGATACTCCACTGAACATCCAATGGGCTAATACTTGCCTGAAGTATTTAGGGGTGTATACCGGACGCGAGAGTAAATCAAATAATAGCCGCATTGCTTTGGAGAAACTCTCTAGAGCTGTAAACTCATAGCGTAGTTGACTATTTCCATTATCCTCAATGGGAAGGCCAGTCGTGATAAACTATTTGATTACCTCGTCCATAGCTCATCTGCTAAAGTCTGAAACGTTTGATGAAGGCTTTGTAGGTCTTCTTCAAGCATAAGCGATAGACAACGTTTGGTATGGAAGACGATGGGTTGCTGAAAGCACGCTTTGTCTGCCAGTCAGGATTAGGTCTCGCTAATTTGGTTGTGAAATCAAGGTGTCTCCAAGTGCGTGCATTCCAACGAGTATTTTGCAAGAGAGACACCTTGATTTCTCAACTGTGGGTGAATGTACTGGGAGGGATCGGGGAGTATTACTACCTACTCTCTGTTCGACCACCCTATCCTCGTGACTGACCACAGTATCTAATCTCAACGATTCAGACCTGGGACAGAATCAGACCAGCATTTCACCTTAAATGGAATGCTCTACGTTACATGCAATTCGCGTCGATTCAATCCTGAATTAACACGAGCACAACCAGTGCACAACTACATGGCCTGGCTGCTTCTGCGCGGGAGGTGAATTTTTAAATCCAAAGTTTTTGTCGATTTGAATTTTGTATACCTATCCTTATTTCATTATATTTATAATGAAAATAGCGATTATCAAAATATAGTTTTTCCAACGCGTACAATTTTCCCAAAGCATTGTTATAAAAAGAATCTGAATGGGAGGAGTAGTCATACCGTTAAAAGAAAGGTTTTTGGAGGCAATATTATTTTGTCATCAAGAAAGAAGTTATATAAATAAAAGTAAAAAATTATATGAAATAGAAATACTTTTAGTACTTTGTTGAAATGTTTTGTTCCTTGCGTTTATCTGGTACTTCACATATGGAAGTTCACGACAAATATCAACATTAAATCGAATCATTATAGCTATAAAATTGTTACGGGTGTGAGAGGGGGAGGGGTTGTGGGAATTAGTTACGGCTGATAAGTCTCTAAATCTATGAGAACCGTTTTTTCTAAAGCCAACAATCGACTTTTTTAAAATGCTCGGGAAGCAGTTTTTTTTAATCGACTTCTGTTTCTGTAGTTTTTTTTCGAAATTGAAACAATTACTGAAGTTCAATTCGCAATATTTTCATAAACACTTTGATATGCATAACTCAATTTTTATTTTAAATGGCAAATGTTGGTTTTTTTAAAAAACGGTCTTCGCTATGTAGATATATTGAAAAGTCTATAAATCTGTGTGTATATATTTAGAGACTTTCTTCATACACGCAGTATAATATGTATATGTATTTGTACATTCTAAAGCAACTTCTTTCGTTTCTGTTCTCAATCTTACAAATAACGTCTTTGGCTACATTTGCACTGTAATTGCATATATTATAACAACCGTTTATATTCTGAGCAATATGTATAATGTAACGAAATAGAATAGCGGCACATTGAAAATCATAAATGTTTTTTAAGTGGTAATGTGCCAAGTATGAAAGATACCCGATAGGGTATGTCCGCCGGTCGGATTGAACAGTTCATTAAAAAGGGGTGCTAACATTATTTCGAAAAGGACTAATAAAGCTCTGCACGTGGCATTCACAATAAAACGCATTAACGTAGATTACTATGAAGTTCCAGACAGTGAATTTAACACGCCACCCTTTGTCAAAGAATATTCGATCCCCCAATTTCATTTTCCACCCTGCCCTTTTCATGCTTTTCATCTTTTTTAGTTCAATATGAGGCAGTTGGGGTGTACTATCACTATGAGCTTGACTGACTTAGAAGCTAGGACGTTGCCTTGTGAACAGTTGTCTCTTGAGGTACCCACTCAACTCCACTGTACTTCGCTTTACAAAATATGCGTGCGATACGTATAGGTATGTATGGGTATGAAAATTCAAAATTTCTACTTTTTTGTGATTGAAATATTAAAGAGCGTATCTCTATATAATACATAAGTACTAATATGTACATATTACCTTGGCGCATGAGTTATTTATAATATTTTTATGTATTAAATTGTATGAAACTGAAAGTATTTATATTTGATCTGCCCACATACAACAACATAATATACAGAGTATCCCGTAAGTGGTGTGATACCTGAAGCCTATGAATACGTCATGGAGAGGGTCCCTACTCGTCATCACCGATTTAGTCCAAATTCACAGTATAAGTCATGTTTGACTAGAAATGAACGTAACGCAAGTGGGAGCTCCAGATGACCAAACGAAACCGAAATAAAGCATAAAGTACGGGAGCGCGCGATCTTGTAGGCTTACCCCTTGGAAAATGCTCAAATTTGCAAATTTTCGCGGCAATTTTTGCAACAGAATTTGAACGAAAGTGCCAAATTCACTCGTGTAAAATGCCAGCTACAGGAAGTATGTAGATTTTCGATTCTGGAAGTGCGTCCGTGCGTTTTCAAAGATCGCCGGTAGATGGCGAAAAGTGGGTATGCAAAATTTTTATAGATTTTTTTTTTTAAATAGGTAAATGACATCCGATCTTCCTGAAATTTTGTACAGATAATCTCTTAGTAAAAGAGCATTCATAAAAAAGAACAAAAAAATTGGACTAATCGATAAGCTTTAGAAAAACATTTCGAAAAGAATTTTTCAGGCAGAGTTTTGGCCGTTGAAAATTAAATTTCGCAACTTTATTAGAATGGGAGGGAAATTATGTTCAAAAAATCAGAAAATAATCACAAAACAACTAGCTAAAGGAATTTGCAAATCGAATAATATTTATCCCACCTCCCTCAAAACACCCGAATTCCGGAAACGAGAATCTTTTTCCCTTTGGTGTATATGAATGACCTTTTGACATTGAACGAACTTTTGACATTGAACTTATCATCCGAATTTGATAAGATTGTGTGCGAATATTCTACACAATTGGTAGAATATGAAATAAATACCTCCAGCCCTGGAAAAACACTTTATTTTTTATCTCTTTTTATTATAGTAATATATAAGTAACCCGGCACGGATTACCACTCTGTAGCCCGCTGCCGTACGAATATCGTAATAGTTTCAAAAAATCATAAAAAACACACAATGAACTGAGCAAAAAGAGCTTTGAAAGTCGGTCGGAATTTGGCCGAGAGATAAAGGTGGTAGCTGTACAGTATATGCTGCTGATTAACGTAAGTTGCAACTAATTACCAAATTTTGCAATCTTATTTTGGAAATGCTCCTGAACTAATTGGGGTAAAGATAACAGATTATAGATAATGCAACGAAAACAAATTTTGGTAATTATCAAAGTTTTCCGAAAAGTGTTAATTTTAACGCTTGGCCATCTGGAGCTCCTACTTGCGTCAGTTTCATTTCTAGTCAAGCCCAACATATACTGTGAATTTGGACGAAATCAGTGATGACGAGTAGGGACCCTCTGCTTGTTACACGACCAAAAAATTGTAAGGGTGGGATGGGGGGGGGGGGTTTCTATCCTAACGTTTTCCGGGATGACGGGACTTTAAGATATTTCGGTATGTTTTTATAGATCACCCTGTAACTTCTGAACGTTTCACCCTATGATGATCTACGATGGTCTATAAATTTTTTCTCTCCTCCCATCCGCTTTGAAGTTATGGCTCAACAAAAATAAAATTTCGGAATTATTACTCGTTTTTTTTATTTAACTACTATTTATATCAAAAAAACACGTCATCAATACCAATTTTTCATATTGGATTTAAAAAGTACAAAAGCTTAGTTTTAAAATGGTTTATGACACTCAGTACCCAAAATTTAACCCTTTCTGGAATCTGGATTATTTTCAATTTTTCTTAAGAATATCCAGCAAAAATGGCTGAAAACGGTCATTTCCAAAAGATATTTGCCTACTTTTTGAATTTTTTCAGTCATTTTCGCTGAAGATGCTTAAGAAACGCAGAAAGGGCTACATTTTGGATACAGAGTGTGATAGGCCATGTTAAAGCTAAGCCTTTGGCTTTTTCAAATCCAATATGAACATAGATAAATAAAAAAAAATGTGTAAAAATTCCGAAATTTTAACTTTGTTGAGCCACAACTTCAAAACGGACATAAGGAGAGAAAGGTCTAATAATTATCTATCTACCAAAGTTTAAATCGTTATATTACAGAAGTTACATTGCGTCTAATCTATAAAAATACACCCAAATATCTTTAAGTTCCTTTACTTTGGAAAACGTTAGGATCCATAACGTTTCCAGGTGCATTACACATTCATTAATAATTCATTACTGAACAAAATTCAACAAATAAAGCCGCAACCAAGACTAAGGCCCAGTGCTGTTGCTTGAATTACATACCTTCGGACTCATTGTACTACAGTAGGTAGGTACTACTCCTCTGGAATGTATACTACTATTTTTTAAATACATACTGGGTGCTTCCGCTATGCTGGTCCATTGGACAGGAGGTGATAGTCGTAACCTAGATAAACAAAAAATTGGTGGGGGCATCTCAACAGCTTTGGAGTTACAGGGTGATTAAGAAAATATGCTTTCGGATTTTCTTACCTTTCTGAGCTCTTTAATATAGTTAATAAAAAGTACATAATGCCCATAGTGCCAACGTCTTGAAAATAGGTAAAACTAAGACAACAGAGACCACAAAGGCTATACAACTGAAAGAGAAACATTCAAATATAAAGAAAGTTTAAAAATATCAAAAGTTTTCTATCGTAATGTGATGACACTATATCGTATGTGATCATTACATTAGACGCACCTTGCGAACGAAATTTTCAAGTAATGCGTAAATTCTAGAACTTAAAGGACTTATTTTAGAAGGAAACTATTTATTGTGCAATATGGTATTCCGTTTACATTAATTTGAACCAGGCCCGTGCACACGGGAGGGGTTTTTGGGGTTGCAACCCCTCAATGGATCGAAGGAAAGACACTGTTTCGTGTTAGCATCAGAGCGATACAAATTCAACACCAATGAATTTGTGTGCATTGTATAGCACCGAGATTCACGGCCACATATTACTTCTGAAGTAGTGACGCAGCAGCTCTCCCAAATTAGTTCTTTGTACCTTAATTTAGTTAACCTAGTAATATAGATTTAAAAGAAAATTGTTTTTTTGTTTTACAGTGTTTATTTTATTTTTAAAATGTATAGCCAAGAAATAATTCACACTCGAAAGATCCCTCCTTAGGTTGGCCGCTGACTCAGATACTTCCTGCAAACAGAAAAAGATAGATGGGTGTAGTAAATACTCAGTAGGCTATGTGCTACAACTACTACTATAATGCTACGTCAGCTCTAGCAACAAAGAGCTCTTTGGGTCATAGCATACCTGACCTAGCAGAAGGACAAATAGTCCTTCTTTCTCTACAACATTTGCAGAGAATGAGTAATAAAAAAATCACAAACTTAATTAAGGTTTGTGTATAGCGCGTAACGTACCAGCGCATGCTGAACCAGCCTATCACAATCACAATATAATCTCACTCTCACAACTCTATTAATCTAATTAAAATATTCTATTACACTAAGCTACTATACCGATTATATCTAATAATTCTACAATTACGTCGTATTTTACCGCGATTATTTTAATGCATTTTAAACTCGATGGTCGCACTCAAACTAATCATGAAGCAGAGACGAATCGAGAGTTGAGCCTTGGCAGGTACAAACACTTTCTGCTTTAAAATTTAATATCGGCACCGGTGTGCTCCCAAGGTTCACAAAATCCTTTCTAATTATTTTAAAGGTTGTTCTGGCTTATAAAAGACCCGGTTATGTATATATTTTTCCCAGAAAGAAGGAAACAAATCTGTTTATTGTAGCTTCCTTCTGCTTTCGATTTTCTTGCCTTATTGTTTTGGCTGTTGTTGGCACATGACACTAGAAACTTACAAGGGACACTGTTAACAATTGAGAATAGAAAATGTTTTATTTTTTAAAGATTCTGAATTAAATTATAAATACAAGAAGAAAAAACAACCACCTCGTCAGGGGTTTTAAGCCGGGACCTTCCACTTTCCGGGCGACTGCTCTTACCACTGAGCTAACGAGACAAAAAAAATGTAAACAATGTTGAATCAGCTGTAGGACGTATCATGTTACATTGTACCACTGACATATAATAAGAATGTTCAGTCTATTCCATCCTATCTAATTCCTATATTCAAAACTGGCACAAATTTAGGCTAAAATCTATTTGTTTGTTTCAAGCTCAAAATTTACACCGAACTGTAACCAATTTTGGAAACAGTACAACTGGAATTGACATAAAAATTCCGACAAATATATTGTTTATATACGTCTATCTCTTACAAGCTCAATTAAATTTGACAACAAATCTGCAGAGAAGCACAGTTTTCAGTAATATTAAAAATTAATTTTTGTGTTAATTAAAACAATGCTACCTTACCGTTTCCAATCGACAAATAATAATTAATTATACATAAATCGGTGTGCAATTGTACGAAATAAAGGGCTTTCACAGCCTGCTCAATATTTGTGTAATTTTTGAAGAAAAAAGAACGCTCAGTCCATTCTTATTATATGTCAGTGCATTGTACGATCGCTATTTTATATCAATTGCTTGGGAAAATACTGCTGATGCCAATTTTGAAGTGTTTAAAATGGATATCCGTAGATTTTTTTTTGTAAAAGAACATGGTTAGAAAGTAACGGTGTAAACTAAAATTATGTTATAACTGTACAAAACAATAGCGAAAATTTAGAATTCGCTTTTTTAAATGTCTAATTTTGAAGTAATTAAATACGTTCGTAAATAATGACGCAATTCGATCCTTGATAAAGGCGTGGTCACAACAAAATCGCGGCAATCGTAACCGAACTTTTAAAATTTGTAAAGAAGAAGAAAAAGAAAAAAGTTAAAAAAGTTTAGAACAAAAAGGAGGGTAGAACGGCATGAGTCCGGGGCAACTTACGTCGATTCATAGCACGCGGTCAATGATGTTCTGGAAATTATTTGGACTTGGAAAGATGCAACCACGTCAACTGCTGCCTTTCAATTGTTTTCGGCCATCAAAACCATGAATTCTCAAGTATCGATTCTGTATCGATTCAGTACACTCGTTGGCTTTATCGTTGAGTGTAGCTTTGCAAACAAAAAATCAAAATTCGACAGAAGCTATTGCACTAGCAGATGCTGCACAGGACGAGCTTGAGTATATAGGATAGAAAGAAACAGGGAGTTTCAGGACGATTTTCAGAAAATGAAGCCTGAATCTCAGCAAACCAAACGATCCAATCTAATTACTGACACAATTGAAGATTATTATCGTGTGTCGATCTAAAGGGTGCCAAAATGGTTTTCCACAGACATCCGTTTATAAACTGTATCTTGGTTGCACACAATTTTTACTAATTTAATTTTTATTTTATTTTACTTTTATAGAACTTTTTTGTATTTAAATAGAATATTGGCACTTTTCAAATTAGGCAACTTTTTTAAAATTAACATTGAGATTCCCGTTTTAGTAGTGCCAGAAGAATCGGAGGAGCAAGCATATAAAAAATAATTAAAGCAAAATAATTACCGCGAGAAATATAAGTCGCAACAGATCTTGAAACCTTACCCTGATCTGTTTATTACTCATTTAGACAACAGTTTTTTGAAACGTCACAGCTTTTTGTCACACGTCTCATGTCTTTTTCAAGAGCAAAAGAAAACTTTAAATGAGGCAGCGTGTGAACAATTTTCCGAAATTTTCACTTTTATACGACAATTCATCTGAAGTATGGATCAACGAAGTCAAGGTCAGGTGGCGCCAAATTGCAAGTAAAGCAATTAACAATTCTCTTGAGGGCCTTGATATATGCAGCAAAAATTCTTTCCCAAATATCCACAAATTGAAAATTATACCATCTATGACTACAACATCGAATGAGCATTCATTTTTCACTTTAAGTCGTCTCAAAATCAATTTTAGGTCCACAATGGGAGAGATCGTTTCAACCGATTAACTACTCTAATTTTACATCGGCACATAAGTTTAGAAGTCTATTCAATTCGTAATGATTTTTTTCTGTACCTTGGCGTATTAATTTATTGAAATAATGAAGAACAGAATTTGTACAATATACTTATATGTATTCTACGTACAAATTTTTCATTAAGCAGTACCAAGTACAAGAATTTTGTTTGAAGTCTTGTATCTCAAAACCCCTCCCTTTGAACAATCCTGCGCACATACATTATACATGCATTTAACATTGCTCGCCAATTTATATCATTATTCCAAATATTACTTATATTTATTATAATTATTGTTTTTTAGAATTTTTATTGTAGGATTGGGACGGTTATAAACTTATGACTTGAGGTATACCCACCAATTTTCAGTCAGATTTGAATCCGAATAACTGCCGGGCCATTGCAAAACCTCAATTTCTTCACGATTTAAGAAATCTTTAATTAATTTTGAGGTGTAACAAGGCACTCCATCTTGTATAAATGTATAATTTGCTTCTTGTGTATGCAAATGAATTTACATGTGGTAAAAGGACATCTGATAAAATCGTTTTATACTGGTCCTGGAGTAAGGTTCCCTCGACGAAATATATGGGACCGGAACCTTCTCCACTAATGCAGCTCCATATCATCACCGAAGGTGGCTGTTTCAGAATTTTCTCTATCAAATCTGGATTATACCGTTCCCCAGGACGCTTGGGCACAAAACCCACCGATCCCGTTACGGCCTCTTGACGACGGCACTTGTCACAATTGATTACCTACAATAATTAACAAATGCATCCCATGTAATTTGTTGTAAGTTCAGTTATAAAGATTTTTGGACGAATAAATTATATTTTATCTTTTTCCAATCATCAACTGCAGCTTAGCCCATTACATCCTTCTTTTTCATTTTTCCGTTGATTTGGGCCTTTTTGCTAACCGCCTGCATTTATAATTTTGTTCATTCAGTCGTCGTCGTAATATAACCACTCCACTCTTTGCTCCTGAAATTGGCGGTGAATGGTCCTATATGGTGCCCAGCGTTGTAGAAGCGCGCTTTGAGTGATTTATCGATCTGTCCTTTTAAGGTGAAGCTACACGGCGAGCGACTTTGGCAGAGAGCCGTGTATATACCTCGGAGATGCAAAACATTTCTAAAGAAATCTAGTCTCTAAAGACTTTTTTGGTCTCCGGTCTCTACACGACGGGAGGTATATTTTAAAACAAACAGGTCTCCGTCTCCGGGTTCGGTCTCCGATAAATGTTCATTTGTCATCTCCAGGTCTCCGGAGACTATTTGTGTGTTCTGGTCAGTTAAGTGTATGTAGGTATACTCGGAAAGGAAAAGTCATAAAGTGGAGTGAGTTTGATAAATTATTAGAAATAAATTAATAAAAAAAATAATAATTACTAATATCAAAATCACTCGCTATGGGAAAGCTTATGTTTGTGTTAGAAAAGAGACTACGCCAATAAAAATTACCACACTGGACATATTGGATGATGTTATCACCGGAGGAGCCTGATAGTTATTTAGATTTTATCTCTTTGAATTTCTACTGGATCATGTTCCTCAACATTTTTTTGTTAATTTGTTTTTCTATCTCTCTTTGTTTTTCATTCATCTTTTATCTTTTTGTTAAATTATGCTAGTTGTGTACTTTATTTTCGTCCCATTTACTTATTTAAACTCAAAAGCTTGATTATATTATCCAAGATGTACGTTGTAATTGACTCGCCCTTGAACCGAGTGAGAGCGCTTCTCAATATTTCTGCATCTCATGTGGCTGGATATGTATGAATCAATATGTACGAGTTCATACTATCACAGTCAATTTCTCTGTCAAATTATAATGTTTTCCGTTGTGATCGTGTTCGTCGTATTGGGGGAAGAGTTGCCGTATATGTGCATAACTCATTAAAGGCAAAAATCATTAATTCTTTTGCTCCAAGCGACAAGATAGAATTTCTTTGTATTGAAGTAGACTCAGGTGTTGATAGTTGTGTCTTAGTAATTGCATATTGCCTGATAGTTTCAATGCTGAGACATGCATGCAATTCAAAGATTCTATATCACCAACTATCTTAAGGCATAGAAACGTTATTTTTGTGCCGATATGAATGTAAATGCTCTTACCTCCAACTCCAAGACCGATAATACAATACACAGACAACATTGAATCTGGAGGTGGTTAATGAGTTACCAACCTATTTTATTTCAACTTGCCCATCCCAACTTGACTATATTGCTACACTGAGAAAATTCTATTTCACAACCAAATCAGCCGACCATGCGATTTTGACCACGACTTTCTGTATTTAACTTACTCCCTGAAGTTTCAACCTACTCCTTAATCCATTGAGTATCGTCATTATAAAAATATAAATAATGATTGCCTTCTAGGCGAGTGCCAGGAATTGTCCTGGAGCATCCTTTCACCGAATTGTTTAATAGACACGTACCTTTCCGAACGCAGAGATACCCGTAGGTCACAGCTGTAATACGGAACATATGTTGAATATAAACTGATCCGTTCAGCTAATGCTCAATAAGGCAAATTATTCGCAAATATTCGTGACTTAGAAGTTCATGGGTGGGAGATACCAGCTGTAAATCAAGACCCAAACCAATTAAATAATTTTTTTTCGATAGACGTCTTGGGGTCGTCTGCTTGGCCTGAAGGTTTTTCAGCTGATGGTTTTGCTTTTCATTGCGTTAATGAAGTTGAAGTTATGCTAACTCTATCTACTTAAAGATGAGGCAGGACCCGATGGACTGCAACCCAAATTTATAAAACTTATTGCGCTACAATACTGAAAATTCTAAGCACATCTTCAACCATTTCATCATTACAAGTCAATTCCCCAATCAATGGAAACAAGCATTGGTGGTGCCTATTCCAAAGAAGTCCACTGCATATATCCCAAGTGACTTTCGTTCAATTAGTCTTCTATGCTACTTGGTTAAAGTATTTGTAAAAGTAGTATACCAGCAAACCATGAACTACACAAAAGGAAACTGTTTACTGTCAACCTGACAATCTGGCTTTCGTCCTTATCACAAGTGTGAAACCGCTATGCTGAATGTGACATCGGATATTCACATGGCTCTTGATGAAGATCATCTGATTTTAGTATGGGTTTGACTCCATAGATCACTCGAAACTGTTAGGTAAATTGGGCAATAAAACCTTGATTAAAAGTTTTCTAAGTGGGCGCAGCCAATTTGTAAACACAAGTAATGTCTCCTTGAGAAGTATATCTCTCTCTTGTGGAGTGTCCCAGAGATGCATACTTGGTGCCCTGCTTTTAAATCTCTATATCAATGATCACCCAGATGTTATTGTAGATGCCGCCGTTCATCTGTATGCTGATGATGTGCAAATATACCTTAGTAGTCCAATTGGCTTAGTGATAGATGGCATAAGTCGGATAAATGAGAATCTTAAACGTATATATATGACTGGTCTGTGCAAAATAACTTAGCATTCAATCATAATAAATCAAACTGTCTGGCAATCTATAGACGTGATATTGATGAAAACTCTTTCCTACTGATTTATTTGAACGACAATAGACTAGCATATGTAAATTCTGTGAAGTTTTTAAGGTTTCACCAGAACCCAAAATTTTCATGTTTTGATCATATACACTAAGGAAAATATATGGATGTCTGCGGCAACTTTGGTTGAACTCCGATTGTCTAATGCATCATTTACGAGTAAGACTAGCTAAAATCCTTTTGCTACCCTATTTCACATATGACTGTACGATATTTCCAGTTCTGGACTCAGTCTGTCGTAGGAAACTCCTGATTGCATTCAATGATGTCATCCACTTTGTCTTCAAATTGCCGCGATATAGTCACATCTCTCCTCATGTAACATCTTTGCTTGGTTGTCCGATAGAAACTTATCTAATAAATTTCAGACTGAAATTCCTTCATAGCCTTATGTGCAGCGAGAAACCCTTATACGTATGTGAGAGATTGAGTTTTCCAAAAACATCCCGGCATATGAATCTTTCGATCCCTCGTTGTAAATCACGATATGGTGAGCCCTCTTACTTCATCTAGGGTATTCTAGGGCTAGGGCTTGCGCTGCCATCTTGCCAGTACCGAACGGTACGTCACCGAGAAGAGTATGGCTGCTTGGAATTATACTTTTCGCCTAATCAAAATCATAAGTTCTGTTGTTTAATTACTATTTCCACATGTAGTGACTTGTTTAGTTTGAACGTTAGGTAATATAGTTTATGATTTCGGTGTTTATTTTCGCCGACCATTGTGTTTATTTGATTAATGAGTAATTTTGTAAAATTTTGTCTTAGGTCTAATAAGGCCCACTAGAGTTGACCGTGGGTCTTATTACCCTACCTAACCTAAATTCTCAATGAAACTATTGTTCCTATACATAGGATTATGATGTGATGTGACATTATTTTTTTTCCAAAGAATGTAGACGTTCGTATTTACTCTGTTCTACGTAAAGAAATTTGTAACTAAAGTTGTTGTGGCCTTATTATCTCCCTGGGAGGTAAAAAGGCCCATTTTTGTTTTTATCAAGTTTAAAAGGAATCATTCCGCTGATTAGGTTCTGAAAAAGTTAATTTTGCTTTGAGCCTCATTATACTTTGGTAGTTTATTATGGAAAAGGTTTTATAAAACTGAATTATTTTTTCAAATACTCACTTCTGTTATAGTTTTTCAATTTATTTAGTTGTGCAAATAAATAAACTTCACGGAAAACTTATTTTTGTAGTTCAAATTAGATAGGCCATATCTGCAACAGGTATCTTACTAAAAAAATATGTTCTATTCTATTCTATTCGAGTCTAATATAATGGATTTAGGGCAGACAATTTATTTCGTTAATAGAGTTCTGGTTATTTCTGTTGGGCTTATCCATTGCCTTCTTTATTACAAGCCGTGGCGATATAAAATGCACATGTATGAGAAACGTGCTGTTTGAAAGCTTTTAGCATTGCGCATTATGGAAAAACAAATACGTTTCATGTTTAAAAATTTATGTAAAATAAACAACGCTTCTGGTGACAATAATTCTAACGCCTATCTATAGGTCAAAATGTTTACTTTTTGGGAAAAATACGTAATTCTAATTATTTGATCAAAATTACGAAGTGTTTCTGCATTTTCCTAAACTCTACCCAATTCGCTGTGAAGTGAGAGTAAAACTTTCTCTCAAGACGAAAGTTAGTTTTTTAAGCTTGAAGTCTATTTACCCTGCAAATCATGAATATAGTTTTCTAATGAATGACAACATCAAATGCATAATAATAAAACGTAGGAATTTAATATAATAATGCAATTTCATTCAATTATATTTCATTTGTTTTGTTAGACTTAATAAAAATATCAATTTTACGTTTTTTGATCTCCAATTTGTCATTCTCTAATTTTGAAAAGTTATTTGGAAGTATATTTGAAAATGTTGAGAATATGATATTATATAACTTGCCAATACAATTGCCATACACACCGCAAATATCACAATTAATATTAATGTTATTTACAAGTAAAGATTCATAAGATAATTTACATAATTTATCTTTATGGTTACTACATGACAAAAATTCGTGTGATTCTTTTTCGATTGCATTAGCTTTAGTTGGTCATTATATGAAAATAATATTATTTTTATATTTTTGATCAAGATCTTCAAATTCTAAAAACTCAGTAGCCTTTTGTAATTGCTTTTTACATACTTCGAGATGGTACGAAAAACTGTTATTAAATGCTTCAAATTCTGTTTTTAAGAATTTATCAAACATTTTTTGAATTTGGGACCAATAAAATATGTTTGATTCTACATCGATCTTATGTGTTACGCTACAGAATTACAGAAAAATGCCACCTTAAAATCAGAATCTATAACAATATATTTAACAATTTTTAATTCATTTGATGCTGAATTAACAATTGTATAGATAAAAACTTTACTTTCACAAACTTTGCTATTAAAACTTTCTAAGTTTAATTTTTTTCTTTAAATTATAAAAAAAATCGTTATATGAGCTAATTCTGTCTTTTTGAATTTCTGCAATTTCATGTTGAACTTTTATATGCAATAATCTATTTTCTCCAATACGTTTTCTTACAGATGGATCAGAGCGTTTTTTATTAGAGTTTTTGAAAGATATGACGGAAACCCAAGGAAAATACTGGACACTGCTTCTTCTAACAACTGAGGGTGTTTTAACGGAACGCTCAAAGCTCCGCGTTGATTGTCTACTTTAACATGGGTTGCATGAAAATGCTTGATGCAAACTACACTCCTATTATTTACATTCACTTTCCCAGAAATAACCTTAATCCATTTATCCCGATTGTCTTCACTTTTTGGAAAAGTGAAAACTGATACAGGGCCTTCGGTTTTAATAGAATTTTTATAATTCGAAGTGCCGCCCCGAATGCAACATGCACTGAGAATTTTTTAGAAATTTTTTATAATAGCTTATAGATGAAATTGTTTTTCTTGACCTAAAAATGAAATGACTACCTTCAAGTAAGGTAAGAGAACGTTCACTTACAAAATCAACAATATCATTAATCCGTTTCCGTTTATTCAACTCTGACAAAATCAAAAAACGTAACCTCCATACAGCATAATAAAATATTCACCACAAGCTAAGCTAGGCTAGGCCTGTTTTGATTTGAAATGTAAAAAGCCATGCAATTTAGCATAATAAAAATAAATAAAATAGTTCCCTTCGAAATACAGCAAAAGCTTTTTTCTCTTTCTCTTATCGCTTCTAAACAAGTTTACAAATTAGAGAATGAAAAATTGGAAGAAACGTACAATTGATATTTTTATCAAGTTTAACAAACAAATGAAATGTAATTGAATGAAATTGCATTATTACATAAAATTCCGAAGTTTTATTATTATGCATTTGATGTTGTCATTCATTAGAAAACTATATTCATGATTTGCAGGGGAAATAGACTTCGAGTTTAAAAAACTAAATTTCGTCTTGCGCGAAAGTTTTACTCTCATTTCACAGCGAATTGAGTAGAGTTTAGGAAAATGCTGAAAAACTTCGTAATTTTGTTCAAATAATTACAATTACGTATTTTTTCCTAAAAGTAAACATTTTGACCTATAGATAGGCGTTACAATTATCGTCACCAGAAGCGTTGTTTATTTTACATAAATTTTTAAACATGAAACGTTTTTGTTTTTCCATAATGCGCAATTCTAAAAGCTTTCAAACAGCACGTTTCTCATACAAATGTATGCAAGTAAAGAAATAGTTTTAACGCCACGGTCTGTAATAAAGAAGGCAATGGCTTATCCCGTAAAACTCGTATTTCGATATTTTGGCGATTGTTAATGTGGACACATTTTCTTGACGTGCAATTTGTCTATTTGTCTATATCGAAACACAGTATGCCACTTCTTCTTCTTATTGTATAAGTGCACCAAACACTTCGTGAACTTATGTAGTTTATACTTTAAAAATGAAGCAAACAACTAATCAAATAATCATTTTTACTTACTTTCCTCGTATTTCTTTATCCACAGAAACCCCTCCTTTCATAATGCAACAATATGAGTAAACTGAGATAAGAAAGGATCAAATTGCATTTATATACCTACCCTAAACATGTCCATGTTTTGTTAGAATATCAGTAAATTTACGCAGAAGCGCATTATTAAATCCGCCTTCTACTTTAATGAAAACAGCCAGCCTAGATTGTTTCAGAAGAAAGCCTTTTTCAATCAAGCGGACAACCTCGTATAATGTGGTCTCAACTAACTTTCCTTTAAAATACACATCCTGATATGTAAAGAATTCAAACTTATTGCTCTATATGGCTTTGGCTGTAGAATAGTTATAGTGAACCCGGCCAACCTTAGGAATAAACACATTATGACTTATTGCCACAGCTATTTTTATATGCCCTTAAAAGGTGAACAAACTTGCCGATCAATAAGCCGCCTGAGCTTGAAGTAAGGCAAGAAAGATGCAGTCTTTAACCGAGGATTTGAAAGGTATGAATTAACTCACTGCCAATCTTACCGAATCTTCCGTGATAAATGCTACTTTTTATTCCCGCAAACAGGTGCGGATACAAATGTTTGATTCACAGAGCCGAAGAAACATCGCCACGGCAATCATGGAAGTGATTTCTAAAGACTCCTTAGAAGAAGAGACTCTTAATCTATCAGTGTTTATGAAGAGCCTTTGAGCCTTTATATATCTCATTAGCACCATATACATTTTCATAAAAGTTTATGTAATCGAGAGGCTTCTCCTAACCAACTGCATTGAGCAAAATACGCCACCTATCTACAAAAAAATTTCGAAACCGTTTTGTAGAGAAATTTGTATAAGGTTGAATTCGATTTGAAAATGACTGAATTCAGTTTGCAAAAGGATGAATTCGATTTGAAAAAGATTGAATTCAATGTGGAAACGGGTGAATGTGGTTTCCCAAAAGGTCAATTTGACTTGCAAGAACTGAATGTGGTTTGCAAAAGGGTGAATTTGATGAACAAAAAGTTGAATTTAGAGTGGAAAACCTATATGCTTTTTGAATGATTTAGGGTGAAGTAAATAAGTAAACGTAAGAATTTATAAAAAAAAAAAAACATAATTTGTACGTCGACGATAAGGATTTCTTAAAAATTTAAATAAATGTTTCCAACACCAAATTAATTATTAGGTTTTAATTTTAAGATTTGAATGCCAACAACATCGTAGCCAACAATGCCGTTTTCCACAGTCCCTTCTCTAGTGCCCAAGAGAAATGCAAAGAAACATGTAATCGAGTTACATATTTTGAAAGCAATTATGATGGAAAACTCAACAAAAGTTAGAAATCATATACAACTCAATTCATAGAAAAAGGAGCAAATCTTTTAGAAATCGTACCGCTTACCGGACCACTGTAGTGTGTTGCAGTCGGAGGTCCTGGCCATCTGCGAAGCAGCAAGACTGCTGCATATAACTTGTGACGTACCTAGTGATCGAGTTATCAGGATTTGCATTGACAGCCAAGCGGCAACCAAAGCTTTGGACTCGAACACAATTATATCGCGCCTAGTGCAACGGTGTCGCTATGAGCTCGGGAAACTCGGTCCTAACCACAGAGCTATTCTCTGCTGGATGCCTGGTCACAGTGATAATAACATGATAATACATCTGTCTCCCGGATATCATCATTACAACTAAGCATCCAGTCATCTTTTGTACATTATGAGACACAAAAATATATAAAAATTATCAGTATGTAAAATTCTTGCCGCTATCAAAGCAACATGAATTTAGAAAGAACTTTGATTTGATTTACAGTCCTTATTATTAAGAAAAGTTCTGATTCGGGATCGCATTATTTAAGCAGGAACTGAAGTTCCATTATTAGTAGATTTGAAATTTTCTACGATTAACATATTTAATTTATGCAATAGTTTCCGCTAATCCTTACAATCTTTCCATATTTTACTCACAGCAAAAGTCATTAATTTAAATTCCATTTAAATTTTACTAATTGTCAAATGTCAAAGGAGCATTCCTTAGTAAATCTAATTGAAGGGAGCCTGACAACCATTATTATTCTCATTTACTGAGAATCCATCCTCCTGTTGCTGGAAATGAGACATAAATAAATTTGAATAAAGACTCTTGACAGCAGACTTAATCATCGTCAGCAATTTTATTGTAAAATGGTAATGAATTTAAGGTCTGGTCCCCTTACCGAATTATCTTGAATTTTAATGACCCAAACACAGGGGACAAATTCTGAAAGAATGACTGGTCCGTGAAATTTTAATTTTAACAAGATTTGTTACCATTGTCATTTGCAGCACTAGTGGATGCATATACACAAGCATACATAGTTTTAAAATAAATAATAAGAATGTGGAGCAGCATATAATTATGCATGAAACAAACTTAATTTTAAAATTACATTCATTGAAAAGTACCTATCTACCTTTATCTTTTTAGCTAAGTTTTACGCTGATTCATTGTGTATATGTATATGTGAACTAGTGCTTAACATTTTGAATTATCAAAAATTGATATTATGTATAAACTAAATTTAATGAATAGAATAAATAATTAAGGAGCACTATGCAAGATACCAGGAATGCATTTGTATCGAAGAAATAACGACGGGAGAACGAACATGTACCTATAACGAATGAAAAAGCACACCAATACCAGACAGGAAATTATGGATATCTGAAGAGACATGGCCCTAGTAACCAAGTCCACGGATGTTCATCAGATATTCTTAGGAAATATTCCGAAGAATATGTTCCGTGGAATATTCCCGAGAATGTCAATAGAATTTTATATGAAAGTCACAGAACAAAAGTTAAGCTGTCCAAGGAAAGTATGCCGTCATCATTCCAAGGAATTTCTTCAGAAATCATAAGAACAATGTCTTTGGAAACTTAGCGGATATTTTCCGCGGATACTCTATAGAGAGTTTGTTTGGATATTCTGCAGAATTATTCTAGGGAAATTCTTCAGAAATCATAAGAATACTATCTTTGGTAATTTAGCGGATATATTCCACGAATGCTCTATGGCGGGTTTGTCCGGATCTTAGAATATAGAGCAAACAGGAATGGTGATAAGCCAGATTTTGCGTAATGAATTCCTGGTTGTGTTGGTAGTCCATTTTTACATGTATTTACACGCCATCCCTATTCTAAACAACTTGTCAATTTGCAAAAAGTAAACAGAGGTTTTGTGCGGAGCATCTGTGGTAAAAAATTTTCTTTTTCTACTTTATTCTGAAACAATTCACATAATTAATTTATATAAATCTTTGCTTCTATTAACAAAAAAGATAATTTAGGTAGTGCAGTTGCCTCAAACAGGATTCCCTAGTTTATAATCCAATTTATATTTGCAAGCACTCACCGAACACTTCATTTCTGTTTTTTTAATTGATATGAAGATTTTAACAGGCACTAGTGGCACTATAAAACTTTGCACTAAATAAAGTTCAAAGATAAATAGTTTTGAAAAGAATTGATTCGGGATTTTTGTTAAATTTCACAAAAGAATTTTAAGTTGACCAAATCTGCTCTCAAAACAAAAGCACATTTGACAATTAATCTACAGCTTTGACAATTTCTCTATCCAGCCTCTTACTTACTCCTATGTATAGTCTCCTGCTCTTGACAAATTACGCTCATGTACACGAATTTTACACGATTCAACCATTCCTGTTTGCTATATATTCTAAGGTCCGGATATTCTGCAGAATTATTCCACAGAAATTCTTCAGAAATCAGAATCCTCAAAAATTCTCCAGGCTACAATAAATAAAAAGCATTTTAAAGATATTATTGTTATCAAATTAAAGAAAGGAAAAAAAATCTTAAATCTATATTCAGTGCTGGGTGTTTTTCCTCCAGTTTCTCTGTGAACGAAAAAGCTATTAGTCTTAAAAGTAATAAAATAACTAAATTTATATCTTACTTTATTCTTCTCCTGTTTACTTCTTTTCTTATGGAGTCTTTTAGTCTACATAAGGTTTTGCGAAATAAATCTTGCGCATCTATACCCTGTTGAACTCCAAATCGCTCCGCGAAAAATTCTAAAAGAATAAAAATAGAAAATGGTACTTTACTAAAGTTATTTATTAATTATTATTTATTATTTCACCACACAAACGGCAAATTGCAAATGACACTTCACTTTTTAATATATTTAATAGGAAAAAGAGAACTTTTAATTATACCTATAGAGCCGCAACATTAAATTTTATCACTATACACAGGGTGTCCCGTAAGTCGACGTCAAGCCGGAACCGTGTGATAGACCAAATCATAACAGTTACCAGAAAAATATAAAAAAAATCTAAGGCATGTATTTTTCAAATTATAGACATTTCTTTTGTTTTCGAGAAAATGTGCACCCTGTGATGGTTTTTTAGCTCCTGTTGCTACAAATCTTTACTTTTTTTCAATTTTATTTTCTTATGTAATCCCGAATAGTGCTTATGTAATCTGCTGCTTTCAAATCTAAGCTTACTGTTCCAGCTTGGAAGAAAATGTCACATTTTGCCGAACCAAGAATAGAAAATTAATATTTGACCCAACTTTAACTGACTGTAAAGAAAAAAATGTACTACGCCAGTTTGGCAAGTTACTTTAAAGTTGACGCATTTAATAAGGATTCTAAAATGGTATAACACTTGTACCAGTATTTCTTAGATTACGACAAAAAAAAATTCTTCTTCAAGAAACCCAGTTTCGAAAAATTTCTTTTCACCTACTAAAAATGATTCTAGTGTACCAAAAGCTTGCCGTAAGACCGTAACTTTCAGATTTTAGTTTGACTGAGACGGAGAGTGGGAGTGAGCAAGATAGTGACGCTCGGTCGTTAAATCATTGAGTTTTTGCAAATATGCATCGTCTACTCTCCACAGAGGGCCGACTTCCAAACCAAGTACATGGTGAAGAAAGAGTTCCTTACCTTTCGAGGACGTAGTACTTCAAGCAGTTGAAGAAGACCCAAGTACTTTGGTACGTACAATCCAAGAAAGCACAGGAGTGCCTAAAAGTATAGCTCACCGAATTTTACAAAAACATGAGCTCCAGAATTACGGAAGCAGTTGAAGAATGGAAGATTTGCCCGTCTGATAACCCGATCCTTTTTAAGAAGATGTCGAACTTGTATTGCAGCTGAAGGAAGGCAGTTTGAACATCTATTGTAAAGAATAAATCTTAGCATCCAAATAATTGGTGTTTAATTTTAAACTTAAGGAAAATTTGTCCTAAATTTAACAAAAAGTTAGGATCTCTAACTTGAAAGCGTCACTATCTGTCTCACTCACACTTCATGTAATGAATCTCCGTCTCAGTCAAACTAGAAGCTTAAAGCTACGGTCTTACGGGAAGCTTTGGGTACACTAGAATCATTTTTAGTAAGTGAAAGGAATTTTTCAAAACTGGGTTTCTTGAAGAAAAAATTTTTTTTTCCGTAATCTAAGAAATATTGTAGCAAGTGTTGTGCTATTTTAGAATCCTTATTAAATGCGTCAACTTTTAAAGTTACTTGCCAAACTGGCGTCGTACATTTTTTTTCTTTACAGTCAGTTAAAGTTGGATGAAATATTAATTTTCTCTTGGTTCGGCAAAATGTGACATTTTCTTCCAAGCTGGAACAGTAGGCTTAGAATTTAAAGCAGCAGGTTACCTAAGCACTATTCGGGATTACATAAGAAAAATAAAATTGAAAAAAGTAAAGATTTGTAGCAACAGGAGCTAAAAACCCATCACAAGGTGTACATTTTCTCGAAAACAAAAGAAATGTCTATAATTTGAAAAATACATGACTTCGAATTTTTTTTATATTTTTCTGGTAACTTTTATGATTTGGTCTATCACCCGATTCCGGCTTGACGTCGACTTACGGGATACCCTATATATATATATGTATGTATGTATAATATTAAATATCTTACTTTTGCCTTTATCGATTTGACAAATTTGTTCCCAATATGAAACTCACTTCACTCACAAGAACGCAGCACTAAATGCATGGATTTCACGACACCATTCAGTTCCATAGCAAAACCCTAAATAATTTTCCCTAGAAACAATAAAACATTGGAATTTCATTGGATAACGCCTGGATGCAGTGCAGATTCATTCTGAAGAATATCCATAATCCATAGCATGTCCATAGTATGTTCAGATTTTTCAGTTCCACTGTTAAGTGGAAAAAAATTAAAAATAAAATAAAATGTATTGGAATGGAGATATTAGCTCGGAAACTTGTAAAAAATGATAAAAATTGAAGAGTCTTATATCAAATTCCTGTTAGTAGGTATTCTCATCTAGCAAATAACGTCGACTTTTTTCTTTGTAGTTGCGCTTTTTTTAAGCATTTGACTCTAATAATACTTGTTTTTTCTCCCGATATTTCACCGATGAGAAATTGGAATATTTCGTTGAAAGTTGTTGAAATATAAAGCAAAATAGTATATTTAACAATTATGTGCAAAAAAAATTTAGGAGAATTAATTCTCGATAAAAAATTTCAATTTATTTGAACTGCAAATTTTCATTTTTCATCTTAAATTATCGCTTGCTGGGTTTCTGTCTTTTACGCTAGATGTCTCTGATGTGACTTGTGGTCTCGGTCTTAGGCTAATTTTCTCACTTTCAGGGTACAAACCTATGTATAGTAGATTTTATTGCCTACAGGCTCGCTGGTATCTAAATTGAAACTTTTGCTGAGTACTGACTCCTCTTAATCCACACATTTTCCATCAAATAAGAGGGAAAAAGTTGATAAAATAAAAAGAACGGCAAATTTATCAAAAATGTTGTCCAGTAATTATCCGCTGTTTTTCCAATGAAGAAAGAGTATGGAGATTTCTTTGAACAAAGTAAAGATTTCAATTTCTACGTTTTTGCAGTATGTCCACAATTTCTCCATATTTTTTCATATAGGGAATTCTTCAGAAAAATAATGGAATAACTTCGGAACAAGTAAAGACATCGTTCTGTGTTGGAATTTTGTGGATAAATATTGGAATTCCGTCTAATATTTTTGTAGTATAGTTTCGAAAATATGAAGACATTGGAATTGTGGTTACTAGGGTATCTAAAATTGACCAAAGAAACGAGCTAAAATCCAAATGTTGAAGATACTGGTTGAAGTTCGTTTTCACATAAGCCAAATAGCGTGAGGAAATTTGCTTACAAAGCTCGGCTCGTGGATTTTGTAGCTTGGTTTTTTTTCTAGTTCGGTGTTTTCTGAATATGAAAACTTCGTAGGCCTTCTCTTTTTTTAATTCGATAGACCGTAGCGTATCACATTCCAGCAACCTTATCAGCCATATCTCTCAACGACATGTTGGTATTTCATTTAAAGTTATCTACCTCTTCTTTGGCCAATTTTTGGTCTATCGAACCTTATTTCCTTCCTGACCGGGACTTTCTCTGGACACTACAAGATTCTCGAAATTTACTGAGAATACTTTGAATGGTCTTTGGAATTTTCAACTTTTTAGCTAAGCTTTTTTGAAACATATTCGGTTTTTCCATATGGGTGGAAAGAATTAATTTGCGGCATCCCTCTTGGCTGACTTCCATTTTTACTGCAAAGGACTTTGGCATTTAATGGCTGCAATTAACATTGCACACCTTTTTATAATGCAGTCTTACCAGCGGTCCCTAATTTTCTTTACCTGGTGATAAGTAATGGAAGCGGAGATAAGTGGTCGGTTGTTTTCTGAAACAGTCCTTATCTTAATACAATGTACCGATTAAAATCATCCAAGCTGGATTTAAAGATAAGCCAAAAGATATAAAATGTCTTTTAGTTTATCCTCCAGATGCAAATAGAAATTATTATCAAACAATTTTAATGCTCAAATAAGGAGTGTTATTGAGTTCTTGCATACTATTTTTTTTTTAATTTTTTATTTTCCTTTTTTTTATTAACTTTACTGAATGAAGTAATATTTGCTCAAGTAGGCCTTTTTGGGATTCTCCAGTACAAACGAAAAGCAAAAAAGGTTTTTTTTTATTTATTTTATTTAGAGCGGTAGAATTTCAATGGAGAATTTTGTTTGTATTCTTTTGTATTCTTTTTCGAGTCACTCAATTCTGTTGTTTGGGCACCTGTTAATGAGTCGAACCAAGACTTGAAATTTTGCCGGCTTAAATCAAATGATTGTGTGATAGAATAAATAAAAGATTTCATTTTTTTTTTGCGTTTCGTTTGTCCCACTGACATGTATATAAATGGACTGCTCGTTGAACAAAAAATGCATGAAAGCAAATGGCACCACTATCATATTCCTGTCTATTTCCGTGAGAGCATACTTTCCCACTGAACTGTAACGATTGAGAACGAGAAATTGCTTGAAGTTCAGCGGTATTTCCAACCAAAACAGCCTTGTAAAAAACATTTCCTTCGACTCACAATTAAAATTTAGCGATACAAATAATCCAAAATACTTTTGTGGCAGATTCGATAAATACCACTGACATGCATATAAGTAAATTCCCAAATAATTTAAGTATAGCGCCAGTTTACGACAGTTGGTAGCATTGACAGTGAGAGCATACCTTCTGAAATCAAACCTGGTGCCATATGAAACAGGAGACTATATAATGTCAGAATACAAAAAAGGTCTACTTGAACAAATATAAACTTTACCCGGTACAAAAATCATAAAATTATATTCATCTCGAATGAAGAAATGTATTTTTGTTTAGAAAAACTAGACAATATTCAAGACTAAATAAAGATGTTGAAGTAATAAGATATTTGTTTGAACTTTATTATTATTGTTTTGCCCCATATCATATAAGCAATATATTGTTTAGAAATCAAGTTTTGCCCAATTAACAACATATAGGTTCAAGTTAATGAAATTTTAACGGAAATTTTCTTCTATTGAGACAAAAATAATTCAAGAAATAAATAGACGGAAAGTAACTGAGCTTTTATACGAATTTAAAAAAATAATGTATCAAAGAGTTTTTTTTATAATAAAGGTGTCAATTTTAATTGCATTTACCTCAAAACTACATTTTTGCATATGGGGCAAAGCAGTATTCAGGCGACGTTATGTCATTTCATAAATGAAATTTTGCATTTTATTGTACTCTCTTAACATCCTTATGCAAGGTGATAGCCTGAAGATTACATCAGGAAGTACAGCTTGCATGGAAGCCCCCTTCCCACGAGTTTTTAAAATTGACAGCACACGGCAGTTCACTTGTGTCTTGTCAGCTTGTATGCAAGTTCATTTAGAACAAGTAAAAAAGCTAGAATTTGTCTAAAATAAGACCAATTCTTACAATACCCTAGATGAATGTCCGTATGTAATTTCGTATTTTATAGGTTTTATTTTTGAAGTTCTTTTTCGCATATATTTCTAGAATGGCTTGTCGCAGAGTAAAAATGACTATAACCATAGGATTTCATATTCTGAACAACTTTTCGGTACAATAAAAACGTTTATACGTTAAAAACATAAATTTGAATATGGCAACATCAAGAAGAGGTTGCCAGATTTAGTTCATTTTTGATATTATATTTACTATTTCTAATGCTTCCATCGTGTACAAAATTTCAGCTGTCTAGGTTGACGCACTCTCAGGCAATGTCCAAATATATAGTTAAAAACGACATTTTTGTACGGCAATCCCTCGGAGGAGTTACCCGATCTGTCCAATTTTCGTACTTAATTTTACTTTTTTCTTTTTTTTAAAGTCAGTGTGCAGAATTTCAGCTACCGAAGTATACGCGTTCTCAAGTTATCGTGAGGACAGATAGATGGACGGACAAACGGACGGACGGACGGACAGACGAACATGCAAAAATCAAAATAACTTTTAATTTTATGCGTGGGTGTCCAATCCATTTTGCTCTACCATGATTTTTTCTGTGTGTTACAAACGGAATGACAAACTTAAGGCACTTTCACATCAAAACCGAAAACCGAAAACTCAATTTATTCCACTTTAACACAAGTTTTTTGCTCTAATGATTAATAAAATCATGGGAAATAGGATAAACTAATAATTTTACTAATAAAATAGATTATTTATCTCAGATTTTTAAGAAAAACACAAATTTTATCTTTTTTCGGCCGAAAAAGGAAATTTCGGTTGCTTCTGTCAATTTCTTTTCGGTTTCCACATGTGGAACGTTTCGGGCCGAAAAATTTTTTCGGTCGTACTAAACCTCACTTTTGTGTTTACATTGAAAATAATATTATTTTATTTTATTATTTATTATATTATTATAATATGGATAGGGATTTCGAAGTAAAATTAAAATAAGTTTTATGTATGAGCTCTCATCATACAACTTTTATGATAATTACATGTTACTTCTATTTAACCGAAAAAAAGTTTTCGGTTTTTGATGTGAAAGCAAAAGCGAATTTTCGGTGTAGAACTTATCGGCTTTCGGTTTTCGGTTTTAATGTGAAAGGCCTTTTAGTATACCCTATAGATTTCATCTAGGGTATAAAAAATTGAGACGTAAAGTCTGGTGTATATCAGCAATTATAACAATAAAGGAAATTAAAGGAATCGAAAAAACAAAAGAAAAAATGAACATGCAGTTATGGGCAAATGATGTAATGAAAATGACCCGAGAGAACTCATTTTCCCGGTAAGAGTCTATTAATTTAAAAAGCTCCGCTCTCGAATATTTCTTTCATCTTGAAAACTGTTTAATGTCAAATTTCAATTACCTGAGCTGCCATGAATTTTCATCATGCAAGTTCAATTATAACTGAGCTGTCTATATGGCATTGTGGATTACACGTGTAAGAAGTATAGCAGTGTAGCCTGCATGTAAGCAGTACTTCCTCGTGGAAGGGAATGCCTACCTAAAGTATTACATGCAGAAGATTCTACTCAATGTATTATGACTTTACAAAAATAATGTTAGAGAACAAATGCGTAAAAAAAAATCTGCAACCATATTAATTAGCACCTATATAATTTAGCTTTACACAACTATCAACATTCAAGTTTGCTCTAAAAAAAACAAAAACTCTTGTTTTGGGACACTGAGTGATCAAATAAAGCCGTTCGATGTACCGAACTAAGATAAATATGCACGTACCCATTACATATTTTCGCACGTTATAGGAATTTTTCTATCGGTTGGCATGTTGCCAGCGGACTTTTGTTAAACAAAAAAAAAAACTTAAGTTTATGATGTACAAAGTAGTTAATAATCTGAGGCAGAATTATATTAAGAAGAGTGCAGTGTATGGGTGTACATATGTACATATATTCATGAGGTCGCTTATCATAATAAGACAATAGCTACATACCTACCTATTTAAAATTAAAGCAAAAAAGAGCTTTCCAAAAATCTTAATTACTTTCGATCATGTATAATGCATATACGTATGTGTCGCATGCATCATAGATTTTCTACCTTAAACTAATTATTGGCAAGGTTATTTATCATTTATATGACACAATTGCATCATAAGTTCTCTGAAATTCCTTGAACAATGCTCTAAATTCCATTAACAGATTGCTTATTGTGAAATTTTTAATTGGAATAACTCTTGGGAGCATCCAATTACGCTATTCTACTTGTACTGTTATGGAAGTTGACCTTTAAGAAAAAATCAGAACAAATTAAGAGTTTAGAAATAATTAAAAAAAAAATCCTTAACTTGAATTAAGATACTTACAGATATATAAGAGCCTCAACCTATGTAGATATCTCTTTAGCATTTAAGTTAGTTACGATTTTATATTATTGCTTCTTTTACGTTGTTCATATTCGTATTGACTTATTACATTAAAGACTACGCATAAATATGAGTAACATGATGGTCTTAAAATGTGTCTAGCTGTTATTACTAAAATGCATTGTAATGTTGCTTAGATGGTCTAACAATAAGACTATTAATTTCCATTTGTAGTAAGACAATGTTCCAGTGCCGGATTTACGTATAGGCCAAGTAGGCCCGGGTCTATAGCCATGTAGGAAGGCCTCGATTCATTCTTAGAAATTTACTGGAAATTTATTCCTTGGAAATTTTATGCATTATTGGAGGCTGACAACGCCAGAAGATATACCACTTATTGGCAATTGGAGGCCGATAAAGGCACAAATGAAAGTATTGTATCTGAAACTAATAGCTGGAACAGAATGAACGGATCAATGCCGGAGTAAACACGCAGCTAACTGTCAAAAAACGCAAAAAATAAAGTGCTGCCCAGAACGAAATTGCCGCGACTGCGTTTAATGACGATTCAATGCAATTTTCATTTTTTCAATATTGTGATATTTCTTTATTGTTAAAATTTGTGCGAATAATAAGAGTAACATTTGAAACATCCCGTAGTTCAATAATTAATTTTACATTACAAATTTCATTCAAAACAAATGTGTCCTTCAGCTGTCAAAAACTTTCAATCCGGCACTTGCGTAAAAGTTGAAAGTTGACCAACTTTCTTGTGGCAAATGCGGTAACTGCGTTCACTGTGTGCGCACTAATGTATTTCAAATGCATTCAACTTTCGCGTGACATTTGCATCCGGAATTGATCCGTTCATTCTGTTCCAGCGGTAACTCCAATCGGCAGCCAAACTAAAGAGAATAAAAATTTTTAAATTTGTAAATTTCTAAAAAAAAAAAATTTATTGCAAATAATTTGACGCGTCTACGCTCATAAAAAATGTTGTCGGCCTCCTTTTTGTAAGAAAATATTTCCAGTAAATTTCTAAGAAAAAATTTAGGGCTTACCTATAAATCATGGCAGAAACACATCCAGGCCTCGAGGCTTCCTCGTGGTGTTGTCAAAATTTCCGACAAGGGTTTTTAAATGATGCAACACAAAACCAAGCCAGCAGCTAGCCTCAAGGCCTAGCCGCAAAGCGCTCTTTGCTCAATGTTGAATATTTTTCTCTCTCAGGCCTACTTCTGTCAACAGATTTCTTTTTTTCTTTAATTTTGCTTTGTCAAACGAGATATTTGCCACTTAAGGATCACTTGAAATTTATAATCAACATTTTTGAAAACCGATAATAAATTATTTCTGCTCAGAATGTAAAAGAATTGTCGCAAATACCATCAAAATTACAATGACAGTACCGAGGTCGGTGGTGTCATTTTGTTTTCATTTCTCTGAGGCAAGCCTTGAGGCGAGCTGCGAGGAAGCCTGAGAGAGGCCAGGCCTGAGGCTTGCTTGGATGTGTTTCTGCCTTCACTGACCTGACATATAATAAGAATGGACTGAGCGTTCTTGCTTCAAAAATGGCACAAATATTGAGCAGGCTGTAAAAACCGTTTATTTCGTATAATTGCACACCGATTCATAATTTATTATTATTGGTTAGAAACACTAAAGATGTTGAAAAATAGTATTGCATTACATAAAAATTGATTAGAAAGTTAAAATTGTTTTAATTAACACACAAATTAATTTTTAATATTAGTAAAAAATGTGATCCTCTGCAGATTTCGTGTCAAATATTATTGAGTTTGTAAGAGATAGACGTATATAAACAATATATTTGTCTGAATTTTTATGTCAATTCCAATGCATTCCAATTGATACAGCCGTACTCACTGACTTATAACAATGGCCAATGGAGCGTATTGCTATTTTCCTATAGGAAAGAATGACACAAGTTTTATAGTTTTCTCAGAGTTGGAGCTACCAATACAAAATATTGCCTACTGAACGTTTTATTATGCCATTTGATGTTTTTATGTTGGCTGCAGATGCAATCACCGCAGAAAGAATAAAGTAAAGATAGTGTTTACCATGCTCCGTCTCTCTTGCCCATACGCAGGATTCAGTTAAAGATAACTTTTGAAAATTAAAGTCGGAATGAGTTTAATTCATTATAAGCGATTATAATATCACTTGGACACAAGAAGATATATTTTTTAATTTAATTCAATTTTCGGGTGTAAAATTTCATCTGTTTGGTTGAGTTTTATAGTCCAGTCAAATAAGCCGAAAAAATGCAAAAGATCGTATTTAATTCCTTTCAGGCTGCAATTTGGAGGGTTGGTGTAGGGTGGTCCTGGGAGTATTGTCACAAAAATGCGGCCTCCCAGGGCCAAAACGTGTATCCTGCAATCCCATATCCGATCCCTTCCGTCAAGAAACATTACAAAAATTGAAAACAAACAAGAAATGCACACAATCCTCTCTGCTTATTTTTTCTCACGCAGTTATCTAGAACCCTAAAAAACATCGAGTGTGTAAAACTGCAGACATAATGAACTAAAAAGTATGAATTCTAAGGCAAAAGTCATCATATCTCGTCTCGCTTTGCACAACCAACCAAAATTTCTAAGAAAAAATCAAAAATGTTCCAAACACGTCACGACAGTAAAACATGTACGCAAATATTGTGCAACATATAATCCGATAACATTCTTCACTCCACCCGTTTTTCTGCTCATCCAACGAAACGTTCACGCTTCTCTTTGTTGCTAGCTCCTGAACCAAAATGTTGCAGAATTGAAAAAACCGGACACATGTTCTTGGATATAGCGATGTGTCCACCCTTAGCTTCTTTCGCTGTCCCTGTCGCGCTCTTACGAGATAGGGGTTGGTCACCCTAGACTTTTTTATTTAGAATCATATTTTGAATAAAATGGCATTTTCAAATTTTTTAAAAATTTTACCACTTTCGGTCCACACGCATGGCAAATAGATTATCACGCGTTTGGGGGTGTTTTTATTACCTTTCACCCCTTTGTTTTGGCCCTGGGAGGCCGCATTTTTGTGACAATACTCCCAGGACCACCCTACACCAACCCTCCAAATTGCAGCCTGAAAGAAATTAAATACGATCTTTTGCATTTTTTCGGCTTATTTGACTGGACTATTTACATGTTTTTCATGTAGTAAACATTTTAAACGGTGCTCTAACGGTGATATACAGAAACACAATATTTGTGCCACATGAAATAGCAAATCGCTCAGTCCATTGTTATAAGTAAGTGGCCGTACTGTTTCCAAAATTGGTTACAGTTCAGTGTACATTTTGAGCTTGAAAGAGATAAATAGATTTTAGCTAAAATTTGTGCCATTTTTGACTATAGGAATTAGATAGGACGGCTCAGTCCATTCTTATTATATGTCAGTGCCTATAAAGCCTCGTTTCCACTAATACAAATTTTCTTACCCGACAAGTTTTGAAACAAGTTGGCCACATTCTGTATAAGTGGAAACGCTATATGAAAATTCAGACACATGTTGGCAACTTGTTCGATGTCGGCTGCAAAAACTAGCAGAATTTATTGGGTAGATTTTTTCATTTCAGTGGAAACGCTCATTTGTTGTGTTGGCTAAACTAGTGGCAACTAGAAGGCAATGGAGTACACAAATGCTGCTACAATAAAATTAATTAAGGAATATGAAAAATATTCGGTCTTGTGGGATGTTAAGAGTAGTGAGCATAAAAATAGAAATAATCGAAATGTCGCGTTGAATGAAATTGCTTCAGAGTTGAATTCGGATTTAATTTCCGTTGAAAAAAATATATATATCTTTGCGTTGTCAATATTTCCGGGAATTGGCAAAAATGTTGTCCTAAACTAACAGAAATTTGCCGGAATACATGCAATAAAATATTGGATATTTATCTTAAGTTTCAATAAAAAATAATCCATATTTAAAGCTTTATTTCAATTAAAACACATTTTTATGTTTATTCGTACGAGAGAAAAATTTTCGTTCCGAACTGTCAAGTATATTTACGTTCCACACACGAACGAATATTCTTTTCGGTCTCACATAACCTCATTTCCGTTTATTTACATTTGATACAAACCCAACCCAACTTTTATTCGTTCGTTTTTTGTATGTAAGCATAAACGAATTTTCGGTGTGGAACTGCAGCAGATAATATTTACAAACGTTGTTGGTATAGATTTGAGCTATTAGAATTTGTTTCGCCTTTTGTGGAACAACTTTTGGCGCAAATAAAAAACGCTGAAGATGCTAATACCACCTGCTCATCCATTGCGATCCGATTCTCAAGTAAAAAATGTAAGAAGTTAAGCCAACAAGTTCGCGAGAATTTATTTAAATGGAAACACTTGTAAGTTTCAGCAACATGTCGGCTCCCAATAAGTACACAACATGTTGCCGAACAAGTTGGCACAATTTGTATTTGTGGAAACGACGCTTAACAGATCATGCATGGTTGATTTTATATTGGACCGAGGTATTGCTCTGCTCTGGTAAAAGATAGACACTTTGGTGTGTGCCTGACCATTAGAAACATTTTCTGTTAATAACAACATTTCTTAGCTACAATTTTCTTCGTAGCTAACTAACTTGGTTACCAGATATGTTGATAAGGTTTTCAATTTTCTGATATGCGTTCTTCATCTGTATAAGTTAATAGATTCACTTATACGTTTATCAAAAAAAATAAATAGAACAACTTTAAATTATTATTGGATCTTTATTCTATGAAATATAAACGAGAACTGAACTAAGAAATAATCTAAAAGTAAAGCGCCAAGTTGAAGCTGAATCTAAGATGATTCCCACGGCTGGCATGCAAGCATGAGACATGATGTTAAAACTGCAATCGCTGCAATTCACACAGGTGGCTTGGAGACGATTTGGTTTAATGTTGATATGTGGGAGATATGATGATTACACGTGATTAGGTGTTGTATTCCTCGTCGCATGTACTCCTATTTGTTAAGTCTTCCCCTCTTAGATGCGGTTGTCCTCATACGTTAAATCTCGTAGAACTTTGGCCGGCTTATGGAATAATGTTGGGCAAGATCAAAAACTGCTGATGTGGTTAAAGCTGGATGAATGTCTTTGCTTTCTTCTAGGTTAGTGAACTTTGGAGCGATTTCCTTACTTGTATTGATGTGGATTTCCGTTTGTTTTTTATTTTTTATGAAAAATATTACCAAAATTGCTAATATGATGGCTATTGAGGTAATCAGTCCGTAACTGGTCCATTGATGAAGAATCTTCTCGGTTTCCAGAAGTTCTATTTTGTTGGTATTATTTATATGTAGGTCTTTCATCATTTCAAGTGATAATAATTCTCGATATTGACTTTCTTCTGAACTGATTTGCAAGATGGCAGGTAAGACGTGAAGGGTTGGCTTTTCTTTGGAGATAAAAGTTCTTCCGTTAATACTGATCGTCGAATTGTGGAATTTGATGAGGAAAGTTCCATTAAGATTGTGTACCGAATCGTCGATTCTTATGGCACCGCTAAATTGGTTGAGTAGCAGAATACCTTCAGAAATATCTTCTATTGATGTTACATGTTGATTATTGATTTTGTTGCAGGTTGCGCTTGTACTTTTTAGGAGATGGGGAATACACGTAGTATTACTAATGTCTATGATATTATCCTGTTTACAAATTGACAAATAACCTAAACTTTTACAATCTTCTGTTATGGCAAAAATACTATTTTTGTTTTTCAGGATATTTTTGTAAGTTATATCATTAATTACATTATTCCTCTTAACTGGTTTGACTAATAATTTTTCAAATGTTACGTTACTTGTTATTGGAATATTTATTACGTAAAATAATGAAACGGAGTTTGTAATTACTTTAACAATAGCAAAGTCTAACGCTTCTTCTGGCGTAGCATATGGTAAGTTCTTCTTATCTAAAATATCTGTAGCTAACTTAATTTCTTGTTTAGATAGTATTATTGAGTTTACAATTCCAACTTTGGCCCAATGGATGGCGTAAGCAATATTAGTTAATTCTTCCTTTATTAATTTTAATTTATACTGAATACTTAGTACTAAATGATCATTTAATGAGTAGTCATTTTTTATTAACTTTATTATTTGATTTGTAATATTCGTAATGTTATTTATTCTTTCGTTATACAATTCATTGATAATAACTTGTTTATTATTATTTGACAAGACATTATTTATTTTATTCTCTATCATTACAAAATCGTCATGGTCAGGATTTCCAGCTATCCATTTCCATGCTGAGCCAATAAAATCTAATGATCTTTTTGCCTTATGTGGCTTTAAATTGTTTAATAAATTCTGTATTTGCGATATCTCGTGGGAAAGATAAGGGAGAGGGTATAATTTTTAGGAATTTGGTTCTCTAGAAGTGAAGAGATTTCGGATATAAATGATTCGTAAATATTTAACTCGATTATGTGGATTAGTTTAAAATGACCTTCCTGAATCCTTGCAGTTCCCACGTTTAGGGCTATGATTTGCGAATTAGAATAGTCCAAGATTTGGACTTCTCCTCTGATAGAGTAGATGACATGTCTGAAATGAGAAATTTCAGTTTCTTATGTGAGTTTTGTGTATGACTTTTCCTGATTCTGTGAGAACAGTTGTGTTGCGATTTTCTTTCACAATTTCTTTGATGTACCTAACGGTTAGCTTTGATCCTATTCTCCTATTATGCTTTACGAAAATTGATTCTCCAATCTCATAGTTTTTTACAGGCTTTCTTTTTTCATTGTGATATTTAATGTCTTTTTGCTGTTTTTGTCTGAGTTTGCTGATGTTGTTTGAGCGGGATAGCTCGAAATCTTCTGGGCCGACTCTAGGGTCTCGTCCGTAAAAAAGTTCAACTGGTTTTTTTCCAGTTGTAGAATGGACGGTAAAATTGTACTCATTGACCGATCGTTCCAAAAGCTCTTCAAATGAGCGTTCAGAGCGTTCAACGCCGTCGCTCTTCAAGCATCGCATTATTTCAGAGAGAGTTGAGTGGAAACGTTCAACTTGACCGTTGATTTCACTCTTATAAGATGGTGTTCTGAAAATTTTTATATTTAATCCATCTTCCATCATGGAAGTTATCGTGGCAGTTCAGTGCCTTCTCGTTATCAATTATGACGTGTTCAGGAACACAGAAAAAGAATAATATATCTCGTAGAGGACGTTTTATATCCTCTATTGACCTGGATTTGATTATTTTTGTACGTGCAAATTTCGTAAATTTATCAAGGGCAGTAAGAACAAGGTTTCTTTCAGTAGAATAGAAATCAATGTGAACAATGTGACCGGGGTAATTTGGAATAGGTGTAGGATTTATATGTTGATTGTTTGGATGTCTATCATACTTGTTTTCTTTGCAAGTATTGCAGCGTTTAACCAGATATTTTATTTTAGAACTCATTCGTGGGAAGTAATATTTTTCCAATAATTGAATTCTATTTTCTTCGGCATTACGATGAGCTCTTTGATGAACTCTCAGAATTGTTTCTTCTTGTTCCGTTTCATTTACTATGTCTTGAACAATAGTTTGGGTAAATCTAATTTTGTAATTTCGAAAGTGTATTGGGTAAATCTCTTGTACTTTACCCATTATAGACTCGTCCGCTTTTAAACCATTTATAGTACGTGCATTAAGATATCTTTTGAATAACTTAATAATTTCTGTTGTGGTAAATTGAGGTTGAATGATGATGTGACGGAGATAATTTGGAAATGGGGATTTTAGCTGGTAACTTGTTTCTTGACCTATTTGTAGGATGATTTGATTGCGGAAGACGTTTATGGGACACTCTACTGTTGGAATGAGATTATGTGATGAACTCTCATCACTGTGTTGTGTTGTGGTCAGTGGGTTTAGATGCGTTTCTAAGGGTGGTCTTGATAGCGCATCGGCTACCACATTCGCTTTGCCAGGTGTGTGCTCGAGTTTGTAATTGTACTCTTCGAGGATAGCTTTCCATCGTTTCATCTTATTGGTCGATTGTTTTGAGAGATAGCACCGCTCCCAACGCGTGGTCTGATGCATCAGTTGCGAGCTCAAATTCTTTTTCGAAGTCTGGGTGGTGTAGAATAATTTCTTCTGATGTTAGTGATAATTTGGTTTTGTTAAATGCTTCCATAGCTTCTACGCCGAGGTGAATAACTTTATTTTTCGAGAGATTTTTGGACACATGTCCATCTTCCCCTCTTAAAAGGGATGTCAGGGGTTTTGCTAGTTTTGCATAGTCTCTTATGAAACGACGATAATAGCCTGACATACCGAGAAATGATCTCAAATCTTTTATTGTTTTAGGCGGTGGCAAAATGGTTATTGCCTCCACTTTCTTATGGTTGGTTTTAATACCCTGTCTCGACACTACGAACCCAAGGAATTCGACTTGTTCCTGGAGAAATTCGCATTTGTCTAAGTGAATCTTTATATTTGCTGCTTCTAAAGTGTTAAATACCTTTGCTAGGTTTTCAAAATGTTCTGGTTCGTTTTTTCCGAATATAATAATATCATCGATGTAAACATAGCATATTTTGCCTATGTGTTCCCGCAGAATATCGTCTAAGGCTCTTTGAAAAATAGCAGGGGCATTTTTCAGCCCAAAGGGTAGACGAGTGAACTCATACTTTCCATTATTGATAGAGAAGGCGGTTTTCTCAGTATCAGACTCTTTGAGTAGTATCTGATGGAAACCACTTTTTAAGTCTACTATTGTGAAGAAGTTGTTTTTCCCTAGGTTTGCCAACACTTCGTTAATTTCTGGGATTGGATATTTATCCGGTATAGTGACTGTGTTTAGTTTGCGGTAATCGATGACCATTCTGTATTTTTTCTCGCCAGATGCATCCAGTTTTTTTGGGACGACCCAAACTGGTGAGTTGTATGGCGATCTTGATGGTCGTATGATACCGTCTTCAAGTAGATTTTTTACTTGGGTTTCGACTTCATCTTTTAATGACATGGGATAAGGGTACGATTTTGAATAGACTGGGTCAGTTGAGGTTGTTCGGATTTCGCCTTTAACAGTAGTGGTGTACGTCAATTTTTTTTTCATCAGGCTCAGAGAACAGACTGGGATTTTGCTTAATTATGTGATTAAGCTTAGCGATCTGTTCCTGATTCATGTGGGAAGTTCGAATATCAATTGAATTAATAGAATCAGATATGTGCTGTTTGAGTTTTACGTGAATGCTTGGTTTGATAATCATGAAATCTTGGTTTGTGTGGATAACAGCATTAAGTTCCTTAAGACTGTCATTGCCAAGTATTCCGTCGAATGAAATAAGACTGGGAAGAATAAAAAAGTTTAAGTTTGCCGTTTCTGGTCCAAAAAGATTTACTATTATATGATGGGTAATTTCGATATTACCTCCGACTGAGGTGGCGAAAAATCGTTTTTTATTCGGAATGGGATGTCGGACACAATGAGGTTGAATGTAGTTTTTGTTTGATCCTGTATCTATTAAGAATTTCAGAACCTTTCCGCTCTTCGCTGTGTATTCAAAATAGGGAGGCGAAGAGCGCTTTAATCTAAAAAATAGATATCATCTAGTCGTTCGGGTGGATCAAAGATAGAGCTGTCAGAACTGATGTAATTACTTAGGCTTTGATCGTAGTTCAAATCTTCAGTTTTTATGTCTTGTTCGTATTCGTTTTCTTCGGTTGTTTGCTGATTGGTAATGGCAACTTCATTCGGGTCCTCCTGTTCTATGTGATTTATTCTTTGCTGTTTATATGAAGGATGAACCTGTTGAGAGGGTGGTCGCTTGTTAATAAATTGGCGATTCCTGTTTGGATAATTTTGATAGTTCGCTGCTCGAGAACGTAATGAATGATCCACATCCATAGGCTCGGGTCTAGGCGATGGTTGCGGCGGCAGTGGTGTTTGCCGGGAATAATAGCGTGGCTGCTGTTGCCAATGAAAATTAGATTTTTATATCCTCTGAGGATTATGGACAAGTTCAGGCTAAAATTGATAATTATTGTCTTCTCGGTAATTACTTCTCCTTGGAGGAGTAGGCGGTATGGGTCTATGTTGAGGTCTATTTGTAGTATGATGGGCATGTTGAACCCGGAAGTTTACATTTTCGAGTTTAAGACATAAATGTAATGCTTGGGGTAGATCTGATGGTTCTCTCATGCTAAGGAGTCTTGGTAGATCACCTTTAAGATCTCTAACAAAGGTATCCAAAGCTTTGTCCCGATAAGCTTGAGTCATATTTGTCAAGGACTCATTGCACATCTCCATGCTACTAAGTTTGTTTAATATTAGTGACAGATGCCGATAGACTGTTTGGTAGAATTCAGGAATTGTCTGGTTTCCTTGTACCAGAGTCGTCATCTGATACTCCAGCGTTCCTAGGTCTCTTTTGTCTGCATAGTGTAAAGTGAGGCACTTCGAAATCTTCTCCCAATTTAGTGGAGTATTGTAGGACTCGAGAGCTACATCTGCTTGACCCGTAATTTTATTTCGAATCACGTTTAAGATACCGTAATATTTTGTGGTTCCTTTTAAATGTGCATAAATTGTGAGAATTCGCTCTACGCTTTTTTTCCAAGAGGAGAACTCTCCAGGTTGACCTGAAAATTCTCGAAGGCTTTTCACGACATCGGGAATTTTATCCATTTCTGATAAATTACCCTCGTTTCCAGCGTCAATTCGCTGGTCGACGTCGTTATCAATGTCCGCTGTCGGATTAAGGAGGGACTGAAGAATAGCTCTACCTTCTCTTCTAAGAACATTTATCACTAAGCTATTTACCAACTCTGCTAATTGAATCTAGGTAATAACAGCTTGCGGAGCTGGATTTGTAGTTTCGTTGGGTTTAGGAGTTGGTGGACTGGAATTTACAGGTGTCGCATTTAAATTAGGCGATCTCAAAGAATTATTAGGATTTGCCATTTTATGTTTTATGAACACTAGTAGAAAAAAATGCAGAATGCAAAAAACTTCTTTGAAAATTAATTGATTTTGTTTTTATGAACACTTTTAAATTTTTTCAAAATTCTGGAAAAAATTTGTTTATTTTTCCTCAAAAATATTTAATGAACGCTCGTGATTTTTTTTTTATATATATCAGAACTCTGTAAACACTTATTTATTTATATATATATTTTTTATATATTCAATGATCACTCTTAAATTCTATAAGATGATTAAATTCTATCTAAATATATTTTGAAATAATATTCCTGTTTTCACACCTTTTTTTATTATTCTGGATTTCCAGTAAATAATTCAACCTTCTGATGAAGTTGACTTTAAATCTTTATTTTTTCTTTCCTTGAAGTACTACTCAGTGATTTAAAAATTCTGAGCTCAATTTGTACTGTTTGATTTATTTAAAATAACACAAAAGAAAATATTTCAACAAAATTTTTTTTCTTCTTTTTTTTAAAACACAAATTTTTTTTCCTTATAAAAAGAGTATTAAGGTGTTATTAAGGTGTGTTGAAAAAGAAAATATTTCTAAAAATTTCTTTTTTTTAAAAAAATAATATTTTTCTCTTATAATACTCTTTTATTTCACTTTAATTCGATAATTTGGAAAAAATAAGAGAAAATAAAATTTTATTTTAATGGAACATTTCACTCGTTCAATGTGTAAATGATATAAAACAAATCACCAGTTAAGAATGGGGAACTTTCTAATATGTATAACTTAACTCACAATATGAAAATTTGGTGCGGGGTTCGCATCCTTTCTGATGATGACCGATGCTGCGGATGGTGTCTTTAATTGAATTATTACAGGCGTGGTTGTCCTGCTATAAGGATAATTATTTTACACTTTTACCGCTACACCGGTCCCTGCTCGGGCGCCAGTTAATAGACTCACTTATACGTTTATCAAAAAAAATAAATAGAACAACTTTAAATTATTATTGGATCTTTATTCTATGAAATATAAACGAGAACTGAACTAAGAAATAATCTAAAAGTAAAGCGCCAAGTTGAAGCTGAATCTAAGATGATTCCCACGGCTGGCATGCAAGCATGAGACATGATGTTAAAACTGCAATCGCTGCAATTCACACAGGTGGCTTGGAGACGATTTGGTTTAATGTTGATATGTGGGAGATATGATGATTACACGTGATTAGGTGTTGTATTCCTCGTCGCATGTACTCCTATTTGTTAAGTTATATTTACTTATTTGTGGTGCTACCCTACAAGCGCTCTAAGTGCACTTACCAAGAATCTGCATCTGAGCGCTTCCCCTGCGTACATGCTCACGTTAAAACGATATGAACATGGATACGGTGGGGAAGCGCTGCGAGCGTCTAAAGAAGCGCTTTTGCATTCAACTTTGAGCGCTTCCATTTCCCGCTGGGATGAAACAGAAATCTATAGGTGTGCGTTGGGAGTCCGTTCTTTAAAATGTTCTATATTGATACTTATGGAAAAGGGCCAAACATTGATTTTATATATGCTATAGAGCCTAAACTACTATCCATACAGGAAAATAACCTTCTAGTAATTTACAGATTGGTTCTTTACCTTCCCAAAGCCTACACTTCCTATATACCTTACTTAACAAAATAATAAAATACTTTTGATTAAAAAGTAACCTTACCCTTTTACGCTCAATGACTCTCAGCTGAGTAATAATTGCATGTGTATGTGCAGCCGGAGTCCGAATCTGTAGACATCTACATTCGGCATTATCAGCGCACGGCATGCCATGACGACACAGCGTCATACAATGCTTACTCAGCTAAGAGTTCTTGTTTGAGGAATTGTAGTCATTTGATTAAGATAAATTTTTTTAAATAATTTTGTTAGGAAACGTATAAAAATGTTATTTCAGTTCGAAAGATAAGAAAGCAGGCTTAAGATTATCAGAACACCATTTTTCTGTATGAATATTACTTTAGGGCGGAGGAGCTATCAAACTTTTGTCAGTTTTCCATACGAACACTGCAAATATTTTAGAATGTAAGGACTTCGTAGGCGTTCTCATGTGGTAGTGAGGGAATCTGTTTCATGGCTTGTGAAGTATTCTCGAGTTTTGGCATTTGGAAAACCCTGGCGAAATACTTGTTAAGCCTGAAACTGGCAATCTCACTAATACATGGGAGCCCTAACTTTGTACCTCCTAATATTCTAAAATCTTTGCAGTGTTCTTATGTAAAACTGACAAAAGTTTGATTTGAATGACTCCGGCGCTCAAAGCTACTATTCATACAGAATAATGGCCCTCTGATATTTTTGAACTTTAATCTTGCTTTCTTATATTTCCAACCGTAATAAAATTTTATATCTTTCTTTACAAAATTATTAAAAAAAAAAATATCGTAACCAAATGAGTATGATTCCCCAAACAAAAACTCTCAGCTGAGTAATAATTGCATGTGGAAATGTGCCATGGTCTGATCAAGTCGAACGCAGATTCGGGCCACGGCTGCACCTAAAGTACACACATCCAACTATTACTCAGATGAGAGTTATTCATCGTAAAATGGTAATGTTACTTTCTAAGGGAAACTATTTATTATTTTAAGTTAAGTAAAGTATATACATAGTAAGCCTAAACTTTGTGAAGGTAAGGCGCCAAGCTTAAAATTACTGGAAGACTTTTTTCTATATGGTAGTAGTTTAGGTTCTATGACATATATATAAAATCAATGTCAAGTCATTTTTCCATAAGAATCAATATATAGCATTTTAGAGATTCAGAGTACAAGGCACACATATAGATTTCTGTTTCGGCTTGTAAAGTATTTTTCGAGTGTTTTGGCATTTGGGTCAGTACATATATGCCTTCAGATAACACAGTAAATTTTGCATTAATTGGAGCTTTGCTACTACTACAATCCATATATAATGTGAGTGTGAATGAGTGAGCTATTGGATTTTCCTTGAATTATCAAGAGATTATAAAAATATGGAGAAATAAACACCAGTGGAGATTGCGGTTAACACTATACCTCCTGGAGAAAACGAACCAGTGGAATGCCATTCTTAATGTTAATCCCAATTGACTCTTATCATTGATGCCACAAGAACTATAGATATCGCATGGTATATCGGAGCAGAGAATATAGATTGTGAAATGGGTGGTCTATTCCGGAATGGATCAAAAAATCAAAAAATCATAACGGATTGGTATTGCAAGGCTTGTAGCTCTAACCGCATGATCAATTATCATTCAAACCACCCACTTTCAACAATAATCAACACAGCACAGACTTTTGCTGCGTGGGGGTTACCACAAAAAAAAAAGCTGATGATTTCTGTTCTCAAAAGCACAGAGGAACATAAACACGCATAGAAGTATGCAATTTGAAAATTGAGATAAAGCACTATATTTACATGCAAAGCTATATGATGCTGTGGTATTCGTGTGCATTGTGTACTTCAAAGCATTTCGAGCATTTGCACACCATAAGCATGGCGAGATTTTAGATTTGTTGTCGGATTTTTCATAGATTTTTTTTGGAACTTATAAAACGTTTTGCATAAAGCCTCGTTTACACTTATACAAATTGTGCCAACTTGTTCGGCAACATGTTGTGTACTTGTTGGGAGCCGACATGTTAGCTTAAACTTACAAGTGTTTCCATTTAAATAAATTCTCGCGAACTTGTTGGCTTAACTTCTTACATTCTACTCCATTGCCTTCCACTAGTTTAGCCAACACAACAAATGAGCGTTTCCACTTAAATGAACAAATCCACCCAACAAATTCTGCGAGTTTTTACAGCCGACATCGAACAAGTTTCCAACATGTGTCTGAATTTTCATATAGCGTTTCCACTTAGACAGAATGTTGCCAACTTGTTTAAAAACTTGTCGGGTAAGAAAATTTGTATAAGTGGAAACGTGGCTTAAGGATGAGGAGCGGGAACGTGGCGAACGAAAAGTGTGCGCTCTGTTCTGTTGGTGAAACACTTTTCCTTGTAATTTGTCTGGCATCATTTATTGCTTGGGCAAATTTTATTTTACTGAAGCCGCTCATCAATTAAAACTCTTCTGAGAACTCTGAGTTGTAATGTATCATATAATTTTGGCAATGTTCACAATATATCAGTTTTACCATTATATTAACTAGACAACCAAAGAACTACTTTTAAAAGGTTAGCTTTGACTTTACCAACAACCATTTTCTCCTGTCTCCAGCTTCATTAAAACCCATTAGGGATTAAGATCCATACAATAAAATAAAAAATATCGGGACTGCACATTTTGAGATATTCAAGAATAACCGAAATATCCATTATCCTTGAAACAAATTTTCAGAAAAAATGACTTTGATTAATTTTCCTCGGAAACCTGAAAGCTTCCCAAAATAACTAACGTTTATTTCATGGAGAGACGATGATAAAGTTATCTACAAAGCAAAATTTCCAACATTTTTCAAATTTCAAAAGACTGTATCTCGGTCATAAATGGATCGCAACAAAAATTGCTATTTTCAATATTACCTGTATTCCTGTAAAATTTCTTCAAAATAAAAAAAAATAAATTACACAAAATTGGTCTATTTTCTGTGTAACGGCTTATAGAATTATATATTTCATATAAAATTTACATACCTAGCAATATTCAGTTTTCTCTTATTTCTTTATTCTATAATACTTTTGGACCGAATTTTACTAACAGGTCCCATAATAGTTACATAGTTACTCACAATTATAAACAAATAGATTATAAATTGAACTGCCAAAATAATTTCTCGCCTCCCAAGCAAAAATAAAAAATTACCAATGATAAAACTTAATATGTATATTCCGCGAAATCTACACTCATATACCTAATGCAGAAAATGGCGGCATATACCTTCCGAGCGTGCACACTACAGACCGCCGCAGAGCTTTCAAAACAAGGAATTCTTTCCGAAAGCACATCATTCCATCTGACAGTGATGAAATGAATTAAAAACGCCAAATTGTATGCAAAATATATAAAAACAAGAAATTTTTGTCGTTACCATGGTTAACATTATTGACTTTATTTCCTTTATCATTGTACTATCCTTATAATTCTCCTATATACTTCTTATTCTTTTTTATACACTTTTGTCCTGCTAATTTTATATACCCAATCGCTAACCCATATGTTAGTATTAAGCTTATTCCTGTAACTTTTCGTTTCGCCCACCGTTGTCTGACGTGGCTGTGGCCGGGGCTTTTAATAAATTTATCTATGACTATGACTATGACTACTAAACAATTTGAGTTTTTCAAAATAAACAGAAAAAGGTTTGATCTTTGTTACAAATTGAACTTTCTTTCTAATAATATCGTAATTGTGATAGTTATTCGTCTGTAAAAATAGCAACTTTCAAACTAAAATATATTAGTAACGTGTTTACTAGTTTTTTCTCCGTCACTTCCTCTTCCACTTCAAGATCTTCCATACTCAAGTACAAATTTATCTACTAGATAAGAGGACAACAAAAAGAAGAGAGGGAAGCAAAAGAAGCGTGCCACATATATATAAATAGAGCACACTTAATTAAAATCAGACTAGATTCAGAAATAATACACAAAGTTTATTACACAATTTTAAATAGAATAAATAGACACACATATACACACAGCCAAAAAAGAACACATCAAAATCAACAAATTAATACCAACACCATAGATACACAAGCACACATGCCAGCAAATAATACACCACATCTGACATAATAATCAAAAACAGCTGATGATCGCTTATTATCGTTTCTAGTCCGGAACTCCGGAATTCTTGTGATTGTAGTTTTATAAAGTCATTGTTTTATGTTAATTTATGTATTCCTGTCTTTTAATTTATTGCATAAATGTAGTGTTTTTTTCGTTATCTGTATAGCCGAGTAGTTTTATTTAGATATGTAAGGTAGGTTTCTTTTAATATTTTCATATTTAAACTTTATAATGCTAAATGACTATGTAATTTGCAGACCCTAGAAAAGGACTCAAAACCACGAAACGTCGGGCCAACTCTAAAATAAAGCAAAAAGAACTATGGCTTGTTCACGAGCGCGATTTATCGCATGCGTCAGAGCTCTGATTGGCTGCAGCAATGTGGTTGTCGCTGAACATGCTTACTCTTTCTACGTTTCGTGCGATACAAAAATTTATCGCAGTAGTGCTCTTGCTTGGTGCGATTTTCACCTTAACCTCAACATTTATGTTTGTTTACATTTCGGGTGCTACAGTTCCGCAGTAATGTGTATGTAAATATATCAATATAAAAATATAAATATATATAAATTTCACAATAATATCTTCTTGCCACCACAAAACCAAAACAAATTAAGTTGTAGCTGTTGTCAAGCTTGTGAACGTATCGCGCGATAAAAACAAGTCGCAAATAGAGATAGATCTATAGGAAGAACAGGACGACACCAAAATATCGCACGTATCGTATCGCGCTCGTGAACAGGGGTTAATATTGTAGTTTTTTCCCTAAGATCGGAGCGTCCCAAAAGAATGCAACATCGTTTCTCACATAAATTTTTTGTCAGCGGGTGACTTAAGTTTTCACACGATATGCCGCTTCCTGTTAGTTATTTATTCAATGTCTAGGGTATAAAACGCACGCATAGTTGCATGATAATTCATAATCTCTTCTCGCTTTGCACACACAACCAACATTCTTAAGGAAAAATCACCACAGCAAAACATGAGTACAATTATTGCGCAAAATTATAGTCTGATAACTTTCTTCACTCCCCCCGTTTTTCTGTTCCTTGTTCGAAAAGCTCGCGCTTCTTTTGGTGGCTACCTCTTCAAGCAAAATGTTGCAGAATTGGGAATATTAGGACACATGTTAGTGGATATAGCCACGTGGCCACCCTTAACTTCTCTCGCTTCCCCTGTCGCTCCCTTACAAAATGGCGGTTGGTCACCATGGACGTTTTTATTTAGAATCATATTTTGAATTAAATAGCAAATAGCAGATAAATTAAATGGCCTTTTTTTGAATTATTTTATTTATTCTGAAAAGGTTAATATAACGTCGAAAATGCAAGGGATGTTGCAAATGTGTTGCTTATATCGAAAGAAAATTTTAGGCTCAATGTTTTTTGCAAGTGATAGATATATTAAAAGTCAATTTAGAGAACAGAGCCATGATTTATTAGATTAATATCTCGAACATATTGCTGATGGATACGGAAATAAAACATTTCCATAAACAAATGGTATTTCACATAAAGAAATGCACAAAATTATAGTCGATGACAGAAGTGACTTCCAAATGTTGACGCTCTGGCCGTATTGAGAATTTATTTAAGTCTAATGTTAACAAACTGTATGGAGAAGAGATCTTTTTCAAGATTAAAACTTTTAAAAATACAATATTGCGAGAATTTTTAATTTCGCTAAAAATTCTTTGCATGGAAAGTGATAAATTGCGTAAGTTAACGTTTGGCGACCTAATTGATGTTTTTTTGCAACAGGAAAAATCAAATGATAAATTATTTTAATTTTCTGAAAAATCTAAATTTAGTATAAAGGTGTATTGTTTTGCAAAAGGATGATGCTGACAATTTACAATATCAAATATGGCTCGACCACAAACTTGGAGCTTTACCAAAAACGCCAAATTCTAAATCTTTTCAAACTTTCGCTGGAACTCCGGCGGATAAGGGGGATATCTTTATGGGCCCATTCCATCCTACAACCCATGGCCTAGAAAAACCTTAATGCAGCACTGGAATATACTCCTATTTGGCTATTTAGTTTTTTTCGACTTTTGTCTAGTCTCGAATCGTTTATACAAGAAACTTGTCAATTTACGGTCATTTTACATGTCGAAATCAGAGATACTTTAATTTTCGATTTGATTTATGAAAAGAATTGACAAGTGCTAAAGGTAAAAGGGTTAACAACGTTTGGCTATCCCCAAATAATTAGTGCCATTTTCTTTGTTTGCCACATCACTTGGCGAATATTGTAATTTGCAATTAGAATATCTTCTTTAAACTTTGATGAAAATGATGGAATTTGAAATGATTATCTTATGGTGGACATAAACATGGCTGCCAATTGACATTAATATCATTCAAGATGAGTACACATTAGTATATATGTATGTCCATTAAGGTGACCCTTAAAACAAAAGTGTTAAAATGTCTAAATGTTCATTCAGAATTTGTTAGCTAATGTAATGCTAAACTTCCATGTAAAATTTCAGTGAGATTCATTATTGTTTAGAGGTCGCTCAAATCGTAAATAGTGTTTTTTTTCTGTTTGGACTTTCAGGAAAACTGTTTTAACATTTCCCGTCATAACTTTTTAATTTGAAAATAATTTTTCTTGATTCTTTTTTTAAGTTTAAGAGAACTTAGTTATGAACTTAGAAAATTAAATTTTTCTATCTTTTATAATTTTTTCAAAACGAAATTTCAGACCCTGTACTCCAATTTTTTGACTTTGCGTAAATTTTTTTGTAAGGAAAAGTGGCACGCTAGTATACTTTTTCTACAAAATATAATGTAATCTAAAATCGATTTTCTTTCTAGCGACTACAACTTAAGGGGGTTAAGTAGTGCATGAACTGTTCCTAAAATGCGATTTTCGAACGTAAAATAAAAGTATAATTTTTTTCACTGTAACAAAATGATTTATACAAAAGAACAAGAAAGCAAGTTAAAATTGGTCTTTAGACCAAGAATATTATACCCTAGATGAAGATAAAAGTTAAACAAAGTGAAAATCAAAAGTTCTGCATGGCGACAACAAGAAGGGGTTACCCGATTTAGTTAATTTTTGAAATTTTATATACTAATTATTATGAAAGCACCAAGTACCAAATTTCAGGTCTCTACATCAACCCACTTTGGGGCAGTGCCCAAATATACCGTTAAAAACGAAATTTTTGTATGGCAACCCTTCGAAGAATTTGCGCGATATGTCCCGTTTTCGCATTTATATTTCCTTTTTTTTTTTAAACAAGCCGGCGTGACAAATTTCAGCACTATAAATGAACGCGTTCTCCAGCTATCGAGCGGACGGACGGACGGATAGACAGACGGACAGACAGACAGACAGACAGGCAAGCAGACAAACAAATGCATAGGCGGACATGCAAAAATCAAAATAACTTTTAATATTATGCGTGGGCGTCCAATCCAATAATTGCAAAAGAAAATGTCATTGGTACAAAGTCGTTACTTTTATGATTGGGCACATCTTTGTAATTTTCAAATATACTTCACGTTCGAAAATCGCATTTTGAGTACAGCTCATACACTACATGACCCACTTAAGTTTTAGTCGTCAGAAAGAAAATCGATTTTAGATTACATTATAGCAGAAAAAGCATACCCGCGTGCCACTTTTCCTTAAAAAACATTGACACGAAGTCAAAAAATTGCAGTTCCGGGTCTGAATTTTCGGTTTGAAAAAGTTGTAAAAAATTGAAGATTTTAATTTTCTTAAACTACTTTCACTGCAGTAAGTTTATAACTAAATTCCCTTAAATTAAGAAGAAAAAAAAATCATGAAAAAATTGTCAAATTAAAGAGTTATGACAGAAAATGTTGAAACAGTTTTCCTGAAAGTCCAAAACAGCCAAAAAAGAAAACACTATTTTCGATTTGAACGATTTCTAGACATTAACGAATTTCACTGAAATTTTGCATAGAAGCTTAAAATTACATTAGCTAACAAATTCTGAATGACCATTTAGACATTTTACCAATTTTGCAAATCCATATATTTTTGGGCCACCCTAGTGTGGATGTATATGTGCCCATGCCCATATTAGCATAGCTTTTTGATGATGCGACGAGTAGGACGCTATTCATTAGATGAAGGAAGATCAACTGACATATCAGATTTTCTATGCATTGAAGTTTATTTACAGCAACTAGTTGGCTATGGGGTGCCAGGAGTTAAGGACTCCGTGATTAAATATAAGATGATTAGTCCCAGATGTATTCAAGTTCATTGACTTCATTGATAGAGTGGACAAAACTTTTAAAAAAAGAGATAGCGGCCACCATAGGTAAATACGATGAAAATCGGTTTTTGTCCACTTTATTAAGAGGAGTCAGTACTCAGCAAAAGATTCAATTTAGTTACCAGCGAGCGTGCAGGCAATCAATTTTACTATGCGTAGAATGGTGTCCTGAAAGTGAGATTATTCATATAAAATTAGACTAGACCTACACCACAGACCACATTAGAGACATCTAGCGTAAAAAACAGAAGCGCAACATGCGACAATTTAAGGCGAAAAATGAATATTTGCAGTTCAAAGAAATTGAAAATATTTAACTAGAATTTTTTTTGCACATAATTGTTAAATATACTATTTTGCTTTGTATTTCAAAAGCATTCAACGAAATATTACAATTTCTCGTGGGTGAAATATCGGGAGAAAAAACAAGTATTATTAGAGTCAAATAATTAAAAAAAACCCCACTAAAAATGGAAAAAAGCTCGACATTATTTGCTAGATCCAGGATTTATCTTTCTAAAATAGTCACAATCCAAAGAAATGAGAATTCCTACTGTCAGGAATTTGATTTGAAAAACTTCAATTTTTACCATTTGTTACAACTTTCCGAGCTAATATCTCCATTGCAATACATTTTGTTTTTAAATTTCCCAACATTATTTACTAAACTTCTTGGTAGGTACTTATTCCTGGACGTGGGCAAGCACGAGCGATTGGTTTCACAACAGTAAGCTTTCCACTGAAAGATACTCTGCTTACCATTTGTGTGCATGCATATACTTAAATTACCTAAATTAAAATCACCTTGCTGTAACATATGAAATGGTCATCACAAAAGTTAGATCTGATAATATGCTGTTAGTATATTCCTTGTAAAGTTCGACGGAAAAATGTGGGGTGGTGGTATTTACCAACACGAATATCCATCACACGAGATCTTCTTTGCACGCAAAACTGCTTCATTTTGCCTGCCTCATTAGACCTATAAATCATTTCATGTGTGTGCAGCTCTAAAATTATTTTTTCAACTCCTCTGTTACAAAAGTAGTACATGTCTAATTAGTACTTTGATTTCATAAGACCATGTAGCATGAATATCAGTTTAAACATATAATGTACTAAATTTAAATTGCTGTTGTTTTGTGATCAATTTTACTCGTCCCAATAAACCACATAAGTATACATACAAATTCCTTAAATTCCTAAAATGAAATTTTTAATTTGTAAAAACGTCCAACCCCTTATTTAAGCCTCATTCACTGTCGAAAAAAAAATACATCTATGACAGCTTAATTTAGAGCAACTGAAGGGCGTAAGATTCGGGATTAGTAAGAAATTATTATAATTTATCCGCGAAACATCATTTAGCAGGCTCAGCAATTTCTACCCCTCATTCTCATTATAAGCATTAAACCATCCATGACCAACACTCCCGTAACCCGGACTACTAACAGTGAAATCCGTTCACTTAAAACCTCAAACGAAGGGGATGGACCTGTATAGAGAGATGACTGCATTGATATGGTTGTCCCCGGGGAAATATCCTTATAGCAGGATTTGTGCGTACAAAACTGAATATATGTAAGTATATAAAAAGCAAGGCAACAATTGATTGAGTTCATAACAGCGTATCAAATAAATTCAGATGGGAGAATATCAATACAGCACCAAGTATGCAGCATAGGTGATGGTGGGTTTGGGGGTATGTATTGTATTATACAAGGGTGCTTAGCTTTGAAAGATTTTACAGAAAAGGATATGGTAGTTTTACGCTTGTTACATTCATTTAAGCTGTGCCAACTGAAGTGATAATGATTGCCAAAACAATTCTGTGGTGGATGTTTTAAAATGACTTTATGTGACATTACGGCATTTAATCTAAAACAAAGCAGGATTAAACACAATTTACTATGTTTAAAATGCATCCACACACCGATACGGGACAAATATCACAAGATGCGTCACATTCGACAAATTCACTCTAGCTTATAAATTTTGCCCTACTGCGCGTAAAGATGTTTATACACTTGATAAGCATTCGATAGGCCATAGACTAAAAAAGGACTCATTTCAATATTTTGAAAAACCTAAAAGATATTGAAAAAAAAAATAGTGTTACACTTATTCAATACTAACAAAAAACATTAAGCGCCTGTAGCTCACATAATTTTTTTTTTTCATTTGTCATCGAGATCTATCATCTTCTTCCACATAGCCATCCTAATTCAGGCGTTTTTTTTGCTTGCTTTTTATATAATTTGTTATATTAATAATCAAAGCTTAGGGGATTCCCTTTAATGCAAAACAAAATGCATTGAATTTTCGCAGATTTTAAGTCCGAGGAAAAACAGAAGATGGTAGACTGCTCCACATTCGCTTAGGAAAAAAGCTTAAATTGATTTAGACAAGATCTTACGATATCCTAGATTAATGCCCATATGTAATTTTATAAGGTTACTCCTCTGTCTAAGTTTGATTTTAAAAAGAGTTTTTGGGAAAACGGTTCGTCGGGCAGTAAAAATGATTACTACCAATTTCATAGGATTTTATATTCTGAAAAACTGTTCAGTGCTATAAAAACGTCTATGTCTGATAGTTTTCACAGAATACGTAAATAATCCTCAATCTTTGTATGCAAAACCAAGAAAGGGTTGCCCGATTTGGTAAATTTTTTAAATTGAGTTTACTATTTTTATCAAAACGACCAAAGTTCAGTTCTCTACGACGTGTCGGCGCGTTCTCATGCAGTGTCCAAATATATAGTGAAAAACGAAATTTTTGTATGGCAACCCGGCGAAAAAATCTCCTAATTTTCGAACTTAAATCTATATATTTTTTAAAGAGGCCGTGCGCGAAATTTCAGCTGTGTAAGTAAACACGTTTTCGGGTTGCCATGAGGTCAGACAGATAGACAGACGGATGGACGGTCGTAAGAGTGAAAGAAGATGTGTTTCAGCTTGCAACGTGAATCAGTTCACAAGGGATTAGAACAAATATTTTATCAGACGATTGACCATGCGTGTATCGATAAAGGAGCGAAAGGCATCCGATAATGCGGCGATTCTCGATCAAGACGATATGAAAAATTATTTCCATATCACCAGTGCTCCTGTAGGCTCTCTTTTAGACAGTATGTAATAAAACATAAAACAAGGCTGTGCTACCAGCCCTGAACCAGTTATAGGAATGCATTCCATTCTAGGTCGGATATAGGACTTGCAGAGAAGTGATTTGACGATATTCTCTTGGTAAAGTAAGAGGTATAAGCTAGCAGGAATTGAGAGTTACTTTGAAATTTTTATAGGGTAGTGTTTGGAGAATTTTTAATAAGAATAAATCATCAAGTACACCAGTTTCACTCGAAAATTGTGCAGGTAGTCCAGCTTTAGCAGAGACTCCACTAATTCCGCAAAACTTTTATTTCCGAAATGAATTTCGCACATTAGATCAATTGCATACTGTAATTAACAATGTTCCCCATAAGCTTAAAATAAGCCATTCTGGGTTGTACACACCCCTAAAATCAAAAAGTACGTAAGACTACCATGAAGATATGAAGTTTTTGATGAATGGTTTTCAAAAATTCTTCAAAAAGTTTATGCAAGTTCAGTTATAATTATGGGAAATGCCCTTTACTTTCGAAAACGTCGATGTCGTGAAAAAAGGATGACGCAAATCAATAGCTTAAGGATAAAGAGATATCTTTCGAGGAAGATAATAAAGGGCAGAAAACATGACTTCGATAAATGTGTGGTTGACGAGATAGCGCGAGATAGTTTTTGAGACTACCTCCTTATCAATGTGAGTTCAACCCCATTAAATAAGTATGAGCTCAGAGTAAGGGAGAAATTTCCAGAAAAAAATAAACGTTGAAATTACGGGATATTAGACTTTTACTGAGCAATGCAATAAAAACATCACTGATAAACATTAGTTAAACTACGTGAGACATGTCGTGGAAACTATTGGAAAAAATTGTGGGAGCTTAATAATGCAATACATGCATAGACTAAGAGTCAAATCAATAATCTTAACGACGACAGCTATTCAGAGTCAGAGGAATCATAAATATAAAATTTTAATTAATACAAATAAATATACAGTGCGTTGCAAAGTTATAGACGCACCATGCAATAGTGCGATAGCCCATCATGTTGCATTATTATAGACGCACTTAACTGTATTTATTTTAACAATAATAAGATTGGACAAAAATTAATAAATAATTGTTATTAACAATCAATAGCTCCACCTTTGTTCCACACGATGCTCAGAAGCCTCTTTTGCATTGATTCCACGAAGGATATAAACATTCTGGAGTCAAGGTCAGTCAAGTAGCTTCAACGGTATCTTGAAGCTCACTGATGGTGTTAAATTCCTTGGGATATTTATAAACCGTTGGAACTAACCATCTCTCATAGGATTAGCAGCAGGGAAACGGGTCGGATAGCCGAGAAGATTGATATTGTATTCCAAGAACCATCTTTTGTGGAGTGTCTTTTTTTTATATATATATATTATTAAGTTAAGCTCAGCATCATAGGGTATGATGCAAAGCACAGCATGGCAGGAAGGAGATAGGGAAATGATTAGGGTATATGCGGAGAGTGGAGGAGGTGCCGATGTATGCCGCCCTTAAACTTCCGCAGATTGTATGCCGGAGGAAAAACAGAAGATGGTAAAATATTCCATATTCCCACTGTTCGGGATAAAAAAGCATCACGGGATTTTACTGTACGGCCGAAACTTATTTGAAGGGTAAAAGTATATGCGCAGTTTACAGTGCGAGTATTGCGTGCAGAAATCACTCTACAAGGGATTGGACTAGATATTTTATCAGAGCATTGACAATGCATGTAGTGATAAAGGAATCGAAATACCTCCAACATTGCGGCGGTGCTCGGGTGAGTTGATAGCCAGTTGAGCCACATCGCCAATGAGTTCAAAGTCTCTCTTTTGCGGACAATATCCAATTAATCGAAGGCTGTGTAACCAGCCCCAGTCGATATATGGGAATTTTATTCCATTCTAGGTCCAATGTAGGACTTGTAAAGGAGCGCTAGATTTGACGGGCTGAAATATTTCTTACACCTTTTCAGAAATCCAAGATATTTCGATGCTTCTTTGGCAACAAAGAAGATGTGATCTGTCCAGTTTAACTTACTGGAAATATTAATGTCAAGAATACTTAATGACGGTGAATCAGAAATTAATGCTCCATCAAAAGAAACGGGTGTGGTTAACCTATGGTCTTGTTTTAATGAGATGAGAGAGCTTTGGTTCTTAGATGGATTGAATTCGACGCAGTTCACTTTGCACCAAACGAGGATATTTTCAAGATCGTTTTTCAATGATCTAGTCAAGCAATCTCGTTTGACAGATGTTGCACTCCCTCTGGAGTCCACAAGAGTGTTAAAGAAGTTAGCGAAATCAAGGGTACTGTCATCAGCGAAACTATGGATGGGATTGATAGTAAAGGAAAGCAGGTTATTATTGAAAATTAAAAATAGAGTTGGAGAGATAATGGAGCCTTGCTGCACACCGGCATTTATGAGATGAGGTTCAGATGTAACGCCATCCAATACAACACGTATTTGGTGACTAGATAGGAAACTTTCAATTCCTAATAGGAGGAGGGAAGAGACCAAGTGCATTAAGTTTAGCGAAAAGGGCTGGATACCAGACTCTATCAAAGAATCCCTTCACAATTATTAAGTAGTGTACGTATAGAGGAATTGGTGAATTTGTTCTTGATAGTTTTGACCAGAAACCTTTGCTACCTTTGCGGCTTGCCAAAATTCTTTGTCTAATATTCTGGTTAAAAAGATATTTTTCTCTCTAATGGACTTGTAGACTTGTTTCAGTTCCGGACATGGATGCAATTGATAGGCGCGAAAAGCAGACTCTTTCGCTTTTATAGCTTAGTTGTAATTCTCGTTAAACCAAGAGAATACGGAATATTTGCACGCATGTCAAGTCGTAGCATGTTACTAAATTCTAATATGCATTCATCAACATCCCTCGAAGCAAAACAGACCGAGCAATAGATTTCTCTAAGATATTGATTGAGACTTCCCAATAAGCATTCTTATAGTGCCAAAGAAGCCTACTTGTAGGTGGAGATGTAGGGCGGCACAGGTTTCAGGTTGTAAATTGAGCCGTGATTAAACAATGGTCTGAATTACCGACAGGGGAACCGACTGAGATGGAATATTTGACAGGATGAGATGTTAGAAACAAATCCAGTATATTGGCTCTATCTGCGTTTTGAATACACTTTGACCGTAGATTAAGCGTACACGATCGGTAGCATCTTTTAGGCGCTTGCTTACTGATTTTCTGCATCTAACTTAAGGCCCCACAACACGGTTTGTGTGCGGTACGAGGGTGTATTTTTCGTAATTATTTTCAATCAAACGGTGAATGGATTTTTTTTTTTTTAATATTACTCATAGTCAATATATACATATTTATACAAAATTTTGTACTCGAATCTAAAGTATAGTTTGTGGTGTACGCCACTTCCAAGAGGACAATCCGACGAAATTGCTGCACGGCGGTTGACAGCGATTAAACCATACGGTTCACAAGAAAAATAAAATAAAAATATATTTATAAACTAGACATATAGGTTTACAGCATCAGGCAGGGTAATTTCGATAACTTAATACAAACAAAAATGCCGGACCAGCGAATTTTATTTCCGATTTTCATGGAAAATTTTCATCGTTGACAAAAAAAATTCTTACGTGATGCCATAGAAACGGGATTTTCGAACAGTTTAAGGCTTGGCGCATGCAAATCGGATGTATAATTTTTTTTCATATGCTGTCAACCAGGTTGAAAACCGTAGTTTCGAGAAAACGCTTTCAAAGTTTTGCTTTTATTTGTGTCTTTCTGATACTCTTAATGTCTCTCAATGATACTGATCATTCATGGGTCTGGAATGCCTTTGTATAGCTTTAGTTTTCGAATAACTTTTCACTCATTTTTCATTTAACTCTCTTTTCTCTTTTAGTAACTTATGTTTGATCATAGCTATTCTTACTAGTACCTTTCTATTTAGCGAATTATAGTTTTGTTTGTTTAACGTACTAATGTATAGACTTTTGTCTTCTAGTAGTATTTTGGAAATACATAATTGTAATACTGTAATTATGAGATTGGTGAAATTGGTGCTGACCTGATCCAAGTTTTTCAGATTTCTTTCAGGATATTCTTCATTTGTTTCAGCTCTGTTTAGTTTTTAAAAGACGAATAGTTTTTTCTACTAGTTATTTCTTTTACGTGAAGCTAGTTTTAAATGAAGTGTTGTCTACCTCCATGGAAAAGCTAACCGACAGAATCAAATGTATTGTGAGATTAAATAGTGTGCCGAATAAAGAATGCAATTTTCTTTACATAATTTGCGATGAGAGAATTTTGTACAAAAGTCAATGCAGTGTTGAGTTTTTCATTATTTTCTTCTATTTTTTTCAGGCTTAAGCTTTTAATTTATTGTGTCTTTGAATTTTATTTTCTTCGGAAAATCATCATTGTGTTAAGTCTCTGTATATAATTAATTTGTGGATTGAAGACTCAACAGTACGTTAAATCTTTTTATCTGAGAGATAAGACTTATCAAGAAAAATTAGAACACTTTTAAAACCACTAATATTGCCAATAATAAAAAGGAGAAAATTATAAGACATATTAACTATTAGACTGATGACAGTACTTTTATGAATAGAAAAAAATTAATAACAGGCAAGGACCAGACGGAAGATTTAGTTAAGGTTATAATTAAGAGAAGAAAAAATTAAACACGAGATAAAGTGAAATTGTGGTATGGGGGGTGTTAAGGGGTTGAAAGTGGTTTTTTTCGCTTTTCGGCGAAATGTGACTTCCTAGAGGAAAATATTCTTCACAAAAATCATAGATAGTAAAAATATCTAAAACTTTTATATAAAGCGTTTTTCAACGTAACCTCAAATTTTTTGAGACAAATTTTCAGTTTTTTATTTTTTTCTCTCGTAAAAATAATTCAAATTACTTGAAATTTGGGAAAGTATACCTTTTTTGCATTGAATAAGCACAATTTTTTTGGAATCTGAATTGAAAAATTCGCGATCCGAAGTCATTTTTTTGGTTTTTCTCAATTTTAAGCGGTTTCTTCAAACGTAAACCATCAACATATCTAGACCAATTTAAAGTAGACATTTCAACGGTTAAAATGAGCCCAGATAGAATATTTAAATCGAAAAAAAACACCAATAAAGTTTTTCGTGGAAGATTTTGGTTTTTTTTCGAAAATTGAAATATATCGGGAACTACATGTTTCCTAGATTCCAACTAAAACAACTTTCAACCCCTTGAGCATTTTCATTTTATCTCGTGTTTAATTTTTGTTTCAGAATTTCTTATGTTATTTTTGTTTAGAATGAACATTTTTTTCTACTTGTTATGGCTAATTATAAATAAAATGCCTTTTCGAAACTTTTTATAAACAGCAGTAAATTTAAGTATAAGAAAATGAGAGTTTAAAGTAAATGTATTTAATAGTCCGTAAAGTAACACATATTTTATGGTTGTTTTATTTTCAGTGATCCACCGATATTACAAGCGCACAATAATTCAGATATCATATTGCGATTACCAATGGGAAAAAGAATAAGGGACATCAGATGGCTATCAGTATGGTGTAGGCGATTTACTGTGAGTACATTGTTGTAATTTTGTTTACATTATTCAATAATTTCCGATGATTATATAACCGAAAATCGTACAGCGAAAATGAAACTCGCATTTCGTAACAGCCTGTATTTAGATTTTTTTTCTATTCTCACAGAAAACATATTATACCTATAAACCTAAAAAACACACTCCACTCAGATAATTTTTAGATTTAAGGGTACTATCTCAAGTGACCTCATGTTTACTCCTTGGGATGCACAAATAGTATTAGGCTCTGCAAAACACGCAATTTTGTAAACTCTTAAACTTTCTCGGTACATAGCATAAAAATCTATAACATCTTAAAAGTTTTTGGATATTGATATTTTTTTGTGGAGTATGTATAACTGCTGCGATAGAATACACTTCCTGCAATTGTAGAAAGGCAGTAGCTTCAACTTTATAGCGGTATTTTATTTTTATTTATTTTTTAAGCCGTATACACAATAGTAATTGGCTGGACTGGGTCTTCGAACCGGACCGGGAAAATAACCCCAAACCAGCTCTTTTGGGTTTTCAAAAATGACTTTTTTTTTAAAGAAAACAACCCAAATTATTAGGCTGATTTTCCATGTACAAGTTGAGCAAGACAAATTTTTCTATTCGTAAGTGATTATATACGTATGGCTCAAATTACACATTTTCCATTGAACCGAGAAAAACAAAGTTAAAATGTTTGTTAATCAAATGATACGTGGCAAACGAATAGTACGTACTATATATCAACGAAGGAAGGCTAGATTACATGCTAAATACCGTACCACTAATAATAAATAATATATAACATTGGTTCTGTTTTTTCTAGAATTTGCAAGATATAATAAAGAAACTAAATCAAGGTTTCGCTAAGAAAACCGTCTCCGAAAGACCTACAATTTTACTCATGAAGGAGATGATAAAAGATTTGAACTGTTCAGCCCTTCACCTCTATAGTTTATTTGTGAAGAATTTTTGTAATTGTTTAGAAATTCAAAAGCTCTTTCACTTATTCTCATATGATCCAATCACTGACATATATAACATGGACTGACTACGTTCATAGAAATGTACTGCAAAAAGTGGGCTCACTTCTATATTGCTGACTCTTTCGGTCTAAGCACCAAATACCAACTGAGAGAGAACTGTAAACAACAAATAAATAAGTGGGTCCGTCGAAATAAATGTTTTTAAAGTAATTATTTAGTGTTATTATACTGATAAAATAGTTTTACCAAAGGCAATATATTCATTAGATACGTGGCAGAAATTCGAAAGATTTTATTATAATCTCTTTTCCAGCTGCACGCTCATTTTTTCAACTTCCCGCCAATGATTTTTTCAATGGTGGCACCGGCATAAGAACTTTCTTTTTACATAAGCAATTAAGTTCACATGTACTATGTTTCCATGCAGAGTTCAATCCTAATTGGATTCGAATCAATGCTCATGGAAACGAGAATTGAGTTGAGTTTCGTTCAATCCATGTTAACTCCACGAAACCAGTCCAGTTGAGTTGGGTTTTGTGCATGTGTTAGTTAGAATAGTGCGGAATGGGTGTTTTATCCAACACAAATCCGGCTGGCTACTTTGTATGAAATATTTTATCTGTCAACTCAACTCAAGCAGTCATGGAAACAGCAGCGAGTTAACTCAGCCAGCAAAATTTAACGCTAACTCAAACCTAACTCAATTCTGGCTCATGGAAACATAGTAAAGAAAGCTAAACAGTCCATATTATATATGTCAGTGGATCCAATGTAGTATCAAAAACAATGCTACTGTTTCACCAAATATAGAAAAATTTAGACTTTTTTAATATTTGAGTATTTTCTTTAGTTATTCCTGAGACAACTTACATCCAGATGTGAAAAACTCACAAAAAAACGGTTGAATTAAAACGAGCTAATGGCCCTCTAATAGAAAGCTCTATACATTCTCTCTCTATCTCTCTCTTTCTTGCTGTGTTATGCCACATAAATTCTTCGCAATGATTGCTTTCTTTTGTTGAATAACAAGTTAAATAGCTTTCAAAAAATGATCCGGGTTTATATGGAGATTTTTTTATCTAGTTGTAAAGGCTGAACTACAATAGAAGTAAATTACTTTACGAAATTAAACGAGACTGAGGTTTACTTACAAAAAATTGATACTTTTAGCCTAAATATATATCACATTCCGTAAGAGTTGTTATCTTGATATTTAATGTTTTCAATTTTAAAAACTGGTAAAAGTGAAAAAATTAACAGATAGAAGTTGATGTAATGCCTTCTATTAATTCGCAGTACAATTTTTACTCCATTAATAATAATTTATTTGTTTAACATATCGCGTTCTTACAGATTGAGCGATTCTTAGTGCACTATACTTACGGAAAATTTGATATTTAAACTAAACGAAAGTTCCCCTCACACGAGTTAAAGTTAACTTGTGTACGCTTGTTAAATTAAAGGGCGCGTTCGCCTTACGTAAGTAAATTTACTTACGTATATTTCTATTGTAGTTCAGCCTTAAGTTGTCTCAGGTTAGCCTAAGCTTTCATCCTGGCAGTAATTTCGAACAACTTATTGTTAACAGTAGTTATATGAATAAATCAAAAGTGTTTTATTAATGCCAGTCAGAATTTGACTTTTGTGGCAGATACTGACAGTATACGAAACACAGGAAATTTGTTATAAGTAAAGGCTGACTGTAATAATTTTGATCGCTCACTTCAAAATTGATTTACAGGAAATAAAATTACTTTATTTTTTAAAAATTAGAAAATAAAAACAAAATTTAGGGACAGCTGTTTTTTTATTTATTTTTCAATTTCGAATATTATTTAATAGATTAAAAAGAAATCACGGTAACGCAAAATTGGAATAGCACATAATATGTCTATAAAAAATATAGCATAATAAGAAATTACTACAAGTCTAGAAAGTACACGTATGTGGGTATAGCAACAGTTGGAAAGCCTTGCTAAACCCTTTTGAGAGAAAAAAAAATGTCCATGCTTTTTCCGAAATAAAAATGATACTCGTATAATACTAAAAATAATGCAAAATGTTTAAAAAAAAAAGTTAATACTTTTGAGGCCACGAGAATGAGGGATTTACCATCTATAATGCTATCTTATCCTGGCAACACTCACAAGCTACCTTGGCTCCGCGCTCTTTTAGTATTTATAGGTTGTAGGAGATTTTTGAATATTTTCTCCCATCGCAGCCGCAGTATTTAATAACAAGAATATATGGTGAATATGTGTGATCGCGATTAACCCAGATAGCGCCCGATCGCCCGTCCCACCAGTCCGACTCTATTAATAATATCCTAGCGATGTAGTAGGTATTTGGTACCATTATGTACCTATCGTAAAAAAATTAGTACCTGTCTATAAAAAAAGATAATTGTGCAAAAAGTGGTCAGCCATTCTGACGTCAGAATGGCTGGACTTATATTAGACAGTTTCTGTTCCAGTATTCTCGTTTTGTGATTATGAGGACTTAGTACCTATTTGATACCTATATATACTATATCAAATCCAGATTTCTATCCAGCACCACAAAAAGTTATCCACCATTTTAAACTTTCCACTTCAATATTGTAGTCAAATTTTTGAAATGTTTTTTTTGTTTGTTTTTTAAGTAGCTAGTCAAGACCCTTCTCGTCCCCTTTTTACGTATGGGTGCGAAATATTTACTTGGCTTGACTATGAGTCTATTCGAAAGCTATATACTGCATTCAACGGTCTCCGTCGTTTTGACCATGTCTCTCCTTACGCCAACTCCATCCTTGGTTGCAGCCTTATGGTCAATTTCAAATATCGCGCTGTTATTTTATTGGCCGGGACTCTGAAGTCTCGGAACCCCAGATACTTATATAGTATAATATACTTCAGATTGCGAGATCAAGTCGAGTTACTACTTTAATAGTGCCTAGACATAATTGTCTAGCATCTAAGTGTCAGTTCTTCATCCAGTCCATTATTATTTTGAATTCTCTGCCAATAAATTTGAGATTGTTGTTTGAGTCAGGTATGTTTGGTAATTTTAAATGCAAAGCTCTCGAGCACTTGAAATCAGTCTAGTTTTTAGTTTTGCATTGTAAATAAGTTTAAGTTTCATTTTTTTCTCCTTTGTATCTTAGTCCTAATTAATTAATTAATTTCTAATTAGTCTAGTTGTTTATAATATTAGTTATATGATAATGTACCTATTAATCTTGTACTAAAATAAGATTTTATATCTTTTTGTACAATGCCACCTATAAAAGAATAAATGAAATGAAAATGAAATGAAATACCATTTCCAATAACATTTTATGTAAAACTGAAAGAGAGTTTTATCATTGTATATTCCTTTTCGAAGTATTTCGCATAATTAACCGCATCATAAATGCTTAGAATTAATGCAGTAAAAATTATTCGGTGGAACCAATCAGAGTGTTCTTACTGTAAGCCGATTTTTGCAAGAGTAAAATCGGTAAAACTGAAAAGTCTTGTGGGAACAATTATTTTGTCCATTTCACTCTCACTGATAAAGTTGAAGGGCTGGACATGTGTCGTCACTCGGCTTTATTTACCACAATTTGTAACGTATTCTTCGATGTTTGACATGTATCGCATATGAAATGAATGGCATGGAATGCGATGCATACTTAACCCTCGAGTTTCTCTTCCACTGTAATTAGCTGTTAGTTCAAAAATTTAAATCCGATACCATTTTTTGATGTATCAAGTATAAAATATGCATGTTGGCGATGTTTCTGAAGACTAAAATCGATGTGAAAACATCGGATATTTTTTAAAAAACATCTTTGTTATCAATGTATTGATACATCGTGTGCATCCCTAATTGGGACTCTCCTCTTTAATTTTACCTATTACACTTACACCCTATGTGCTATCTATAGCCGTTAAAGAGTTATTAGCTCTTAACCTATTCTCAAACCTATTCTGTAGTAATTAAATTTCTCGTGCACTGATGAAGCGATGATGGCAGGCAGCCCTAAATTAGATCTCGTAAGAGACGCTCAGTGAGCAGATCTCTTTATAGGCGCAGCTATACTAGCAGATGCCTAATAAAAGGAGAGTGCAGCTAAGACTAGCAGACACTCGAAATAAAAGGTCTTTTCTTTGATAAAACTAACTAACGACTCCTCTTTATTGAACTATTCTAGCTTATTTATAATAAATTAACTATGCTAGTCTAAACTTAATTACGGTTAGTACATATATTACCTTTTGATAGGTACCTACATACATGCCCGTGATTTGGGGCACGTTAATCCAAATCGCTGTACTTAACTTCGGTAGAAAGATGTGACGCAACTAGCTTGACCCGTATTACGCAGGTTGCAAAACATGTAAACAAACGCGTGTAAACAATTGTAGTCACTTCTAATGGTTGTGACTTGTGACATACATTTGGTTTAACAGATGTTTTGCTTAATTGCAATAATGTTATCGATCGCATTTATTGTGATCGATTAATTGAGCAATGGATTTCCGGTGAATTGAATATTGCAATAATGCAGACTATGCATTCTTGCATTTTCAATTGGTTTGTAATATGTTGGTTTTTTATATGTGCAAATTCACAGCACAATTCGCATAATCGATATTTTGTTCCGTCAGTGACTGAAAATACGTAATTTTAAAAAAATTTCAGCTAATTTCGGTATGACCTGATTCGGTTGTGAGATAATATCTCCTTAACGGCTGCAGATTGCACATAGGGTGTAATAGGCCAAATTAAAGAGAAGAGTCTACAGTTTTATAAAAAATGTTGTATTAATGGTCTTTTTGAAAAAAAAGAAAAAAAAATAGAGGTCAAAGTAAAAAAAAAACGAGAAAATCCGAAATTTTTAGTTTGGGGGTACGGGGCTGGTTGAACAGTCGTTGGAAAGGCCATCAAGTTATGCATACAATGAGCGCTTAACTGTGACCGTGCGCCCCACATTTTAAGATACAGGGTGTTTTGTAAAAGAGACGATTGATATGGCCCCCCTGCCATACAATTTTTTGTTTGGTTAGATGAGTACTATCATACCTCCTAGTCTATTGACCACCTAGACGGAAACACCCTGTATATATTTATATGTAGATACCAAATAGATACTAACGGGTGGCGCAAAAGTAATGACTCTATTTGGTTCAGCTACAACTTCTTTTCTAAATTAGAAAACTAGAATTAGTTTTTTATGTATGTATATTTGTGAAATTTCATCGCATTGGGATTTGAAGGTGATGTCTCTTAAATGATGCCCTCCAGAGTTGATGCACAACCGGTGCCGGACGGCGGGGAAATCGATTAATTATGATATGAATTATTCCGTAAAAACATTGACACGATTATTCCACGTTCTTGGGGAGTATAACGGTCCATGTTTATTTTTAGTAATTTCATATTTGTTTACTACACAATTTTCAATATCAGAATGACAGGAGATGTCATATAAAAAAAATATAAGTAATTTCTATAATGCCAGTGCTTTTGCGACACCCAGTATAAGTCCTCATAACCACACAACGATAATACTGGACAAGGGACTGTCTAAAATAATTATGATCTAGCCATTCTGACGTCACCTTTTTCTCATTTTTTTTTTATGGACAGCACTAATATTTTTACCATAGGTACCAAATAGGTACTAAATCGCTGAGATATAATTCATACAAATCTTCGACCTGGACCAACCATCCTGTCGGTCACCGTTTTTTGTGTTTTTTTTTAATATAATGTGATCTAGTTTCTAACTCTGAATGAGACACCAGGTATGTATAACTTGAAAAATTTCAAAGCTCGATTATCAATATATTTCGGCTTTTGAAATTTCGGATACATAAGAAAACCAGCTCTTGGAGGCATCACTAGCTATCCCCTCTGAACTGAATCTTATGTAGGCTCCCAGCGGGAAATTGAATCGCTCAAAGACGAATGGAGAAGCGCTCCTTTGGAAGCTCGCAGTGCTTCCCCACCATATCCTTGTTCATATCGTTTTAACGTGAGCATGTCCGCAGAGGGAAGCGATCAGATGCTGATTCTTGGGAAGCGCCTTTAGAGCGCTAGTAGGGTAGCACTTTTTGAGCGCTTGTAGGTAATACAGAGGGAATCAAGATAAGGGCTTCATTAAAAATTTCGGTTTTATTCTGAATGTGCTCCCTTTAATTTTAAATTAAATTAAATTTCAATTAACCGCACACTTCAACTGACTACTAAAGATCGAAAATTCTGCTGCGCTTTCAGATGCATATGAGTCAATTTTTCACAACAAAACAACGAATAAGCCTAAATTCAGAGAAGAGAGAGATCTGCTACCGCAAAGATTCCTTTGGCTATGGTAAGAGAGCGCTTCGGAAAAGATATTTTCTGGCTATTGTGTGGAAGCGCTTTCCTTTACAACAATTCCTTTGGCTATGGTAAGAGAGCGCTTCGGAAAAGATGTTTTCTGGCTATTGTGTGGAAGCGCTTTCCTTTACAACCGATTTACATATTTCCCGTGGGTTATACAAAACTTAATGGTTTAAAAGTTATTCGCCATTTTATGATTTTCGAGGTATATTCTACCATCACATACAAAAATCATCACTTTGCTAAAACTATTCACTAGATTGCGCTGACGTACCTTAGTAGTGTTGCCATAAGTTAAAGAAGAAAATTTTTATTTATGATTAAGAGGAGTCAGTACCAAGATTTGCAAGTTTAATACAATTTTCAATGCGAATTTCTGTCAAACTATTTGTAGCAGAATAATGATATATAATATATATCATAAATTAAACGTAACGAAGAGGTCCAGTAAATACCGTCGGGAAAAATAAAAAAAATGTATTGAAATGGAGATATTAGCTGGGAAACTTGTAAAAAATGATAAAAATTGAAGTTTCTTAAATCAAATTCCTGTTAGTAGGTATTCTCATTTCTCTAGATTGTTGCTATTTTAGTAAGATAAAGCCTAGATCTAGCAAATAACGTCGCCTTTTTTCTTTGTAGTTGCGCTTTTTTTAAGTATTTGACTCTAATAATACTTGTTTTTTATCCCGATATTTCACCGATGAGAAATTGGAATATTTCGTTGAAAGTTGTTGAAATACAAAGCAAAATAGTATATTTAACAATTATGTGCAAAAAAAATTTAGGAGAATTAATTCTCGATAAAAAATTACAATTTATTTGAACTGCAAACTTTCATTTTTCTTCTTAAATTATCGCTTGCTGGGTTTCTGTCTTTTACGCTAGATGTCTCTGATGTGACTTGTAGTGTCGGTCTAGGCTAATTTTATATGATTTTTCTCACTTTCAGGATACAAACCTACGTATAGTAGATTTTATTGCCTACAGGCTCGCTGGTATCTAAGTTGAAACTTTTGCTGAGTACTGACTCCTCTTAATATAAATACATTTAAAAAATATTTTATATATTGAAATCAGTTCGGGTAAAAATTTGTCAATTTTCAATGGTGTAGCGAAAAAACTGCGCTGTAACTTTAGAATTGACATCATTCATGAAAGAGTCGATAGACTACAAAATCAGATCAGCTCGAAATCGAATGCACATCGAATTAAAAATGGAACGAAATTTCACAAAATCTGAAATTCCAGAATTCCAAGAAATCGTTAAAGCTTTCCCGATGTTCTTCGAAAAAGAAAATCCAACAATAAATTTCGAAGACATTACTGCACATACATTTACTTTAGGGCAATGAAGTGGAGGTTCGTTCGTGATTCTTGTGAGGATATTCATTTCGCCAAAATTGGTAATCTTGGTTCACTTCTTGCAGATTTAAGTAAAAATACCCTTCGCGCTAAAGATTATGTCTTTGAAGTAGTCAAAGAATCCCAAGATTTATTTTTCCAAGTTTACGGTCGTTAGTTTAAATTTCTGGTATGCTTCAGTACTCAAACTTCAAGTGCTGATTCTTTGTAAGAGTTCTTGGCAGAGTGTAGGTATCTAGAAATGTGTACTTGCGACTGTATTTTGCATTTGCTTGCTTATGGCGCTTGTCTTACGGGACGTCGAGCAAATTAAACATTCTCTTCGGTTCATGAAGCTCCCGAACGCCGGTTCGATTCTTCTTAATCAAAGTTAATTCAGTTGCTTGAAATGTTTTAATCCAATATAAATCTCGAATCGAGCTGAGAATAGGCAGAAATGTTTTTCAGTGATAGAGATAAGAGTGAGTGGAGTAGCAAGCTTCCCGCTTCCCCATAAGAAAATAATTGTTGATACACTATTGGAAGCAGAGAATAATTTTTTTTTCTGGTCTTGATGATTGGACAAAATTCCTCAGGTGAGCACTCATTAGGTTTTTTTATAGCGATAACAGCAGTCAATTTCCATTGTACAGGTAAAAGAGAAGAAGAGAGACATGCATTTATAATGTGGGTAATGGTGGGAAGATTATAAGGTGCTATTAGCTATCAGAGCAGTGTTTATGTCTAGCAATAGAACTTGGAAACCAGAGATTACTATTATTTTTTTAACAGCCTTAATGGGAACAAAACGGTCTAATAGCCAGCCAGTGCCATCTTTACACATGGGCCCGCTGGGCTTGGGGCGCCCTATCTCCTGCGACTGTAGACCAACTGAGGACCAATTCTTTAACCAGTAAAACAACTTATTCCAAGTTAGTTTAGTTGTTAGAGTTTAGCTACTGAAAGTAGACTGTGGGATTTACTCGAACCTCTAGACATGGCAACAAATTTTCTGTATTTGCAGCCCCAGCATTTTTTAAATTTCCGGAATTTTTTCATATTATACTTTCAGTAATTAAAGGAAAATTACACTTAATGTTTGATGAACTGTGATCTTATCTTAAAAACATCTACAGCTCTTGAGACCTGCTATACCTTTCAAACTGCAAATATGTGATCATCAGTGGGCTCGAAGGGAGACTTGCTGTAAATCTAAGGTCCATCTGTAGAGACACTTTCATGGATATTTCTCCTCAAATTTGTATCTCCAAATTGCTATCAGAGTATTCCTTTTTGCTATATACGGGTGGTCTCATTTGTACATCTTGTATTAACGCTTCATTATTTATATTTTCATCTCACATTATCGTTGCAGCAGCCATTTAAAAAAAAATGCGTACGTTTCTTCCTAGCTCTACAGCATCTCCCAATGGGCCATCCCAGACGAGTATTATTGATGCAGTATGCAAACCTGTTTGCAAGTCAAGCAGAGACAAATATTTTACCAGTGCGTGCGCAGTCATATAAACGTGAAGGAGCGGTGATAGTTTCGTCACTAAAAAGTTGCTAGCCAAAAGAACCAAAAAGTCACGTTGCTGGCACTTACATTAAAGCCGTTTGGAATTGAAATTGGTGACAAAATACCTTGCGTTATTACTCTTGTTGATAACCTATTCAGAAAATATCCTAAAGTGCTCAGGGCCCCCACTTGGCTAAAAATGGCCATACTAACAGTTCTAGTACAAATCTTTCCAAAATCTCTACTTGATCGTTACACATTGATTGATTGCGGCACAGTTTAAAATAATTAGGTTTAACACCATATTTATCAAAGCAGAGCATGTAAGGACTGCACAGGGGTGGATACAGAATACTTGTGAGGGTGGCGCGCAACTAAGCTTTAAAAACGGTATACGCTGGAAACAGAACAAAAGTTTGAAGACACTCGCCACAACTTGCAAATGTCAAGTGCCACTCTCAAAAGTCAAACGAGGTGTCAAATTATTTATTTTGTCTTGGTTTATAAATGATATAATACATACCTTGTACGTATATAGCCTCATGAACAAGTTTAGACAGTCTTATTTTTTTTTTATATTATTAAGTCAAGCTCAGGAGATATCCTATGATGCAAAGCAAAGCATAGTAGAAAGGTAATAGAGAAAGGAATTAGGGAGCGTGAGGAGTGTGATGGAAGTGGTGTACGTTACCCTTAAACTTTCGCAGATTGTATGCCGGAAGAAGGACAGAAGATGGTAGACTGTTCCACATTCGCTCAGTTCGGGATAAAAAAGCATCACGGACTCTTACTGTACGGCCGAAAGTATTTTGAAGCGTAAAACGATGTGCGCAGTTTGCAGCGCGAGTATTGCGTGCAGGAATCAATCTATAAGGGATCAGACTAAATATTTTATCAAAACATTGATCATGTTTGTAGCGATAAAGAAGCGAAAGGCATCCGACATTGCGGCGGTGCTCGAGTAAGTTGAGATGACAAGTTAGAGCCACATTGTCAATGAGCTTGAAGGTTCTTTTTTGGATAATATCCAATAAAGCTAAGACTATGCGACCAGCCCTGGCCCAAATATGGGAATTGTATTCCATTTTAGGTCTGATGTAGGACTTGTAGAGGAGCGCTAATCTCGTTGGGCTGAAATATTTCTTACATCTTTTCAGAAATGCGAGATATTTCGATGCTTCTTTGGCAAAAGAGAAGATGTGATCGGTCCAACTTAACTAACTGGAAATATTAATGCCCATAATGCATAAAGGCGGTGGTTTCTAAATCAGTGCGCCATTAAATGAAACGGGAGTAGAAAAACTATGATATTGTTTTAAAGAGATGAGACAGCTTTGGCACTTAGATACGCGATTCGCTTAGCCCCAAGGAAGGATAATCTCAAGGTCGTTATTAAATGTTTTAATCATGTAATCTCGTTTGCCGTGGCATTCCCTCTGGAGTTAGTAAGTGTGTTAAAAGAGTAAGCTAAATCAAAGGTACATCGGTAAAACTATGGATGAGATAGAATGTAATGGAAAGCAGATCATTAATGAATATTAAGAAGAGAGATGGAGAGATAACAGACCCATGAGACACACCGGCATTTATTAGGTGAGGTTTAGATGTAACGCCATCTAATATAATCCAGATTAAGCGACTAGATAAAACACTTTCAATCCATAATAGAAGAGGTCGGGAGAGACCAAGTGTTTTAAGTTTGGCTAGAAGGTCTGGATGCCAGACTCTATCAAAAAACTTTGAAATATCTACGGCAATGATTTTGAACTCAGCAAAATCATGAAGACTAGGGTTCTAACGTTCCGTGAGAAAAGCAAGCACATCTCCAGATGAGCGCCCAGTCCGGAAGCCATATTGGCGATCGTTGTTGACTTGATTGGTTTCTATAGATACTTCAGTAATTTGGAGTTAATGATAACTAGATTCAAAAACCTTTCATAGAATCGAAGTGACTGCAATTGGTCGATAGCTTGAGGGATCGCTACCTTCTCCTTTCATGGGAATATGCTGAACGTCAGCTAGTTTCCAAGCAACTAAAAGTTTTCCTGTTAAATAGGATAAGTAGAATAGCTCACGCGGTAGTTTAGCCAAGTATGAGGCACAGTTTTTAATTAACCGGGGCTATAAACCATTAGAACCTGTGGTCTTGGAAACGTTGATTTCCTTAAGTATCTTGAACACATCTCTCATAAGTATGTGTATTGGCTCTTGTACACATCCACATGAGAGATGCAAAACAGGTGTCTATGGAGTGGGTAGAAGACGAAAATTTAATGCGAATCTAGCAATCAAAATATTAGCCTTATTCAGCCAGTCAACAATCAATTCACCATTATTAAGTAGTGATTATATAGAGGAACTGGTGAAGTTTTCCTAGTGGTTTTGACCAGGGACCAGAAACCTTTGCTACCTGCGCGGCTTGCCAAGATTCTTTGTGTAATATTCTGGTCAAAAAAAATTTTTCTCTCTCTGGATAATGGACTTACAGGTGTTCCGTGCAGTCTTGTAGACTTGTTTCAGCTCCGGACATGGATGCAATAGATAGGCGCGAAAAGCAGACTCTTTCGCCTTTATCGCTGGGTTGCACTTATGTTAAACCAAGAGCGAGTTTGCTGTTGTTAAATTGGAACGAAGGCCAAGCAGCTAGCCATAAAGGCTGCGTTTAAACGCTTCCAGAAATTATTATGTTTTTTGCAGAAAGTTCAATAGAATAGTTTTACTGCGCGGTGAATCATTTTGTTACGAAAAATTCGAAGATCTATAGAAAATTTTATACCCTAGATGAAATCTATACTAAGTTTGTCATTCCGTTTGAAACGCACAGAGATGGTAGAGAAAAATGGATTGGACACCCACGCGTAATATTAAAAGTTATTTTAATTTTTGCATGTCCATCCGTTTGTCCGTCCGTCTGTCCGTCGGTCTGTCCTTGCGCACGATAACTCGAGAACGCGTTCACTTAGAAAGCTGAAATTTTGTACACGGACTTTGAAAAAAAAAGGAAAATTAAGTTCGTAAATGAGACAAATCGGGCACCTCCTTCGTGGTGTTTCCATACAAAAATTTCGGTTTCCACTATATATTTATACACTGCCTGACAACGCGTCGACATAGAGAGTTGAAATTTTGTACATGGTGTTTTCATAGTAACAACAAATAAAATTTCAAAAATTGAATAAATTTTGGTGTTGCCAGATAAAAATTTAGATTTTTGAAAAATACTGTGAAAACGATCAGTCCTAGAGATTTTTATTGTATGGATTTCGTATTCTGAAGAAGCTTTTAGTTCTTCAGAATACGAAATCCTATAAAATTTGTTATGTCCGACGAACGGTTCTAGAAATATATGCGAAAACCCACTTCAAAAATCAAACTTGCATAGATCGGTTACCATACGAAATTTTATATGGGCATTCATTTAGGGTATCATAAGAATTTGTCTTAGGCCAATTCTAGCTTTTGTACTTGTTTTGAGTTGTCTTCAGAGGACGCGCCCCCGCGCCGTCTGGCTGGATCCGCCCCTGAGACTGTATTTTAACGAAGTTGAAATTTCTAACTCCCAATGTTATTAAGCGAGTGTATTAAAAATATGATGTCGTGATTATTTTATCTGGATTGTCTTAACTTCTGATCTTAAATATAGATCTAAGCAAACAATCTTAGTTTCCATCTAACTTTTATAATAGATAATCTTTAATCTAAATGTAGGTAATTTTGCTCGATTGCTTTTTGAGTTAACAACCCTCTTCCATTTCAAGCCGTACTTCTTATTTAACTACTAAGGGGATTGATAACGCCTACAGTCTATTCCACTAGAGGATCCACTAGAGGCCTATTTTGTCAATCGTTTTTATTATTTATATCGTTTTAAGCAATGTTTTTAAATTAAAATCAAGTAAAATGAGTTTCGGAGATTATGTTTTATCTGCTTAAAAATTTACAGTAAAAGAATTGTTTCGTTTCGATCTTTTTTATCTTTGTCTTTCTATATTCGCACAAAAAAAGCACAAATATAAAATAAAAAATATGTATACAAATTCATCTTTCTCGCAGCAAAATTAAGCAATTTATAAATCAATAGCATAATTTAAAATATTTTTAAGCAAAAAATGTAAAACCGACTTCCGGACTATGAAGTGACGTACTAAAAAGTTAAAAACAGCTGATTTGCTGTTACCCGTTGGAAGCTCTATTCTACATGTCCGAAGGTATTCATCAGATCTAGTCCAAATTTCTATGGGACCACCCTGAAGGCATGAGTTTCTCAATAAAATGGAATTATCTAAATTTGTCTAGAAATACCCGCGATATGAGTTAACATACATAAAAAAAAATTCAGTCGAATTGAGAGTCTCTTTTCGTTGTCGGTTAATGAAATAGTTTCTCATAGTAAGAGCATAACATCAGACTTCATGAGCTTTAAGTGTTTCACTGCAACAACAATAAAACACCATAAAAAACATTCCTTAAAATAATATCGTAAAATTGTAACATTTCTCTGTAAAAGGAGAAAAGCTTTCATGCGCACGCATTTTTGGTTGACGGTCGATAAAATCGGGTGTATCCATTTTCTTATGCAGGTATTTCGGCAATGTTTTGGGGTTTAGGGCGCGGTTTCAGGAGTATGTCAAACTTTTTTGTTGTTTATTATTGAACTCTCAATACTAGCATACTAGAGAAGATTATTTTCAGGGGGTACATATGTAAATTAACGCCGATATGGGCACAAATTTAACTAAAAGACAAAATGCTTTATAGTAGCCATGCACGGCCTAAGTGGCAGTACTACCAATATAAATTCTGTAGAAAATTTTCATTAAAAATTAAGCATAGATATTTAACATATAAAAACATTTGTTGTTTATCTAAATAGGGTCAAACTCAATAACCTTTAACTCCAGGTTAGATATAAAATACGGGTTTAGGCTCGACCATCCACACAAAAACGATTAAAACCGGCTAGAATATAAAAAAATTTAAATTCATGCAAAAAGATGATTGAATACAAAAAAATATGCTAATTAAGTATAACGTAGAATGCAGAACTCTGGTCTTAGAACAACACAACTCGACAAAAACAATACAACATGCATAAAAAGCATAAAGCAAAATAAGAACATAATTAAGAGGAGTCAGTACCAAGATTTGCAAGTTTAGTAAAAAATATATTAGAATGGAGATATAAGCTCGGAAACTTAGTAGGTATCCTCATTTCTTTAGATTGTGACTATTTTAGAAAGATAAAGCCTGGATATAGCAAATAACGTCGAGTTTTTTCATTGTTAGTGGCACTTTTTTAATTATTTGACTCTAATAGTAGGTACTTGTTTTTTCTTCCGATATTTCACCGACAAAAAATTGTAATATTTCGTTGAATGTTTTTGAAATACAAAGGAAAATAGCATATTTAACAATTATGTGCAAAAAAAAATTTAGGAGAGCTAATTGTCGTTAAAAATTTTCAATTTCTTTGAACTGCAAATATTCATTTTTCGTCTTAAATTGTCGCATATTGGGTTTCTGTCTTTTACGCTAGATGTCTCTTATGTGATCTGTGGTGTAGGCTTAGGCTAATTTTATATGAATTTTCTCACTTTCAGAACACAAACCTGGGTATAGTAAATTTTATTGCCTACAGGTTCGCTGATATCTAAATTGAAATTTTTGCTGAGTACTAACTCCTCTAAAGAGGAGGTTTGTGTCTTTAAACTGAGAAAATTCATACAAAATTAACCTAGACCTTGACCAAAGACCACATTAGAGACATCTAGGGTAAAAAACAGAAACCCAACGTGCGACAAAATTATACAATTTAAGACGAAAAATGAAAATTTGCAGTTCAAATAAATTGAAATTTTTTATCGAGAATTAATTCTCCTAAATTTTGTTTGCACATAATTGTTAAATATACTATTTTGCTTTGTATTTCAACAACTTTCAACGAAATATTCCAATTTCTCATCGGTGAAATATCGGGATAAAAAACAAGTATTATTAGAGTCAAATACTTAAAAAAAGCGCAACTACAAAGAAAAAAGGCGACGTTATTTGCTAGATCTAGGCTTTACCTTTCTAAAATAGCAACAATCTAGAGAAATGAGAATACCTACTAACAGGAATTTGATTTAAGAAACTTCAATTTTTATCATTTTTTACAAGTTTCCCAGCTAATATCTCCATTTCAATACATTTTTTTAATTTTTCCCGACGTTATTTACTAGACCTCTTCGTTACCTTTAATTTAAGATATATATTATATATCATTATTCTGCTACAAATAGGTTTCCAGAAATTCGCATTGAAAAATGTATGAAACTAGCAAATCTTGGTACTGACTCCTCTTAACGGTACGTTACCGTTCATGGCTATGAAAAATTCGATTTTTAACATAATTATCATCCTCAAAGTGCTGGGGCAAGCTCTGAAAAATTTTTTATAACGTTAAACTTCATCACGTGAACAAACCTATGATTTAATCGTCCAGGTTATAACTAATCGCAGACTTCCGTAGTTGAGACTATAACGGGTGCATTAAACAAATTCTTCCACGAAGTTTTTTAGGTAAAATATTGTTACGTGCAACAGAGAGAGACAACTGGTGACATCTATTAGAAATGGAGAGTAAACAAGTTCAGATTCAGATAATCGATGATGGAATCTTCGGGAAGGTTCAGGAATAGAATAGTCAAGATGATTCTGGAATAGAACACTCAAGAAGAAACTGGTGTGTTTCTAGGGTATAAATATAACAGTTGTCACCACCAAGAAAAGAGTCTTGCCGTAGACATTGCAGTGTTAACATGTGAAAGAAGTGAAAGTGTTTGGAATAAGATAATTGAAAGTACAGTATTAGCAATAATTAAAGTTGAGTTGATGAATTGAAGGTTTGTGAATTATAGAAGATCAGAAGTGAAATAAAGAGCTTATACTTATATTAAAAATTATATATTGTATTTTAAATAAGGAACCAGCGAGCGTGGCCTTGCTCGCAACAATATGTTTATTTTCCCGAAGTTCTTGAAATTAGACTTCCAAAAGTAGGTATTTACTGACTATGGGGTCTCTATTCACAGTGCCATAGTATTTATCTTTACGATATATAGGGCTACAGTTCTGAGAAATTATATAAAGAGCAAAAAATTTTCTTGCCAGGATATATTTCAAATTAAATTCACCCGAAATCAATTTTCGTGTCAACAAGTGACATCTTTATATTCCAAATGTTAAAAATTTCTATGGAAAATCCGACCAAGAATTACCTGGAAGCTCGGCGTTCCTATTAGTCTAAAAGTTCAACTACAATTTATCATTTACGTAAAGAAAACGCGCCCTTTAAATTTAACAAACGTTCACAAATTAACTGTAACTCGTCAGAGGGTAACTTTCGTTTAGTCGAAATGCCAAATTGCAGTCAGTAATGGTGCGGTAAGAGTCGCTTATTCTGTCAGAAAGCGATGTGTCAAAAAATTAAATTATTACCAAATAATTGAAAGTGCAATGTAAAAATTAAAATATAATAAAAAATGGAACTGCGAATTAATAGAAAGCATAAATCTTCGATTAAATCAACTTCTATTTCTTAATTTTTTTACTTTTACCACTTCTCAAAATTGAACACATAAAATCTAATTTGATTCCTTGCATAAACAAAGTTGCAGTCGAATATTGGTCATTACGGAACTGCGAATTAATAGAAGGATAAATTTTCAATTAAATCAACTTGTATTTTTTTTACCACTTTTTAAATATTGAAAATATTAAATATCAAGATTGTTGAATTCCACCCTGGCATTAGAGTTAATTAGTTAGAATATTGTAGCATTAAATTCCAAGGCTTTATTCATTCCTAAAAAATCAATAGAAACAAAATAATTAAAACAAGTTGCATGAGAAATAGAAATTTATCGTAACTACATTGTATCGTCGCGCCGTGAAATTAAAGCCGACAATGCAATTCTCTATCTTCACTCTTCAAGTGAGAACGAATTGTTATGTTTAAGATTGTATTTTTATTACTCCCTAAAGGCTGAACTACAATAGAAGTATACGTAAGTACATTTACTTACGCAAAGCGAACGCGCTCTTTAATTTAACCGGCGTACACAAATTAACTTTAACTCGTGAGAGGGGAACTTTCGTTAAGTTTAAATATCCAATTTTCCGTAAGTATAGTGCGCTAAGAATCGCTCATTCAGTAAGAACGCGATGTGTTCAAACAAATAAATTATTATTAAATGATTAAAAGTGCAATGTAAAAATTAAAATGGAGTAAAAATTGTACTGCGAATTAATAGAAGCCATTACATCAACTTCTATCTGTTAATTTTTTCACTTTTACCAGTTTTTAAAATTGAAAACATTAAATATCAAGATAACAATTCTCAGGGAATGTGATATATATTTAGGCTAAAAATATCAATTTTTCGTAAGTAAACCTCAGTCTCGTTTAATTTCGTAAAGTTATTTACTTCTATTGTAGTTCAGCCTTAACTTGCACATTATCGAGTTAATGTGAAGCTAAGCAAATTTATTATTATAAAGTTCGCGAAAGATAAAGTCATTACTGTTTGAGATGTGGAAGCATTTTTTAGTACTTAGTTAATAATTAGAACTGGATCCGCTAATTAGTATTACAGTGAGAAAAGGTGGTGTCTTGTGTAAGGTGTTACACACGTTTTTTTTAGATTTTTGATGTTCTGGTGTTTCACCAGAACACTAGAACACTAGAGCACTGGTTCCTGTACGAGGGCTCCCCCATCCAGGCGGCAAGTAAAGGAACTTGTCGCGATATAAACAAAGATGATAACCCTAACGGAATGTGATATCTATTCTAAAAATATCAATTTTTCGTAAGTAAACCTCAGTCTCGTTCAAATCGTAAGTTCTTTACGTCAGTTGTAGTTGAGCCTTAAGAGCTAGCAACGTTTTCGAGAAATTACTTCAGTTCGGATGGTTGTTTGATATGCATTTCCTTACAATATCTCAATAGTCATGCAGCCCGTCTGGCTGATGAGAGGGGTTGCATTTACCTGTGCCCTTTTCGTTGCACAGGTGAAAAAAGTAGTTTTTAAAATGATTTTAGTTCGATTTTTTTTTCATCTATTTTCATAACCATCGAACAATATAAATTCACTATTCCCAGACAGTTTCCTCATTGCTAGCACCGTGATAGACGTTTTTGTTTCGTTCAAAACCAACGTCTTGCCAGCCGTACTCTTACACATTTGTTCCGTATCACACTCCAATCTATAATATATATATATGTTACGGAAATAATGTGTCAAATGAAATATGTATTAATTTAAATAATAACTTTTTGTAGAACAGAAGGAATACAAAATTCAACAGAAAAATCTCTTACGAAGTACGCCTCTATTAAATAAGTTTACCAAATCCTATATCTCATAAAAAGCAAATTTATTGAAAAAAAAACTTTAAATTCCTTTGAATTCCTTTATTATATATTTTTCCACATTCCTATACATTGTTAGATAGGAAAGAAGAAGAAAATATTTGTTATAGAAGACAACTTAATATCCTCATATTCTACAATTTTTTTCTAATAGATGGCACTATCTGTAAACATGATTTCAATCATACGTTAAAAATGTCGCCTCTGTATTCTAATTTGGTACATGCAAGGCCATCTGTCGAGAAGAGGTAACTGATTTAGTGGCATATCTATATGTATAAAATCAATGGCTAGAGTAAAAAAAAGAGAGAGAGAAATGAGTAAAACGTCAAAACTGTCTACATAATAATAAAACAAAATCGGTCAAGAGTAAGTCGAGTTCGTCACAGTTGTCAACTTGTTCATAATATGTTCTTATATACATATAGACGGGCAAACAATCGATGGACATACTAAAATTTTACTTCTGTTTTGAATACATAATATCGATTGAATTCTATTTCAGCACTATATATAATAATGCTAATTGCTTGGACTTTATTTCCAGACCACTCAATTCATGAGCCTAACAAATGCCTTGACGTAAGTCCTGCTATGGCGCGGAATATTTTCTTGTTTCTTTAGGATAATATTTCTCTCTAAAGATCCTGAAATGGGAAGGATGCTTTAACAACATGTGAATATACTGGCACCCACTCTATAATTGTTTTTGTTAAATAAATAATCTTAAATGATTTACAAGAAAAAGCGATTTTCAGTAATTCTATTGACAGCCTCTCGAACCCTATTTTTCAAGCAAAGGAAGAGCTTTATTTTTCCGCGAATTATTATTCAAAACATTGTTTTAATGGTAATTTTATTTATTCATCATCATAAGCTCTTTATTATACTTTTCAATTAATTATTTAATCTCTTCTTAATAAGGCAGTAAAATAGAAAAAACAAGTAAAAAAGCTAGAATTGGTCTCAGACCAATTCCTATGATACCCTAAATGAATGTTCGTTTATAATTTCGTATAGTCACCTATCTACGCAAGTTTGATTTTTGAAGTGGTTTTTCGCATATATTTCTAGAACGGTTCGTCGGACAGAAAAACTGATTATAGCCAATTTTATAGAATTTCGTTTTCCGAAGAACTGAAAACTTCTTCAGAATACGAAATCCATACAATAAAAATGTTTAAGACTGATCGTTTTCACAGTATATGTAAAAAACCTAAATTTTTATATAGCAACACCAAGAAGGGGTTGCCCGATTTAGTTCATTTTTGAAATTTTGTTTGTTATTACTATAGAAACATCATGTACCGAATTTCAGCTCTCTATGTCGACGCGCTCCCCCGGCAGTGTTCAAATATATAGTGGAAAACGAAATTTTTGTATAGCAGCCCCACGTAGGAGTTGCCCGATTTGTCTCATTTTAGAACTTGATTTTACATTTATATTTTAAAGTCCGTGTACAAAATTTCAGCTTTCTAAGTGAACGCGTTCTCGAGTTATCGTGCGCAAAGACGGACAGACGGACGGACATGCAAAAATCAAAATAACTTTCAATCTTATGCGTGGGTGTCCAATCCATTTTGCTCCACCATCATTATTTTGAGGTGTTACAAACGGAATGACAAACTTAGATTTCATCTAGGGTATAAAAATCGATCAAGAGAGAGTCAGGCTTGCGCAATCAGGGTTCCGTATCAGAAACTTTATTAACGAGCAGTCGATCGACCGAATTTAAGTAATTTAAATCAAATCCATATTTACCTGTGATACCTGAAAAATAAATTAATTATGTCACATTGTGCAGGAGCATTAGTAAATACGTTATTGATCATTGTGTTTCCCATTTAGTTGGCTTTATATTTCATATGTTTTAAACATTACTGACAGAATTGTTAAATTTCAATATTATTGAAACAGGTGGCCGCAAGAGTGGATGATTTTATTAGTCAGAGCTGCCTTAGAAATTAACATACACAAAAAGTTTTTTTTCAGCAATTATGAGACTGACCAAAAAAAGAGACAGTTTTCCTGTTATATATAATTCAATACATACTAACTCGGATAATATCAAAATCATAGCTGGGACGAAACTTGTTAAGTATCGCCTAATAGGAGCCTTCATGGCAGCCCACAGGGATCTGTACCCATGTTTTTGTTAAGCCATATTTGAAATGCAAAATAATGCATATGAAATTATATATATATAATTTAAATGTTAAAATCCCCGAATAAGGAGAACGTGGACAGACCAAAAACAGGAGAATGCACGCACACCAGACAAACACCGAGAGACGAACTAAAACGAAAACAGCATGCATACACGAAATACATCATCCACACCTCTTAATAAGGAAACTTCTCTAGTACCTCACTAAAGTACTGCGGTGGCAAAACTAAACCACTTACGGCGCTGGCCAAGTGGAGCCCGACCTGCCATACAACGTTTCGTCATGCTACTCCAAGAAAGTCTCTTGCACACCGATGACAGTAGATTAGCACTTGCGATTTTTTTGCAAAATTTGATTTTTTTTTTTATTTGAAAAAATTAGAAGGGGGCGTAGTTTTTTGCACATTTTGGGCTATATCTTTATAACCAAGTCAGCAAAAAATTATGAGCAAAGAAAATTTAGATTCCTTGAAAGTAGCCCTTTCAAACAATAGTCCATACGATTCAAAAAAAAAAATTAAGTTGGGCCTCCTCCAACTGACACCCATACAAATTTTTAGAAAATATTTGACGAAGATCACGAAGATCTAGCAATCTCGCGATTTCAAATTTCTACGTTCGTCGTTTTCGGTTCCGTTTTCTTCCTTTTCAGGTACGAAAACCTAAAAAGGGACAAGGAATTAAACCTGCAGGTATGTACCATATTTGCTACTAAATGAGGTACCCTTTAAAACTTACTAAACATATTTTTATGTAGTTTTCAATCTTTACACTATGGTTCTTGAAGTTTGTCATATGAAATAAAAAAAAAGTTCTGGAGCTACATCCAGCTCACGCCAAAGAAATACGTACTCGTAGATAACGAAAGCATCTGAGAAACAAAAATTTTTCCGAAATATTACTGAATCAATGTTGATATGTTTCATAAACATATCAAGCATTTTTTGGAAGCACTTTTGAAGTAACTCTGAATTATTGTTTACTTGATGTGTGTTTACGTTTCTGGAAACTAATATTTGCATTTATTATTTAAGGTAAGAAACAAAAATGTCAGATTATCGTCATTACATGGCATGAGCGCCATTCTTTAACAATGTTGAAATAACGCATGAGGGGCATTATCCAAGCATACGTCACATGAAAATTCAAAGTTGTTTAGTAATGTGGCAAGCTTCGAAGTGAAGGAAGGCAGCATTCACCAATTTCCACACCTCAGAAGCATAGCTCAATGTTATATAAGCCCTGAAATTAGCGCCACTTCACTATTTCGATATTAACTATCTTTGCAAACTAGATTCCGTGTAAAATTCAATGTTGTTACCCACCGTCGCGTCGTAACCAGCTTAGCCGATGTATCATTTTTCAGTGCAGTGATAAGCTTTTTGTAGTTCATATCATCTCAGTACTCAGTCAAGTACTTTTTACGCTATTCCTCCAAGACAATTCTCATGGCCTTGTTGAATACTCTGCTGAAAACCCGGTGAAATTTGTTAAAACAGCAGAACCGACTTTCTTTCAATGTCCTGTATTCCCTAAATCATCTGTCTGCAATTTCTGTATGTGAACATTCCGATTCGATTAGTTCGTAGAACTACATGTACATATCTGCCGTAGTCACTTGACGTAACTTAGCACTTCATGAAAAGTCTAGGCATTTCATGAAATGTAGGCAGATAGTGTAACAGTTTGCGCTGAATAGCTTTTTACATAAGTGTCAGAAATTCTTATTCACTTCATGAAGTGCTACAAGCCTTTACGCCGATAGTGTAATACCAAGTGATATGAATACTTGGAGCGGGAGATGAGCGGTGAAGGGGAGGTCGAACACACAGGTACACACAAACACACCGGCGGCGTGTTGATATTACACTATCGGCGTAAAGGTTCGTTGCACTTCATGAAGTGACTAAAAATTTCAGATAGTGCGTGTAAAAAGTCATTAAGCGCAAACTGTTACACTATCTGCTACATTTCATGAAATGCCAGACTTTCCATGAAGTGCTGAGATACGTCAAGTGTCTACGACATATCCATTATCTAAGAGAAACTCCCTTTATGATATCCTCTTGCTACTGAAAGTATATAAGACATCGTCTATTTAACAGAGACTTCTTGCAGAACGAGGGGTTAATGAAGACGGACGTTATGTAGATCGTTATGCCTAATCTACAATGCACGGTAAAAGTACCTCGTCAAAACGACATGGATTTTTGTGTTTGCTTCCACTCATGCATTTGAAAATTCGTGCTTGCAAAAATGTCTCTTCTCTTTCATTCATTTGACGACATGAGCACGAGCTTATGTGGAGAAGTTAAGCCCTGGTCACACCGGGAGCGGCGCGGCGCGGCACGCGGCAAAATATAGTGTTCACACCGAGAGCGGCAGATTTTATCCAAATGTACTCCAATTCCGAGGAAGAAATTCTATTATTAGTAGCTCTGCTTGAAGAAAAACAAAGAAAAGTGATGAGGTTCGATTACAAATACTTAAGAATGCAAAAAGCTTCAACCCCTGTTCACGAGCGCGATACGATACGTGCGATATTTTGGTGTCGTCCTGTTTTTCCTATAGATTTATCTCTATTTGCGACTGGTTTTTATCGCGCGATACGTTCACAAGGTTGACAGCGGCTACAACATAATTTGTTTTGGTTTTGTGGTGGGAAGATGGTATTGTGATGGCCCAATATACGGAAGATTCTTCCAGCAACCAAGGGCGCATTCTAGCGAAATAATCAGCAATTGCTAAACAATACCTAGCATGGTATTGTTCTGCAACTGTCGGTTGTTTTGCTGATTAGCCCAACAGCTGGCTGCGATGAGCGCTTAGTGGAGCAATCGACGATTACGATAACAATTAACCCAGCATGGTAATTGTTATGTAAAGCGATTGCTTACTACTAAGCGACTCAGGTGCTGCAACCGGTAGAACAAACGACAAGGTTGTTGTCGTTTGTTTACACCGCGTTGTGAGCAAAGAAAGTACTTCCGAATATCGGGGCATAAAAGACCAATGACTGGTCTGGCGAGTGCCGTTTAATTATCAGTCATCGCAGTATCATGTTTCGGTTCGGGTTAGTTGTAAAGTAAAGTAAGATAGGTCAGTGTTGTACAAAATAAAGCTTTCTGTCTAAAACAATTCATGTGTTCTGATTTATTAAAGAAGATTTTCGTTGTGTGATTGCTTTGGGACACGACATTTTGGCGCAGCCGGTGAAAAGTTTAAGTGTTGCTGTAATACAGGTATTGTGTTTGTTGTGTTTTTATTTTTGGGAGTTATGCTTTTTTAGCTGCTCCATTTTTTGTTATTTTTGGGAGTTATGCTTTTTTAGCTGCTCCAGTTTTTCTTTAATTTTGGGAGTTATGCTTTTAGCTGCTCCATTCTTAATTTTATTTACTTTTCAGGTTAATTAAGAAGTATTCGATTTAGTGTATTATAGGATCTTTCAGTCTAAAGTGATATTTGGTGGGTTTTTGCTCTTTTGGCGACAAATAAAAAAAAAATTAATTAAAATTTGTTAAATAAGATGAATGTGTTTGTATAGAGTAAGGTGTTAATAATTTTAAGCCGTGATCTTCGTTTCACGCAAGCATTAGTTAAAATAGAAATTCGAATTGAATAAATTGGTTTGGGATAAATGTGTAAAGTGCCTAGTAAGAAGAGAATTGTGTGATAAATAATTAATTTGCATAGAGTAGGGAGCTTGTAATTTTATTTCGTGATTCTCGTTTCTTGTGTATAAAGTTTTCAATGTCACGTCTCATTTTAGGCATTGATCATACGCGCGCATATTCAATTTTTTCGGATTTTTAATAGTCGTAGTAACTACTGGAGCCCCCATGTAATATGATAGAGTTTGGGAGTTTTTGTTTTTGAGAGTTGAAAGAGATACCAAGATAGTTAGGGTGATATTGTTATAGTTTAGGTTTGATTTTATAAAAATATAGATCTTGTTTGGGTGTTTCTTTTTAATATTTTTAGTATATATATATAGTATATAGTAGCAGTAAGGACTTGCACGACCGTCTGGAACCAGCAGAGCAAAGCATTTTTTTTAAATGCATAAAGTACCGCTTATCCGACGACGCTTAGTACTTAATAAGTTCACAGGAGCCAAAGGACTTTGCATCTTTGCAACAGGCGATTAAGACAGCCTACATGACGCGGAAATCTTTCAGTGAGTTACGCACTGAAATGTTAGCATGTAGGCAGAGGCCGGGTGAAGATGTTGGAGAGTTTGCGGATAGGATGGTGGAGCTGCTGGATCAGATTAAGTCTTCGGTATCAGCTAAATATCCAAAGAGGGATGGAGGCTTGATAGCCGAGTTGGAGACTGACGCAGTTACAACTTTCAAAGCCGGTATATCCAATTGCCAAATTCATCGCGTAAGAGTAGCCAACTGTGCAGCTAGTATTCAAAATAAATTCCATCCAGGACGGGAGGAGCTTTATTGCAAATTCTGCAGAACACGCGACCATTACACGGAAATCTGCGTAAGAAAGTATTTAGCAGATAGAGAAACAGAACAATTGAATTCCAGTAATAAATTTATCATCACAGTCGCATCAGATATAGCTGTAGAAGGTACGTTTAGGCTTTTATTAGATACGGGATCCACATGTAGCTTAATGAAGCTCAATAGGATAAAAGAGATACCTTCATACTCACACAACATAAAATAAGAATTGGAGGACTATTTGGAAACGCGAAAAGCTCCATGGGTACTTGTGAGGCAAAGGTACTGATAGATAACGGTCAGCAGGTTTGCCAATTTAATGTCATTGGTGACACTGACTCCATTCCCGCCGATGGTATCCTTGGAATGGATTTCCTCAGTGACAAAGCTGTGATCGATTGTGTAAATAAGATATTGTGGATTCAAGATGCCAACGAAGTGCAGAAAGAAAGTTCCATTTTTAGAAATATAACAGCTAGTGGTCCAGTGGTATCCAATAATTACAGTCCTAGAAATCAGTTCCATGCCAGAATAGAGGAGGCTCACAGGAACGTGGCAGAAAACATCAGACCAGATATCAGTAACCCAGACAGCAACCGGAAGAATATAAAATGTAATGTAAAGGAAGCTTCAGGACTGGGGGAGAAAAGTATACCCATATTGGATGAGCCAGTCCAGCCACAACAAGGGGAGAAGACTTGGACCATAGCTTACGACAGTGCGAAACTTGATAAAGTAAGAAATGAAGAAGCCAATGGTTCAAGAAGGAGGCATCACAGGTATTATGGGTACAGTGAAAATAGGCTGGGGGATGAACGTGCATGCATAAGAATCGCCAATGCAACAGCCTATTTCGTAAAAAGTCCTAATTCTTTCCATGGACAAACGAATCCTCACAAATTTGACAGACGATCTGCATGGCGCTATAATTGTAGGAACAATATCTATCCTCAACTGGGGAAAGGACAGGGGATGAAGCAAAAGGGTAAGTTAAAGATGCCAAAACATAGTTTTCAAACAGGTATAGTAGGGTCGCCAGTCCGAAGTAAGCTTAATAGGATAAATCTTAAGCCAAATTTGATTGGGTTGCACCAAGTAGGTAACGGTTATGACCCGGGAATCGAGGGACTTAACCAAAGAGATTTCCAACAAATTCCCTCCAATTTCAGAAGAAATTCGATGAGTGGAGTTTGACAGAAAGAGATGGAAATGAGGTACCAAGATAACCCAGTGTATTCAATCTGTAAGGTAAATTTATAGATTAAAAGGTAAGAAAATGTTATTAAAAGAATATTTTGTGAGATTCAAAAGAAAAAGGATCGTGGAAGAAGAGAAAATGGAATAAGAAGTTAATTAATAAGAGATTTTCAAAAAGAAAAAAGGGAGGCTTAGAAACTTTTAAAGTAAAAACAAAAGGTCTCAAGTAAAAAGAAAGAGAAAGTTGAAGAAATAAAGTGTAAGAAAAATAAAGATTTCAAAAAAAAAAACTAAAAAGAGAAGAATTGAAATATACAACAAAGATAAAGATTTCTAAATAAAAGAAAAATATAGAAAAGTTAAGTATTTCCCTTGTCTGTTTTAAAAAAACATAATAGGGAATATTACTTGAGAAGAAATAAAAAGAAAAAAAGTAGTAAAGATGTATAAAAAAAGTTAAGTGGGAAAAATATTACCTATAAAAATATTACGTATAAAAAAATTTGTTATTAACTCATTGTAAAAAGATATAAGACAGGTTAGAACAATATTCCTTACTTTGAAAGAGTAAATGTATAAAATATGTAACAAATGATTAAAGTTTAAACTCATAAAAAATTAATGGATATAAGGAAACATAAATAACCTAAGTTAACATTGGGATGTTAAAAAAAGAAGATAAATACATAATTAAGTACAAAATTGAAATCCTACGTTTAAGCATAGAATGTAAAAATCGTCGCTAACCATAGGTAGAAGTTGAAGCAACCTCCAGCAGAATTGGTTACATCAGTTCCAGAAACATCTTTGTATAATTTACGTGGAGAAAGTTGATCATCAAAATAATACTGTTGGTGGGAAACTGACAAAAGATATCCGTCGACGACTGTCCTAACTACGCACACAGTGTCTGAAACTGTGAAGATTGATGAAAAGAAGGAAAGCGCTGATGAACTTAAAAAACAAAAGAGCCACTGGAAGAATCACAAATTAGACCTCACGAGAAAAGCATTGTCTACTAATCAGGAACCCACATACACAATCACTGCGATATATGAGAGTTTCCAAGAAGTTCAAGTACCGAAGATCATCGAAATGTGTCACTGTATGTTAAAGATGTGATTGAAGACTAAAATGTCGTGTCCCATTTCGCCAGAATGCGCCCTTGGCTGCTGGAAGAATCTTCCGATATTGGGCCATCACAGTATTATAGTGAAATTTATATATATTTATATTTTTATGTTGATATATTTACATATTACAGTAAATTTCTAGATTACTGCAGAACTGTAGCACCAGAGTACAAATGTAAACAATCATAGATGTTGAGGTTAAGGTGACAATCGCACCAAACTACGAGAATTACTGCGATAAATTTTTGTATCGCACGAAACGTAGAAAGAGTAAGCATGTTCAGCGACAACCACATTGCTGCAGCTAATCAGAGCTCTGTCGCATGCGATAAATCGCACTCGTGAACATGCCATTATTTAACGAATTGTGCGGACTTATTTCGAATGAAAAGGAATTTTGCCGCCAGCGGCAGCGGCAAAATTGTCTTTTTGAGTAATCGCCAAAATGGCCGCGCGGCAACTATTTTGCCGTGCCGCGCCGCGCCGCTTCCGGTGTGCCTTACACATTTAATTTTGCAAGAACAATCGTGCAGGGGCAACTGAACAATGCCGCGCCGCGCCGCTCCCGGTGTGACACCCACTTTAATCAGCAAAAACGATGCAGTACTACCTCAGGTGTATTCAGCGAAAACAAAATGACGCCAGAGAACAGCGATTGTAACAAGAAGCAAATGCAAGATTTTTCCTGGAAGAGAACGAGATTATCCGTTAAAATTGAATAGATAGATAGATGTATGCTTTAAAAAAGCAAAAGAAAATACCAAAAACCGTATCTTTAATAGGAAGAGAAACCCGTTTTTCAGTAAAATTTTCACTTAAAACTGAAACAAAGAAGTACCTAGTCATTATGCATTCCATGGTCCAAGCATTTGTATAAATAAATTGATCATAAGTGTGCGAACGATTTAGTATTCATGCATCAAATTTCGCTCGATGGAACCCATCAGCAGCGCTGACATTGTGGTGCAAATATACCATTTTGGTACATTCTAATCTATTCGATACGGGCGAAATTTCAATACACTACATGAGGAAATCATAGGGTTCATACTAAGGCTGTGTTCAACTTCTGGTTATAGTCCAAAGTAGCCAAAGTAGCTTGACGTTTATTTGAGCTGGCTATAGCCAGCTCTAGCCAAAAGTTGAACACAGCCTAAGTGTGTCACTTTGGCACTTGCACATTGAACACCAAAACTAAAAACCGAAAAGTTCCAAACCAAAAGTTCGCTTTTGTTTACACTTCAAAAGCCGAAGTGACATTTAATTTTCATAAAAGTCGTATGATGAGGGCTATACGAAAAAGCGTGTTTTAATGTTTTCCGTTAAGTGATGATTCCTACCCATATTATTATAAAAAAAAATTTTCCCGGAAAACATAAGAATTTTTTTGTAAATAGTCCTAAAGTCCTAAAGACCGAAAAAAATGTTCGCCCCGAAACGTTCCACGGTGTGGAAACCGAAAAGAAATTGACAGATGCAACCGAAATTTCGTTTTTCGCCGGTTAAAATGTAAAAGTTGTGTTTTTCTTAATATTACGGGAAAAATACGCTATTTTCTTAGCAAAATTCTTAGTTCATCCTATTTCCCTTGATTTTATTAATCATTGAAAAAAAAATCTTGTTTTAAGGGGAATAAATTGATTTTTTTGGTTAACATTTTTCGGTTCCCGTTTTTGATGTGTAAGTCTCATAACACCTAGATATAATGATGGTAGAACAAAATGGATTGGACAGTCAAGAATAATATTAAAAAGTTATTTTGATTTATACATGTCCGTCCGTCCGTCCGCACGATAACTTGAGAACACGTTTAATTAGAGAGCTGAAATTTCGCTCACGGCCTTTTGAAAAAAAAAGTAAAATTAAGTTCGGAAATAGGACAAATCGGGTATCTTTTTCGTGGGGTTGTTATATAAAAATGTCGTTTTTCATTATATATTTTGACACTGCCTGAGAACGCGTCGACATAGAGAATTGAAATTTTGTACACAGAGTTTTCATAATAACAATAAATAAAATTTAAAAATGAACTAAATCGGACAACCCCTTCTTGGTGTTTCCATATAAAAGTTTTAATTTTTAGTATACTGTGAAAACGATAACTCCTAGATGTTTTTTTTCTTGTTGTACTGAAAAGTTCTTCAGAATATGAAATCCTATAAATTTGGTTATAATCATTTTTGCTGTCCGAAGAGCCGTTCTAGAAATATATGCAAAAAACCACTTCTGCAATTAAACTTGCACTTACCATGTTCACATGCAGGGTTTAACCATGGTTCAACTCGAGTTCAACTCCATATCGCTCAAGTTGAATTTGGGCCGACTCGACCGCGCTTGGCTGGCATAGTCGACTCGAAATGATGTCCTATAAACGCGGGTTGAGTAGTCGAGTTGGCAACTAACAGTTTGGATTTATTTTGTTTCCTCTTTACTCGAAAGTTTTGTTAGGTTATGTATTTATTGTGAGTTAATTTTGTTTACCTAAACAAAATTTATAGCTTTTATAGCTCAATCACATAAATTCCATAAATAAGATATTCGAACTCGTTTCCAACTCAATCTCTCAACCTTGCGTGCTCAGAAACACGAGTCGAAAGCTCAACTCAATCCCGACTCAATCTATCAATTCTGCATGTCAACGTGGTAACTGATGGGTGACCATACGAAATTACATACGAGTATTCATCTAGGTATATATTGACACATGAGGTGCGACGAAATTTCGTCCACTAAAGCTCACAACTTCAATTATTTTATATGTCAACTGTTAATTGAGTTTCAAGAGACCAGTGTCCAACTAAAATAATATGGTGCTTTAATTATTACATATGTGAATGAAATGATTATGTGAAAGATATGTGTAAGTTTTTCTATCCCTTTCTTGGGTACTGTATTAATTCCGGACAATGTTTCTTTTTCTTATAATTTCATGCTGAATGGGTATTTTTCAGAACATGACATCAAGATTTCTTTGCTGTTACAATCGTTGCTCTCTGATGATACTACCGGGCCCGGTGTCCATGATATGATTGTCATTTTTACATTTTAAAAAATCTCTTAACAGAAGTAGGCCTAACAGTGCGTAAGTGCGGTTTTTGGGTTTTCAAGAAATCTGCCATTCTCTATCTCAGGGGTGGGCAAAAATGTAATTAAGGTTTTTATTAATAATAATTTATTAAATACATTGTATTTACTATTTTGTGCAATGTACTTCATTGATAAATATTTTGGATTAAGTTTTTGATGTAGATGAGTGACATTCCATTTCATCGACAAATCTTGTAAACTTAGGTTTGTAATCATTGATACACAATCGAATAGATCCCATTAAGTGGTCATTAGACAGAGAACTCCTAAATTGCGATAAGATGCGATAAGTGGAACCAATAAATGGAAATATCATATTGCCATCGATGTCAATAATATGGATATTTTTCTTCTGATAATAAATTCCAAAAATAATTTTCATTTGCATGTGCTTTCAGAATTATATCTGATTGTATTGTTAAAATTTCTAACTCTAGATCCGATGAATTCAATTGAAAAGTATGAGCTAGATATGATGAAATATCCTCGTTATTGAATTCTCTTCCAAAAGAAAATGAAATAAATTCAAAAAGCGGTTGAAGATTATAGAGATTTGCAAATCGTCTCTCAAATTTTTAATTAAAATTTTCCAATATTACATTCACCAGTAAGTTTAATATGTTTTTCTAAATATTTAAAATTTTGCCTTTTAATTGTGAAGCAGAAACTTTTAATTTTGCTTTAAAAGCATTTACCAAACTGAACAGCTTAATAACATTTTTTTTTCCTTTTCATTGTAATTGTAAATTAAGCAAGTTGTAATGGAAGAAATGCTATTTTTGTAACAAATGCTAATTTTTTTACCCATACTGGATCTTCGAATTGTTCATGTTTTTCTCCCAATGTGTCCAAAAATGCAATAATTTCAGGCAAAATATTTAGAAAGCTTTGCAAAAAGCTTCCTCGGCTGAGTAACCTAACCTGACAAAAAAAAAAGTAAATCTTCATATTCCGAGTCATTGTCTTCAAAATGACTCCAGAATAGACGCCTCCTTAAACTTCGCACTGTTACAGAATCGAATTAGCAATTTTCACTAACACATCCATAATATCATTAACATTTAATATTTTTGCACATAAGACATTATTATGAATCATGCAATGAAATGATATGAAATCAGGAAACTGTTCATTTTGTTTGCAAAAGGCTAAAAATCCATTATTCCTACCAATCAGTGAAGGTGCTCGGTCAGTAGACATAGCAATCAATTTATTCAGAGGCAAATTTGCAAAATTGAGGTAGGGTTACCCAATGTACATTATTATGAATAGTTTGAATGGATTTTGAAGGAATTCCAGAAATTTTGTCGTTCGGGTAATCCTACATTCTCTCAATTTTTGTTTTTAACTCGTTGTCTCAACCATGCAAAAGACATAAGTATACGACATTATTTGTTTCTTTCTAGAAAAAAGGAAAAATCTCCTATTTTGTTCGGTCTTCTTCCCATTTTTTTATTAAGTCATCTTTGGCACTGTTTGGGAATTAGTCATGTCAGTTGTAGAATAGATACGTGTTTAATTTTAAATTCATATTTGAACGTCTGTTAAACTTTTAGTATACATTTTAAATTAAATGATTTGAAATTAACGTAGTAAATTATTTAAAAAGATTGACTGTCGTTTGCCCACCCCTGCTTTATCTGATCTGGTGCTGAGCTTCTGGATGGTAAAAATCACTTAGAGTTACCTTCTGCAAAACTCTTTTTAGCTTTTTGGCACATTTTCAGTGGAGCCTCTATACATGCTGGCCATTATTTTTTTTTACATTAAGAGCAACTCAAACGTTTCCTCAGATATCACTGGAATATTGCATGAAAAAATAAAATTGTTATTAAGAGCTTTTCGTATACTTAAGTCCATCGAGCAATGCCGAAAAATATAATATGATTTATAGTGTTCGCCATTATCATTGTCATTAATGTGAAATACGTTTATTTAGGGCATTGACCAAAGCATGTACATATGTATAATAATATTTATACACATTCACTCATTATTCCATTCAAACAAAATTAAAATGCACGTTCTGTCTAAGGCAGCTATTACTCAAACAAATTTCCTTTTATTTCATAACGTGATTGAGTACCCTTAGTGTCTGTTACACCACCGAGGAGTGCTTATAACCCCAATCAGCCTATGCATTATCCAATATTTCTGTGAAGTAATTGAATAAAGTTCCTACTTAAAATTAGCGCTTGCGATGCAAAGATATTACGAGGGTAACTTTCATTAAAAGATGGGATGGGAAGGAAGAACATGTTTTTAAATTCTAAGATGAATATGAGCATGTATATGTTTGGTCACGTACTTTGCCATTTACACGCTATGTAAATATAGTAAAATTAATACATAGTTACATTTTTAATTTGCTCTACGATATTTATGTGATGTAAGTATTTTATTTGATATCATTAAGATGACACCTAAATGGAAGTTCATGTCATGAACTAATAAACATTTCAGAATGTGCAATTTGACAAGAAGTTCAACCGATTTTCGTCAAATATCTGCACAGAAACATGATCTACACATTTATTAAGAATTTCTGTTAACTCACTAGCGTAATTATCGAAACTGGTGGTGAAGATGACGAAGTCGGCTCCTGCATACACAAATTGAGATGCACCTTTTCTCATTTAACCCGGATAAGAAGCTCCAAAGGCAGAGTGATATCAGTCAAGCCAAAGCTACTGTTCAGCATCAATGAGTCTGTTTAGAACAACACGCTATAGTGACTATAGCACTGACTTATAACAATGGACTGAGCGTATTGTCATGTTCCTATAGGAAAGCATGGCACAAGTTTTATAGCTCTCTCTTTCGCTCTATGGCAGAGTTGGAGCTACCAACACAAAATATTGCATTTTGGAACGTTTTTATTTTTATTTTGGGTACAGATGCAATCACCTCAGAAGGAATAAGGTAAAGATAGTGTTTACCGGGCTCCGTCTATCTTGCCCATAAGCAGGATTCAGTTAAGAATAACTTTTGAAAATTAAAGTCGGAATAAGTTTAATTCCTTATAAGCGATTAAAATATCACTTGGGCCATTGCCTTCTTTATGTTCCAGGCCGTGACATCGAATTCTTTGACTGTATTAGAGTGGTACGATTTCGTACTTCTCTTAGCATTTGTTCTTATGAAAAAATGCATTACTTTCATCTTCAACCTTCTGCACAATGTAAATAAGCCTCCGTACTAAAAATTTTATTCAGGAATTGTGTTATTTAATTCCTTGTGCATTTACCACCATAAAAATCTAAGTACTTTCTTTAAGAAAATTGTTTATATTTTATTACTCAAACATAACACTACACATAAAAATCAGAAAATGCGTTGAATTCTGTTGCCTTCATACCACAAATCACACTAAAAGCAATCAGAGCTTTATGCTTGCCTATTGAGTTATATGAAAAAAAATAAGTCTCTCAATGTTTAACACACAGTAACTTCTTAAGTATAATAAAGACAAAAAGACAATGCTAACCATTTTTTATATTATCCCGTAATGATTATATCAGTTTTAAAATATTTCCACCATTCCATATCAAATACTTCAGTTTTTCATTTCAAACATGACTCAAAGTATTTTTTTAATCAATGAATCGGCAGAGGTACACATTCGCCTCATGTTTTCACAAGCTGCGCTTGCACACTGCGCTGTGAATCGAACGAACGGCAACCGTTTTCTGTGTTTAACTCTTCATAACTTTTAAATTATAATTCAAAAGTAATTCAAATATTACCCTATTTTATAGACAAATTTGTTGCCTTTATGGTAGTATAATTTATACTTTAGGTTTTTATACATTTTCAAAAGAAAATCAGTTTCAAACAAAAGTAGATCTAATTTAAGAACTATTTGCTCCCACATTGAATTGAGCTTTCATTTCACTGTGAGAAAATACACAGTAAAATGAAAGCTGGTATGAAGGCAACAGAATTCAACGCATTTTCTGATTTTTATGTGTAGTGTTATGTTTGAGTAATAAAACATAAACAAGTTTCTTAAAGAAAGTACTTAGATTTTTATGCTAGTAAATGCACAAGGAATTAGATAACACAATTCCTGAATAAAATTTTTAGTACGGAGGCTTATTTACATTGTGCAGCAGGTTGAAGTTGAAAGTAATGCATTTTTCCATAAGAACAAATGCTAAGAGAAGTGCGAAATCGTACCACTCTAATACTTTTGCAAGTAGCAAAATCGTTGTGTGTCACGGCCTGGAACATAAAGACGGCAATTCTTGGGCACAAGAAAATATATTTTTTTAATTAAATTCGATTTATGGGTGTAAAATTTCATCTGATTGGTTGAGCTTTACATGTTTTTTATGTAATCGTTTTAAAGGGTGCTCTAACGGTAAATACAGAAACACAATATTTTTTGTGCCACATGAAATAGCAAATCGCTCAGTCCATTATTATTTATAAGTCAGTGGACTATAGTCGCTTTTTGCACTCAGTGCAGCCGGTTTTTAAAGAAAAAATGTGTTCAGAGCGGACGCTACAGTCACTATTGAAGTCACTTCTTGATAGCACTCGGGACTGCTATCAAAATAAGTCACTTTCGTGTTTGAATGTGTGAATTGCCAAAGAGCATGTAAAATTGAAAGTAAATAAGTGAATAAAACTAAAACTGATGTAAAGAAGAAAATTATTTTATTGCTGTTTATAGTTTTAATTTATTGTAGTCCCAATTTACCAACCAAGTTGCTTTTTACGCTATCGTCAAATTCACAGAGTCACTTCAAAACGCTTTCGAAGTCATTATAGCGTGTTGCTCTGAACAGACTCAATGTGACGGCAGTCTTACAATATGGTTGTAAAATACATAACCAGCCGTATGCTGCCTTAAATAGGAATCTACAGAGTCTATGAGTCTAATTTGGAGCCTCAGGGACAGGGCCGATAAAGAAATCCAAAGAAGAAAATGAAATTTTATTGATCAAACTCTACGACGTGAAAGACGAAAAAAATTGCGAAGCAGTCCTTCGGTTAGAATCCTCAATAAAGTCGGCTCATCGGGAGACTAAGAACTACATATTGAACAGTCGCGCAAGTTATAGCAGCTACTAAGGAGATCCTGGAGCGGCCTGAAATCTGTCGTGTAAAAAAAGTCCGCTCCATTTCTTGCTGTCACTCAAAGGATGAAAGGAGCAAGGTGGTGATAATATAGGCCGTGACATATTAAAAGCAGAAAGCAGTGACAGAAGCAGAATTTTGTTCTGAAACCATGCAACTGTTCGAGCACTAACAAATTGAAAGCAGAGGCAACGGCAGCAGAAGAAGCAGAGCTTGAAAGTTGATCAAATCTCAAAAATTCTGCTTCTGCTCAGTCTGCAAAGAGCTACAAACAGAGCTGAAGTTTTTATTTCATTTGAAGTGTCCTTTCTTTTGAAGTGTTAAGACAAGAAAAACAAAATGACTATGGAGGACAAATTAATTAATTTTATTAGGAATAACATCAACTTTTTAAAAATTATAACACCTGACATGTGTAATTGACAAGTCGCTGTTTGCTATAGTTTTTTTTTTTTTTATGTACACATACATCGCTCCTAAAAGAAAGATTTATATATAAAGAAGAGCACTGATATCCAATTAAATTAATTTCAAGAAAGATTAATCAGGCCACCTGTTGTGTTGTCACTCCCTATGCTGGGGAAATCCCGCATTGTTCTTTGCATGTTAGGTATTCAAATGGAGGGATAAACTTACGGGACATTGAAGCCTCATGAGAAGGGATAGCGAATAATGGAGGAATAGTATACAGTACGACGATTGGACTATGACTACATCCAGTGGACTCTACGCTGAAGGCTTTGCGACTACATTGGAATAGCAGCTAATGTTAATTATAATAATTTTTAATAATTTAAAAATTAACGCTATAAAATTGAATTAACTTTATGTACATAAAATTTTGTACCAGTATAATTATGTATTAACTACTTACATGAACCAACAAGCGCTTAAGATAAATCTTCGAAAATTTAATTCAAACAAAATTACGCTTCCCGCCTCTTTGTTGGTACCAAACCTCAAGATAAAATATATCTAGCCGGTTAGATTGGCTAGAACAGGAAACCGGCTGTCGTTTTGCTAGAGACAGCCTCCTACTGTGTTTGGCTCTTGAACCGAGCAACACTCTTTTTGGAGATTTTCATTTTTTGGCTTTTGGATGGAGAAGTACCTTTTAGTTTTTTTTTGTGCTGAAGGAGGAACCAAGCTAAAGTCCAATATAATTTTTTTTTTGGGGAATATCATGCGAAGAAGTAGAAAATAGAAGTTTTCTAGCGATTAAAGGCGAGTAATCCTTTTTAACTACATTTCAAATCTTTTTGTTTTGTTTTAGTGATTAAGGTCTTGTCGTCGGTGGTAACTAGTTTTCGCGCGGAATAACCTATAGTTAATTTGTGTGTAAAGTCCTGAAATATTTTGTATGGCTATTGGAAAAAAAGGAATCTTCATTGTACTTTTTTTTCAGTTTCTTAGTTAAGCTAAAAACCAAGTGGTGCCCATTCGTCACTCTCCCATACGCATAGGGTAAAGTACGGAAAGTTGCCAACGTTTTCAGTATCTACTTCCCAATTCATTATATACTTTTATATATAAACAATTATATGTTCATACAATACTGTTATCATTGATCTTTATTATATTTGACACTCACTTCCCTAACCTCAATAGTTAATGCAACAGAACAAGAGGTATGAAAGTCTTAATTTGGGCATCTATCACGCTGGGTTGGGTTAGATGCCCTAGAATGAACGGATAGATGCCCTAAGGAAAATGAATGAAATTGTTATCAATTTATTTTAAAAAAAACTCAATTTCAAATCTTGCAAAATTAACAGAAATATATTTTTTCAAAAATTTGCACTTAACAAAAAATATACTTCTTCCAAATTTAACGAAAAATAGAGCTTCAAAACAAAAATAATCAAACTCTATCATGATGTAGCGTAGCTTGTTGTAGTATAAATAAAAAAAAACTTGTAACATATAACGATAATCAGAAAGGTATCTATCCTTATCAACATTGCGACAAAGTGGGCGTCTATCCGGCACCTAACCTAGGGCAACTATCCTTTTTGATACGGATAGATCTTCTCACATTTTAATAAAACTGTCACGAAGAGAGATTAGAAAACAATTAAATACATATATCTGTTACATAATTCACGTAAAAAAAGGAAGAAACTTTTTCTCTCTTGTCACGCTTCATCTCAAACAACAGTCGATTCGAGTATGAAAAAAACTTTGAGGTGAAATTTCACGCATTATATCTTTAGGTAATCACAACTCGGAGCGCGTCAACTCTCACTGAGCCCGTTTAGACCGTGCCGTTTAGGACTAGTATTACGTAGTTCGACTTACGTAGTACTAATATTAAGTGGTCTAAACATGCCGTATTACGAAAAACTAGTCCTACTTTAATTCGGTTTCTGATGCGGTATTGACCTACAAAAATTAGTATTAAATGGAGACATTACGTCACATAAGGTAATGCGAGGCTGTTTGTAAATAGTGACGCCCTTATACATAATTAATAAATAATTGTTGCAGATTATCTGATAATGTTTTGCCATTAGACTGAAAATTTGCATGTTTTATCTTGGGTATTTAGTAATATAAATAGCAGTATTTCCTCATTCTGATTTTAAATTTCCTTCTATGCTCCATTTTCTTGTGCATGCGGTGTACAAACAAACTCAATATATTATTTTTCATTTTTCTCCTGAAATAGCAGGCAGATCTGACAATTTTGACAACTGTCAAAGCTTTAATACGAGCGGACTAAACAGCAGCAGGATTAGTACTACGTAATTCGACTTACGTGAAACTAGTCCTAAATAGCTGCGATCTAAACGTACTCACTGTCTGTCGCTTCTTAACTGACCCGGGGGTTACACTTAATAGTACAGCTTTCATGCAAGCTGCACTGCCATACTTCTTGCACGTGTAACTTCTTTCTTTCAGCGAACTTGCATGATGAAAAACCATGGCAGCTGAGGTGATAGTAATTTGACATTATACAGTTTTCAAGATGGCGGAAAAGAAATGCTTAAGAGTATTTGATAAATTTATTCTGGGAAAATGAGATTTTCTGAGATCATTAACATTACATCTTACCAACACCTTCATCTTCATTTTTTCTGCGGTTTTTAATACTCTGCTACTTCTTTTATTGCTATAATTTTCCAATATACGCAAGACTTTACGTCTCAATGCCAACTTTTAAATGAATTTGCATGCAAGATGATAAGACATCAACCGAACTGCCTTCTGCTGTCAAGTTAAAAATCGCGTTGGAAGGGAGGCTTGCATGCAAGCTGTACTATCTCGTGTAATCCCCGGGTGAGTTAGTGAGAGTCAGAGTATGTAAGCAATGGCGTCGGTTCGCCGCAGGTTGTTTCATGTATGAGATCTGGGGGCCTACTCTAGAATAACGAAGGCACATTCTGTATTCGTTATACTGTCAAAACCACTCGGAATCGACACAAGTGGTATTCCTGAAATCTGCATTCGTTATATACCGAACCCAAACCCTTCGTTATTTAACGAGTGGGTTCAACCATTCGTTATCCCAAACGAAGAGTGAATCAGCTGCTATTTTACGGATGATAATGGGAGATAAAAGATGTGCGAAAATGTTATACGCTCAAAAAACTAAAATAATTGAATTCTTAGAGGAAACCCGGAAACTGAAAGTTGGTAAATATGATAACTCTTTCAGTCCAAAAGATGCCATGGAATTGTACATAAATTCATATGAATTTCTTTATGATATTATATTAAAAACAAAGCTAATAGAAAGTTTCTAGAGTTGGCAAGATTTAAAATGGAGACCAATGCTAAAAATCTGCTACTTATGAGCCAGCCTTGATGTATATATCAGCCAGCCTTAGCTTTTAGCTAAATCTCTGAACATTAAGGCAGAAGCACATCCAAGCAAGCCTCAGGCCGGGCCTCTCTTAGGCCTGAAACACAATTGGAACTTTTCAGCCAGCTTGAGATTTGTTGACAATGTAAATCAATGTAGAAGAACACAATTGGAGCTTTAACTTTTCAGTCAGCTTTTGCAGAAAGCTGGGCATAAAGCTGGCTGAAAAGCTCCAATTGTGTTTCAGGTCTTAGGCTACCTCGCAGCTCGCCTCAAGGTTTGCCTCACAGAAATGAAAACAAAATGATACCACCGGGCGCGGTGCTGTCATTATAATTTTTTTAGTACATTTGTTGACAGAAGTAGGCTTGTGAGAGAAAAATTTCCAACATTGAGCAAAGCGCGCCTTGCGGTCAGGCCTTGAGTCTAGCTGCTGGCTTGGTTTTGTGTTGCATCATTTAAAAACCCGTGTTAGAAATTTTGACAACACCTCAAGGAAGCCTCGAGGCCTGGATGTGTTTCTGTCTTTAATCAGCCTACAGGCCAGCCGAACAATTTGGATTCAGCCTGCGCTTGAAAAGTAAGAAAAAATTGTGAAAAGTATAGAAGATATTCAAATCTTTAGCAAATAATATACAAAAAAACATGAAGATGTCACTACATACGGGGCATGAACTGACAATCCTATCTCCTTCAATATCTGGGTATTACTTATTTGTGGTAATAGCAGGGCGTAGAAATGGCCACAAATATGCACTCTTACTAAAATAACTTGAGTCCTTCATGAATCCAGCTAGCTGTTTATACATGCACTGTGCTCTCACACTAGAAAACTAGTGATCAGCCAAACCCCTCTAGAATATTTCACAAGCCATGAAACAGACTCACTCACTACCACATAAGAACCCCAATGGAGTCCCAACATTCTAAAATATTTGCCGTCTTCTTATGTAAAACTGACAAAAATGTTATTTGAGTAGCTCCTCCGCTTTCTGTTTCATGGCTTGGGAAGTATTCTCGAGGGGTTACGCTGATCACTAGTTTTCTAGTGTGAGAGCACAGTGCATGTATAAACAGCTAGCTGGATTCATGAAGGACTCAAGTTATTTTAGTAAGAGTGCATATCGAGAGTTTTGGATCAGCACAAAAATTGGAGACGCTTCACTTAATTTGGCTTATAAGTATTCCTGTTTGTTATATGTTCTAAGATTTTAATGCAAGAAGAATTAAATGACTGGTAAAATTTTGATATTTGAAATTTCTTATTTCTATGACGATATGCAGATTGTTTTTTTGATTGATTGACGGGTTAAATTTGTTTTATCAAATGTACCATACATCAAAACTATTACCATCGATTTTAATGTGAAATATTTGTAGATTGCGTTAAATTTTATTTTCCTGAACTCGAAACTAGGCTTTATAACATTTGATTTTTCTTGCTGTCAACTTAAATCAACTGAATAGAATTTTAATTAATTTATCTAAATATTTTGTAATTTATAATTCGGATTTTCTGTTTACATAATTGTTTTCATAATTTTATGCGCTGCAGTCATTCGCATTAAGTGACAAACAAAATTATTAATACGGTTATCTCTTACACCCATTTAATTCAAAAATAGCATAAGTACCTATATTACAAAAATTTAAAACGCTATTTTCTGTTGATGTCGAGCTCACACGCTATTTTTTATGTTTTTAGTTCTTTCCTTATAGGAATTTTTGGAATTGTTGAAAAATGAATGATAAATAAATCTAAATTTGCCTCATATTGTTTATTATTTATGGTAACATACAATTTCAGGTTGATTTTGGAGAAGTTTTTATACCGCCTGGCTTAGATGTACCTAAACCACGAGTCCTTCCTGAATTCAAAAGACTGGCACATGGACTGCGTTCGAGTAACATAAGCGTCTTAGATGCAAAAACATTTTATATACCGAATCTGCATTACGATGGTGCGGGACCAGATGCATATTTCTGGGTTGGCAATGGAACAGAACCAAACATTATGGGCATTAAAGTAAGTATATAAATATATATATTTTTTAAAATTACTTAACTCCCAGGCCTATCAACAACTATACAACAAAGGTCCGCATATAAAAGCGTTGAGCAAGATAAAAAGTTGTAACATTTTGTACATCCAGTGATACATATTTATTCGGTTAAATAAGGAATTAAATGCACAAACATTATTAATTCGCCGCTGCGAACTCTTTCCAATAATAATATTTTTTTTTATGTAGTAAATAGGCTCTGTAATTATTTAAATGATATAAATATTTCTTAAAAATAAGTTTCAAAAGGCTCTAAAAGATGAGGAAAAACAAAACTTGCTAATTTAAAAATCACAAACAAAATAGAAAAGCCACACAAGATTTTCAAAAGAGATTAAATACCGGACACAAGAAATAAATGCCTAAAAAAGTATAAAAATGTTGACAATAGCGTAAATGTAATAAAAAATATTATTTCGTTAACGTACGCATATTTAGCATAAAATTTTGAAATTTTGCACCAAGACCGAAACCAAAAAGTCTCTAACGGCTCCAAATGAGGAAGGAGCCCCGTGGACTAGTGTTGCAAAACCCGCAGCGAAAGACTAGAGCACTTTCCTGCACTAACTATAGTGATTCCCATGTACTGTTAAATCTGTCTGCATTCGTTGCCAGATATTCAAGGCGTAATCGTCTCTTAAATCTGGCAAGGATGTGCCTTTTAAATGCTTGTGCGTGGTATTGTGGGTCTGTGTTCTGACTCCAAGCTTCGACTCTCATGTGGTATAAATGAATTATAGATTTGGCCAATGTCTACATGAAACTAATCAAACAATTCACTTAACTACGAACTCTTGGTCCCCACAGATGCTATGTGCTAGTAATGCTGAAATTCCGGAAGATCAACTGACACATATCGTGCATGAGATCCATTCGATGTTGTGAATAGCCTGTGAAACAGGGTACCTTCACCAGCACAAGGTGTGTAGACCCATAAGATGCGACAACTGATTGGGATGCATTAGATTGTGATATACCAATTTTAATGACACATCAGCATCTTTGTAATTAAATGGATAACTGTAAATTACTGTAGAAGTAATCGCTCCAAAAACGCCAGTATTCACCCCGAGCTATCTGTTGTATCCCATAAACTCCGGAGATCTTATGGATATAAGCACGTCACATAACACACGTGATGTTAGTGTACTGTGTAAGACAGTCTATTCAAAACGAAAACATATTCCAACTCAGTGCCAGGCTTACTGGTCCCAAGTTAACGAAATCTCTTCCGCGCCGAAGCACCCAGGCAAAACCCCGAGAAATACTTCCCAAGGCATTAAACAGACTCCCTCACTACCACATGAGAGCCCCAACTGAGTCCTAACAAATGAAAATATTTGCAGTGTACTTATGGAAGATTGATAAAAGTTTAAAACTACTATTCATACAGAAGATTGATCTTCTGATAATATTAAGCTTACTTTCTTATCTTGCGAACCGTAATAAAATTTGTATACCTTTCCAAACAAAATTATTTAAAAAGATTTATCTTGGCCAAATAACTACGATTCCTCAAACATAAACTCTCATCTGAGTAATAATTGTATATAACGCTGTGCCGTGGTATGATGAAATCGAATCAGTCTGCGTACAGATTCGGACTCCTGCCGCACATACACACATGCAATTATTACCTGCTCAGCTGAGTGTTAGTGAGCGTAAAATGGCAGGATTACTTTTAAATAAAGACTATTTTATTATTTTGTTAATTAAGGTATATAGTAAGGGTAGCCTTTGGGAAGGTAAGGAGCCAAGCTTAAAATTACTAGAAGTCTATTAACCTGTATGGATAGTAGTTTGGGCTCCATAGCAATGTCTGGTAATTTTCCAAAATATCAATATAGAACATTTTAGAGAACTGACACGCACGCATTCATATAGATTTCTGTTTCATAGCTTGTGAAGTATTTCTCGAGGGTTTTGACCCAGTTCGTGTAGCTGTGGAGTGTTCACTTGTATTCACCAGTTTTCGAGCATATTGACAATATCTCCAAGAACCGTCAGTTGATGTGTGTCAGTTTCAAAACCTTGAGCTTTACTGAACACTGAATCTGTCAGGATTGAACGTGATTGGAATTGATGCGAATTGTGTGTACCGTAGAGCATCTTAAGGTGCTGGCCTAATACTGCAAGAGATCTGAATCTTGTATATTATATCCTGTGGGCAGTCACGAGGATTACGTTACGTGGTCGGACAGAGCACAGGAAGTAGCTCTTCTATACCGAGTCCTCTCAGTATGTGTATCCACAGCACAGAAATCAATGTGTCTCTTTGGCAGAACCTTGATTTAATAACGAAATTAGTGAGATGCAATCGACCTAACTTAACTGGCAGACAGAATATGCTTTCAGCAATCCATCGTATTCCACACCAGAGGGTCTATCGCTTTTTCTTGTAGAAGTCCAATAAAGCTTTCATTCATTAAACGTCTCAGACTTTAGCAGATACACGATGGATGAGATTAGGTTAGAACTATGCGGAGAGCGCGACCAGAGTTGATCTATGATGGAATAGGAGGATTTTTATAACGATTCTAAGAATTAAATTAAATTACTGAATACAAAAATCAGCAGGCTCGTCCATTTTTTGAAGTTTTCCAGTCGACTACCCTTACCACTGAGCTAACCAGACAGATACCTTTACCCGTTGCGTTTCTTAATTTTTCTAACCTATTAAGAACATTTTGCTTTCAGTACAAGTAACGATGAAAGCATACAGAATAAATTGCCATCATGATGCGAAAATGATTCTAGACTCCGAAATGCTTTAGAGCCTAACACGAACCGAAATAGATGTTAAAAACGAAGTAAAGTAAAGTCAGTACATGTCATTAAATAGATCAATTATTTTTCAATTGAGCATTATCAGTAAGCTGAACCCCTCTAAAAAGTGATGAGTCATAAATCTAAGCCAAAAATACGAAGGAATCTCGCAGAAAACATGTTGCCTCAAGGCCAAAGAACAGTGAGAGCGACACAACAAAGTCGCCGTAAATTGGTTGCTGTCAAAGATTCGAATATATGGAAGTCCCATATACTTAACACAATGAGAGCGACTCGACAAGTTGCCAACAAAAAGTTTGGGAACATCTCAAAATTAGTCGCCAACCTAATTGACATTTCTGTGTGGACAGTGAATAATTGACATTCATGTTATGTGGATTTGGTTATATTTATAAAGAATAGCAAATTAAAAGATTGTAGTAAATAAACTAGTTATTAAAAACTTCAATAAAATTAATTTGTTTAATTAGTTTGAGAAATTATGAGTTTTGAGGAGGAATTTATAGAGAAAAATGGGGAAAAAGTTATGCTGTACGATAAACGTCATCCCTTTTATGGCAATCTCATCTTCTTTTTTTTAGCTTTTTCTTTATGCTTTTACAATTTTAAGAAAGCCGCATAAGCTATACTAAAGATTTTTCTTAGTTCTTTCCTTGTTTCCATTTCTTTTACAATAAATAAAACCGTGACTGCTGCCAAAAACATTTGTCGAGTCGCGTACACTGTGTTTTAAATGCGATATTGTTGCCAACTAAGTTGCCAACATTGTTGTGTCGCTCTCACTTTGTTTTGGCCTTCATTTTGATTCGCAACTCAGATAAATGAAAAAATCTCGAGCAAAAAGCGAAATTGTCGTACTAAACTCATTATTTTCCACTCATTAATAACAGAACTATACGGGGGAAATTCGAAACTCTCACTTCGAAATGACTTCAAGAAAGCGAGCTCTTCACTAAAATGTTTGCAGGTATTGTACTCCCATGAAGGTTATTAGCAGTAGGCGCGTATACAGGGGGATGGTCACGGGAGTCATGACCCCCCCCCCCCCCCCCCCCCCCCCAAAGCACCAACGAACCTTCGCGTGAATTGAATGTGGGGCTGGACTGTAGAGTGAGTTGTAAAAGTTTAACAGGACGATTTTCGTATGGTACGGACACAATGTGTAGCTGACGCCGTCGATTAATGCTGGTGCTGTAACGCACTTTTCTAATCTGTGGCGCCAGCTAGCGCTCAAACGTGTACGAATTTTTAGAATTTTCTTGTGTTTTATATAAGCTGTGTTATCTTGTGTCCACAGAACAAAGCAGAACAAAAGATACACAAAAGAGCGCCTCATACATTTTCATAGAAAGTTCGCTTCAATCGACAGAACAATTTGTTCTCCCCAGTATATGGGAGTTCTAGAACAAGGTACGCAAAAGAGCACAGCTATTGTGTCGAAAAATCATCTATCATATCTCTCACAGGATGATAAGTAGTTTTGGAACACTACATATGTATTTATTTTAGTGTTTGATTGCTTAGAAAAAGGCACGCAATGCTTAGCAGCCAGGTTATTATGATGCTTTTATAGTTTTGTTGCATGGATTACTCCTATGCACTATAAAAATGTGTACAATTGTTGCCACAAAGATTAGGTATTTTTCCCTAAAATGTAAGGAATATTTCCTACATTTTATGAAAAAATGCCTGATTTGTGTCAACAATTGCACACATTTTTTACAGTGTAGATGAAAAAGCACACAATTTCGATATGTGAAAGTTTTATTGTTTCCAAGAAATTGGTCAGCGATCATAAATTTTTTTTTTACCTATCTGATTTTCCGACATAAAATCAATGACACGACAACTTGGTGGGAAGCTCGCAATAGAAGCATACAAATTGCTTAACGAGTTTTGATTTAGGGTTCTTCCAGTAGAACCCTAGCTCCATGCAATCATCAACGTATAGCCCCACCCGTTGATTTTTCATAGCGACACTGATTCAAGCCTGAGTTGAGTTGTTCAAAAATTTTACATTCGTAGGGAAGCGTTAAATTTTTCTAAGAAATATACTTGCAAATTGTTTTTAAGAATTTTGATGAATAACTACTATTCACCGACAACTGTCTAAACGAATTGGTGGATTGATTCTGGTGGTTCACTCTATCGGACAAGGGCACAAGCATTCAGTTTTCTTAGAAATATTTGACATTTTTATCTTTAGGTCTTTCATGCACTACCGGTGGCCGACTATGGTTCCAAAGAATTATAATGATTCAAGTACCTTGGCTGATCTTGGTCGCTTAAGATATTTATGAGCGTTGGCAAGCATTCATTTTGTTCTTAGAAATTTACTTGAAAATTTTTCTTTCGAATTTTTATACACTATTGGTGGCTGAAAACCATCAGTTGGATTGATTGGAGTCCCACTAAAATTAATTCTACAATTTGTCTTCAGAATTTTTACGGCAAAACTATAAAAGTAAAATTCATTCACATTCCTCTGCGGTGGTTGGCGTTGCTTTGCTTGTACTTTCGTATTAATTCAAGTAGTGTTGTTATATTTAACTTAATGATTACTTTTAATTTGTAGCAAGATTAATTAATTAAGTTCCCATCAGAAGAAATAGTAAGTAACAAATCATGGACTCTTACTCCCATTCCTTTAAATGTGACTCAAGCTGCAAGCTCACTCTCAGTCAATTACTTCACCCGTGACAGAATCGCTTTGGTTAGCATCTATTTCTACAATCTCTGCACGAAAAGGCGTATCTCGTTATGAGTCCTTAATGTCCACCCTGAGATCGGCATTAATATGAATAATATTATCGATAGCTTTTCCAAATCAAACCGAAAATTGGATTTTGTCATATAACGTAAATATGATTTAAAATAAAATAAGTAAAAAACGAGTTTTCAAACAAAACTGAGGCCAAGCCGCATGAAAAAGTAGAAAATAAACTTTTCTTCGCACACAGAGGTGGACTCAGATCTTTTGATTGGGACATTTCTCTTGAATATTCTTTCTCTTCATGAATCAAATCACTTATTACCTCTGATTGATCATACTGAAATATATCGGTGATTGTCAGCGAATAAAATCTGAGTCCACCTCTGTGTGCGAAGAAAAGTTTATTTCCTACTTTTTCATGCGGCTTGGCCTCAGTTTTTTTTGAAAACTCGTTTTTTACTTATTTTTTTTCTACCTTTTTCACGTTAACTAAATTGGAAAATTCTGTATTTTTCCTGAAACAAATTTATCACTAATCATATCGATGAAAATTTTTCCAATTATTTTCCCGCTTTTCCGGCTTTTCCATGGAATTTTCCACAAAAGCAACTTTATGCAATTCATTTCACTCTACAACTTTGTCTTAGGTTGCAAAACGCTCAAACGCTTCCTTGCTCGAAGAAACTCCGGAAAAGCTTTTTACATGAATTTTCCTCGATTTCTTCTGCAAGTTTTCACCATTGTCGGAGAGAAAGTAATGATGCCAGTTGATATGGAACTTGATTCTGCATAATTTGGAAAACTTTTTTACCGGAAAATTTTCCGGAAAAGTCGGAAAAATCCGAAAAAAATTTCGGAAAAATCGGAAAACTCTGCATTTTTCCTGAAACGGATTTATCACTAATCAAATTTGTACCAAATTTTCAAATTATTTTTCCCGATTTTCCGGGTTTTCCATGGAAATTTCCGGTTCAAATTTTGATAGATTCAATTGTCACGCGACATGAACCTTTGTGCCAAATTTCAGCTCGCTGTGATGACGAAAAGTGGGTCTACGAGAGTGTCGAAAATAGTAAAGAAATAGACAAATTCGTGTACGAGTTAAAGGGAATGGCTGGCCTCAAAAAAAATAAAAAGCGACTTCTTCTGACTTTTTCCTCCCCCTCGAACATTTTAGCAGATGAACCCTTTTCTCTCTACAAATTTCATAATTATTCGGTATTTCCCATGGTTTTCAGATAAAACCCCATCCTGCATTGCACATCTTTGATTTTTATTTATTACTCAAATTTATTGAAAATATTAATTTTTCAGGTTCCGAATGAAATGGGTTCACTCGAACCCCTTCGAGGATATCAGGGTGAAGACATTGAAATACAATTACCAGGAAATCTTACAGTGTATGACATCGATTGGTTAGCAGTGTGGTGTGTAGAGTACAGGCACAATTTTGGACATGTATATATACCCAAGGACTTAGATGTTCCACCAGCATTAGGACAAACAAAGATAACGGTAATTATTTTTATATTACAAAAAAAAAAACTAATCATTTCTATCTAACCAAAAACCTAAAATTTATCATACTTTACATAATGCTAGCCCCCTTGGTGGTATAATCCCGTAAGTAATGCTAAGAGGCTCAATTTTTTTTAATTATTGCCTTCTTAATTTCGTTGTTCTCCATTTTAACCTCTCCATCTATCCTGTGTATGTAGTAGGTGGTATCTCAACAGAAACTAAATGGAAGCTAATGGGTGTTTAAAAAACTCCGTGTGTTTTTGTTGAAAAAAACGGGTAGGTGCTCTTGGTAAGATAAGGAAAGGATAACCGTGAACGATTCAGGGTTGCGTCCGGTAATGTTCGACGGTGTTGTTAGATTAAGATTTTTTCCTACTTAGTTCTCAAGTTTGACTTCGCAACCGCCTCGCAGTAGCTGTGAAAACATCATAACTTTTATCAACTCACAAACCCCTGACTAAAAATCTTTATGTCTGAGCGCCTGAGAGATCCGTTCGTGACGAAAGAGTTTTAGGGTAACTAACGTGGATGAATTTCCATGGGATTTTTTGGTTGGGAATGAGTGAATACGGAGCTTTCCGATGTTGTAAAATTTTCTTACGTTTTGTGAGGTTTTGGGGTGCGGGTGGAAACTACCACCCTTGGGGTTGTCCAATTTGGGACGTGTGGGAAATGAGTGCGGATTCGAGAGTCGACATTCGAGAGTGGAGCTTCGAGTGTAGAGATACGAAAGTCGAGATTCGAATATCGAGCTTCGAGAGCCGAGATGCAAGATTCGAGAGTCGATATTCGACGTCGGAGATTCGAGAGTCGAAATACGAGAGGCGAGATTCGAGAGTTGAGAGTCGAGTTTCGAGATCGAGAGTTGAGAGTCGAGTTTCGAGATCGAGAGTTGAGAGTCGAGTTTCGAGAGCCGAGATTCGAGAGAGTTTATAACTAAAAAGAAGAAAATGAAATACAGTAAAAAAACTTTTAAAATAAATCACTTTCGTAAATAAATTGCACTAAAAAGTAAAAAATATTTTTTTTTCTCAGTGTATATACATGAAACGTTTCGTTGCGATATAAGACTTGCAACTCAGATTAAATCTTAAAAGTTTGGGCATCCATAATTATAATCATAATTGTTTAACCATGACCAAACTTTTAAGATTTAATCTTAGTTGTAGCATTTCTTATTTTGGAATGAAACTTTTCTTGTGTATATCACTGAGAAAGAAAAAAATATTTTTTACTTTTTAGTGCAATTTATTTACGAAAGTTATTTATTTTAAAAGTCTATTTAATATAATTTATTTTATTCCTTTTCTCAGCATAGACATGGAATTATCGTAAAATAACCACAGCTGAAATTTTCGAACTTAAATACATAATTTTTATTAAAGTTGCATTCTTAAAATTTCAGCTAAATAATTTTTAAAGCTAAACCCTTATACAGATATAAAAACAGATAAAAAGATACGCGAAACTTTACTTAGGAATATTTCTGTCACATCCATTAGTAAAATTGTTGTGAGTTAGTGACTAATAACGAAGTCAACTAAATTTAAATTTTCGCGAGTTATGAAATTTACTAAGTCGTCGTTCTTTTATTTCATACGTTTTGAAATTTCTAGTCACATACTCTGTAGTTATCTCAGTTTTTGTTTAATCCAGGGAGAATAAAGTGGTAGGTATATAGGTGAAGGCACTGCATTTTTTTTTATATAGCACTTTTTTTATATATAGCCAGGAGGACGAGAGAACCCATGCACGAAGGACAGGGAGGCCAATTGTCCTAATCTGCTAGAAACTCTCTCACCAAAACCTTCCTGTCCTCTTAATGAAACATGTCAGGTCCTGGTGAGGTAAGTTTTCAACTCATCCACAGATAGGAGCGCAGACCCCAAGCGTATCCAGTCTACTCTTGGCAAAGGCCGGACAAGCACACAGAATGTGTGTCTCTGTCTCCCTTTCCAGGCAGGACAAAAAATCGGGGGTATCAATAACTCCCAACCGTGTTAGATGAGCGTGTAGCGAACTGTGGTCGGTAATGATGCCAGCCACAGTACTGCATTGTTTCCTTCCGAGCCCCAAGAGAAAATCAGAGAAATTCCTATTAGGCTCATAAAGAAAAAGTTTTGTATACCTGCAAACGCTCAGGTTCGCCATCTCTGCTCATGCTTCATATGAACATCCGCTTTGATAAGAGAGCCGATAACCGAGGTGACAACGCCTATGGCTGGTTCAACTACAGCCAGACCTGGCTAGAATGTCAGCTCTTTAATTCCTCATGATACCCATGTGACCAGGAACCCACTGAAGGGACCCCTTGTAGTGGATACACAGCTTATGCACGGACAACCTGCAGTCCCTTTATAACTTATATGTTACCCTAGGACTACCAAGGCTGCCTGACTCTCCGAAAGAATGTCCTTCCCCTTGATCGCCATTTTAAGGGCTATCTTCGCTGCCATTGTGATGGCGAAGACTTCAGCCTGCAAGACAGTAGAATACCTTCCAAGTGAGTAGTCCAACCCAATATCAGGTTCAAGAAAGTAAACACCCGCACCCTCTTTATTGAGAGAACCGTCAGTGAAAATTTTTACAGCTGACGGGGAAGGCCCGATAAGGTACTTCCCGTCAGCCCACGATTCCTTTTCAGGAAAACTCATAGAAAAGTGACGTGTGTCCAAAAAGCTTTGGAAGAACACAGTTCCCAAGCCTACGAGTCCCGAAGAAAAGCACGCACCAAGCTGGTCTTTGTTAGATTCACTGTAATATCATGACGGGAGCACCAGTCCTCAATAGTAATGGGGCCGCGTTGCATGAAAGCGCAGGCAGCAGCCATGCTTTGCCTGGAGATGAGCAGAGAGATGTCATCCACATACGCTTTACAGAATCCAACATTTTTCTGCACCGTAATGAGTGAGTCAACTAACATACACCAGAGTACTTATGAGAGCACAAGCATTTGACCGATCCATCGCACGACAGTGCGGTCAACACCATGCCGACGAGCTGCCTCACAAAGCTACTAACCTTACTCGAGCATTTGCTTAAACCTTGCCTGCTCTTAATAAAGCTTAGTAGGGACTGGCGAAGAATATTTTTTAACTCATTTTCTATCAAAAGATTAAGAAATGTCGATCCAGCACCTGGCGAAGACCAGAAGCGTACAGGGATACAGATCGTATCTCCCTTAATATGTCAATTCCAAAAATGCAAGATCCATTCATGATCCAAGATTATAAGATACAATTGAGATTTTGCATGCAACTAAATATTAATTTTAATAAATTTATTAAAATGCAATATTAAACACAATATTTTTAGACTACTACTACGCCAAAACCTCAACAAAATAACTGTCGGGAGCTCCTAAGCGGTCGTTTGCAGGTGAAATGGGAGTTACATGGCGAATACATACAAATTGAGCTTTATGGCAGAATCCGAGAAGATCAGTATATGGCCTTTGGACTATCTGGAGCCAACGGACGGCCTCAGATGGTGGGTGGAGACGTTGTTGTGGCATTCTATGATACAAATGCTCGAGTATTTAGAGCCGAAGACTATTATTTATCTCACTTATCGCAATGCGATGGTAAACAAGGAGTATGTCCAGATGAAAGAGTAGGAGGCCGAAACGATATAATTGTCTGTAAGTTATGATTTTTGTTTCAATACACTACAGTTTCTTACTTATTAAATTTTTTTTTTTTAATAGTGAGTGGAGATCGAAAAAATGGCGTTACCAGTGTGAAATATAAAAGACTTCTACAGACAAATGAGCCAATTAATGACCGAGCAATACCAACTGATAGAGAAGTTTCTGTCATTGCTGCAATTGGTCCTCTTAATGCTCGAAAGGAAGCCAATTCTCATGCTCATAATGGTATGGACGTTAACGTTGAGGATATTCGAATAAATTTCGGATCTAAAGTAAGACACTAATACGATAATCTGTTTGAAATTTAATAATTTTACAACAAACAACAATTGTTCTTAGAACGATCATTCATGTACTGCATCACTTTACGATCTTAAAGATGAAAATGGTCCAAAGCCTTGGAAAACACGAATTTTGGCAGGTGAAAATGTTATTACAGCGCGTATAGGTCCAACTGGTGGAAAACGTGGCTATAGTCCTATAACTGGGCATCCTTCATGGGGAATAGCTTGGTACTTGAACGATTTGCTTATTCCTGAACTTTTTGTAGAGAGGGGGCAAACATATACATTCACTGTTGAAGGGGGAGACAATCCATCTCAACCAGCAAGGTATTTATGATAAGTGATTGACATATAATTTGTTTAAATTAACATTCTCATATAGATATCATCCGTTTTATATAACTGATTCACCAGAAGGTGGACTAGGCCAAAAGACTGATGCTGAACAGAAAAGGCAAAAAGTTTATGCCGGAGTGGAGTATGATTCCGAAGGATATCCTGTTCCTACTGCTGGTAAGTAAAAAATTAGACACTTAGTCGCCATATTATAAGTGCTTTTTCAAAAGATCTAATTACAAAATCTACAATTCAGAAATTCAGAGATAGCCTCGCAAAATATTAAAAATTTGCAATTTGAAACTTTCGAAACAAAGTTCGAGAAATTGATAAAGGTACTTTCGTGAGCAAAAATCTAGATAAATAATCAATTATTCAGGCTAAAGGAATGGGAGAAAAATCTAAATTTCATTAGTAATTATAATCTTCTTTTGACGTAATGTTTAGATTGATTTTATCTACTATACATTTTCTCGAACATATTCGAAAATTTATTATTATATCTATTTGGGTCCTGATCCTGAAAATGATTCAAGAGATCCAATTTGCGTCTATTTTATCCGATATTTGTTTTGGAGTGGTAAGAAAGAGATTAAATACTGACAAAAACAGGAGTGTTCACGTTTTTGTACGGAGATTTGCCTCTATAGGAATATCGTGGATCACCACTACTACCACTGCCTTGGAACTGATACTAAACCCAAAATTTGAAATTGCAAAAAGCTGAACTTAGAAGCTACAGACTTCTAACTTCTGAAGATTGAATATCATACAGATATATCAGCCTGATCTGGTGAAAAATACACAAAAAGAATCTATCCTCAGCATGCCAGCAAACAATTTCTCGAAGTTTTGTTTTTGTGAAGAATTCTCGAAGAAGTAAAGAGTAGGAAAGAAATAGTTTTGGAAGTAAATAAAATCTATCATTTGAGAATACTTCCCTTTTCCAAGATGAACTCGAAGTTTTGACTTAAAACAATTTGCTGATCTGATTTTTCTATAATTTTTCATTTTGACTAAATATACTCGAAGTTACCTACTCTGAAGAGTCAAGTAGAAACTGTAAGCTCTGGGAATTTATTCTGTTGCCAAATTCATGCGAATTTCAGAAAATTCTTTCATTTCTGACTGACTCTCGTTGCTAGTGGTGCTTTTTGTCAGAGGTTAAATGATATTATTTTTGTCAGCAAAAATCATGCTATCTCCGTCAAACCCAATAACAATTTCCTTTAATTTTACTTCAAGAAAATAATAAAATTATGAAGATATTCTGTCTAAGGGAGTTTAACAGGTAATAGCTCGTTGACCCGTTTCAATATATAAGGCTATTATATGCAACCAAAATACATTCAAAAAGTTCGAAATAGTTTCGATATAACGACTCGGAATCGAATCGGTTTTACGATTCGATATAGTATTCCTTTTTTTCGGATCGATATCGAATCGAAAACAACTTTGAGATCGAAGTCTTAGGTCACCTTAACGAATCGGGTTCGATTCGATATCATATCGTAATGTTTGCTGGGATATTATTCCCTTAGAGATAACTAACACATATGTAGCTTTATCTACAAGCAAATCCAACTTTAACCGAATCGACCTGCTCAATCGAAGTCGTTCTCGATTCGATCTCGAGCCGAATATGAAGGAAAATTAACGCTTATAAGAATTAAAATAACGACTAGATATCGATTCGTCTTCTCGAGACTATTTCGAAGATTTTTCGTGTATTGGTGCTATATATAAGGGTCATATGTATTCGAGATTTCTTCGTAAAACCTATTCATATCGGATTGGATAAACGAGTAAACTATGCTTTGTGAAAACTACTCGATATCAAATTGAAAATAAACAACAAAACTATGAGAAATATGTATCAAATGCAAATTTTAATTTCGCAGCATTCACTTTTTTTCGGCCGAATGCTTGAAAAGAACGCTGTTGGCACGCTTGCGTTGTCATGTACATTCTGAAAAATCATGTAGTGATAATTCTTTTGAAAGACTTCGTAGTTTTTCGAGGAGATTCGTAAAAACAAAAAATTCTCGGATTATACTGTTCTCTGAACCTGAAGGCCATATGTCGAGAAAAATTCGTATAACCGAAAAATTATCGAATGTTGCTCTTCGAGAATTTCTCGCAAAGGTTAAGAGCTAATAACTCTTAAATGGCTACAGATGGCACATATTGTGTAATAGGTCAAAGTAAAGAGGAGAGTCTACAGTTTTTGTAAAAAAATTTATGTTATTGAACATTTCGCAAAACAAAACAAAAGTCAAAGGAAAAAAAGCTAAGAAAATCCGAAATTTTTAGCTTAGACCACAATAACTTCTGAGGGGAGAGGAGTACCGGGCTGGTTGAGGAGTCGTTGGGAGGCCATGCATATAATGAACTTTTGACAGTGAACAAACACTCTGTACTTTTTAAGATACAAAGTGTCTTGTGAAAACCTTACATATTTTCTTAATCACCCTGTAACTCCGAAAGCTCCATACAATTTTTTGTTTGGCTAGGTGAGTACTATCACTTCCTAACCCTATGTATCACAATGGCGGAAACACCCGTTATAGGCCGCTACTGCCTGATTTACTGTAAGAACTGTAAAATTATCAGTCAACAGACAAAGAAACACGTATGAATTTGACCTAGGGGATATTTTTATTGGGTGAGTTAATGACCTTAAGTAAAAGGCTGTGAAAGCTTTTCTTGATGGGATTAAATGCATCTGCAAACTAATAAAAAATAGAATATTTTTCAAAAAATTATTAGCCATTAATTTTTGGCAGTATTGGCAGTGTCTCATAAATATTAACAGCACAATTTTATTAGTGTAGAGCGTTACTGTTTCATAAAACTATACAAACAAACGAAGAAGAGCCAATAAAACGCAACTATCTAGAAATCTACTGCTTAGTCTAGCAAGTTGTACTTTTGTTGAATATAACACGATTTTTACAGCAGAATCCTTCGTATAATCTTTTGTACTAATAGTGAAGGCAGTGTTATGAAATAAACTTTGTTGGCAACAGATCGCGAGTTAATCAAGTTGTCGAGCTGGCTTTGTATCGCTGGAAATATCTTCGAATATCATGGAATTGATAATATGAATGGCGTTTCCAAATCATCGATATTTCGTGTAGTGAAAATATTAAATATTTCCACACTAAGTAGCTTATTCAAGAAATACTTCAGAGACTGTGAGGAAGCTCTTTGCAACCAGTTGTTTAAAAAAGTTCGTACATCGTAAAATAAGACCACGGGACTTCTAAGCCTTATTAGTGATACTATTTATGTGCTTGTCAAACAAAAGTTTGTCATCAAAGATTACACCAAGATCACTAATTTCAGTAATTTTAGTTATAGGAATACCATCGAGGTGATAATTCCTGTGCATGACAATCAACTTTCTAGTAATGCTAATATATTTGCACTTGCGGAATTTCGAAGAAAGGAAATTTTGTTTAAACCAGTAACTAATCAATGTCATATTGCAGCTGATTGTAATCTTGTGGCTCCTTTATTATTTTGTATATTAAAATTTTCTCATCATCAGCAAGCAAGATGAGCTTTGCGGAATTCTAGTGAACGAGTCTGATTTAAAATCATTTATTACCACTATTAAGCAACAATTAGCTAAACATGTGTAATCGTTTGTTTTTAAGTTGAATGATTGCCGGTCAGCTCTTTAGTTACGCCAGGGTCGGTGGGTGACATTCCACGATTGGGAAGAAGAAGAATAAATACCCAGGGGAAATTTTAACAATAAATTTTTAAATACACAAACTGTTGTTTCCACTTTTACACTGCTTATTCTTATCACCATTTCAGAATTTTTCCATTTTTATATTTATATATTCAGCCCTATACTCTTTTAATCCTTTACTATACGGAAAATACACTATTAATTACGGGATGACGGAATGCGGTAAACCTCACACTCGGTCGGAAATGAGTTTAGTCTCGAATACGGAAAACAAACCTCGTGCTCGGTAGCAATATTTCTAACTACGATATGACGGGAATATCTCGAGTGCGGTAAACCTCACACTCGGCAGGAAATGAGTCGATTAACTTCTTCGTTAGCTAAGTTCAGTAAAGTTCTTAGCCGGTCGAAGCTTGTTGATCAACTCATTTGTTCTCGGCGCCAGCTCGCCTTTTATAGACCTGAAAGTTTTACCATTCTGATGATTCCATATGATAATAGACATCTCAGGCAACATGAGTTACCATCATCAATGGAAACGTCAAGAGTGCTTGCTTAAATATGGGCATTTAAGTTTCACTTAAGAGTAAACAAATCAGTTGATGAAAGGGACTAGCTTATTATACGGTATTAATTACGGGCTTATGCGGATTTTGAATTCCAATTTGTAACTTCGTTACAGAATGGTTATCAAAACGTATGCTGAGCATCTTCTTAAATACAATATAATTATTGATCTTGAAACGGAGACAGGTCGGTAGTTTCTGATATTCTGTCTATTACCCGATTTAAAAATTGGATTGACAATTTATAGGTGCTTCAACTTAGCAGGGAAAACTATACCTTTAATATATAAATTGAATAATTTTGAAATCGGATACGCCTGTATGTTCGAGTATAATTAATAGACCGAAACCAATTTTGAAATTTTCTAAATTAGAGATTATGACATTGGGGAATTGAGATACTAGACATTTATCAAAACTATGTAATCTTATTATAATGGTGATTAATAATTATTGTGCATTACATTTAAAGAAAATAATTCCAAAACTATGTGTATATTTAATTTTAGCGGGTCGATATTGTGAATGGCAACATGAGACCGTTGATAAATCGGCACAAACTGAAACCTTTGAGGAATATATGAAAACTCTGCATTTAGAATGTGAACCAGGTGAGCCTGGATATTTAAACTGGACTGTTCCATTTGAGGCACCTGATCTACTCTATTATCAGGTAATGCAAATATATAATGTATTCTTTTAAACTTAAGTAGTACATCTTGTTTTTTGTTTTTGTTTCTATTTTTTTTTTTATATATATTTATAAACAATATCAATAATTACACAATATTATAATTTTTCAGTGCTTTACCCACAACAATCTCGGTTGGAAAATTAATATCGTAGATCCTGGCCAAACATCTAGCATAAATGATTCCAATGCTGGAATGAATGCAATTACAAGTAGTTCCTTCTATATTTTAATGTTTTCAATTATTTGTAGCCTGGTTGTAAAAAGGGACATTTTTCAATTTAAATTTGACTGATAGTTACACAATTTTCTATCTGTCTTTAACGATATCTCTAAATTTTACTCATTTTAGGAAAAATCTCTTATTAAATCCTTTCATAAATTTAATAAATCAAAAAAATGCTGAAAAAGAGATATATCAAATGCCTTACAATATATTGTAGCGATTTTCTGTTTTAATGTTTATACTGATTGACGATGGGTACAAAATTAAAATTAAACAACGTTCTTATCCTACCTCTATTCAAAATGATACAATAATGTTTTTTACAACAACTTACTATTTTAGTCTGTCCTTCTACAGTTTTTAATGCAAATATAGAACCGTATATTAATATCAGTACGTAACAGCAATATACATAACATACATACTTACAAATAAATGTCCATGCGTAAGTGATACGAAAATTTTTCTAAATTAAACTATACTTTTGTTTGGCTTTTTCAAAACAGAAACGCCTCAATTTATTGTAAGGTATTTTCAAAACAAGTTTCCTGCAATATAAAAATAGAATAAAATTGAATTCTTTACAACCAGGCGATATCGTATCAAAACATATCTTTGTGCGAATGTTGAATATGTGTGAGCGGGTGGAACTACATTTTCAAACTTGTCTTATATAACAAGTACTTTTACTAAAGTTTATATTATAAAAATGTCAAAAGAAAATTGGAATGCTAATGCAAAAAGTAGAATTATAATACAATGAACAAAATAATTTCATATACAAAAAAAAAACGATGTAGTATCGGTGCTTCTACAAGAAAAAAAGTGTTGGGGACAATAATCTAGACAATAATAATAATAGTAATAAATTATAAAAATTGAAACATTCTGTATATATATACATTTTCAATAAAAATTTCAATTTTTAAGAAACTGTTGTGAAGCAAAGAAATGTTTTCGATATAAAATTTTTATATGATCATAGTAATACATACTTACATAAATATTATATGTATATATATATTTAAATATTTGTATACACAATTTTTCTTCTGTCACAAAAGTATTTACACAAATTAGATTGGACCATATTCATAGTCAGCATTAAAGACCCAGGTTTTACGTTAATCCAACTTTGGAGACTTTTTTTGAGAACTTGAGTTACCTTAATACTAAATTAGTGATATTAGTCATATTAGAGTGCATTTTCAAGTTAACTCAAACCAGCTAAAACTAATTAATTTGAACTGGGGCACCTGAAACATTGCTCAAGTGCTTTTCACGTTAAGAACATTTGCAGAAAGCTAATTATAGTTTAACCTAAACTCAGGTAATGTTCTTAAGCTCTAATTTAAATAAAACTAGGGTCCAACAATGATTATGAATTTAGCCCAAAAATGTTCCGGAATAGTATAAAATAAAGTATACCACGTTACTCGTAACTTAGAACTAAGTTGGAAAAGCAATATTAATGAATCTATATTTGGGTCAGTATTTCGATTTATATTTGTTATATATTTTATTGTGTTTTGTGGTCCTAGAGTCTAAATGGTCTACAAGTTATTAGCTACTGGATTGTTATGAAATATTTGAACATTCAAATTAATAGAACAAACATTTATTAACCTGGAATAGAAGAATTTTAGAAAACTGTTTTATTTTTACGATTCTAAATCAAATTATTAAATGCAAGAGAAAAAACAGCCGCCTCGTCCGGTTTTTGAAGCCTAATTCTATCTGTGACCGATTCTAAAAATTGTGAGTTTGAGCCCTGTATAGAATAAGATTAAAATTAATACAAATTTATTAACTTGCATAAACATAAATTACGATCACATAATCAAATTGAATTCATTTTTTTTTCTCTTTCTTTTTTTTAATAAAAAGAAGTCTTAATAGTAAGATGTTGGGAAAGCTAATAAAATTACGAATATGTCTTTTAAGCTTTAGACTCCGATCCATATTGGGAAGGGATGGGACCCCAGACCAGAATTAGCGGAGTAGGCTGCTTAAGAAATTAAAGTAGATTTGAAAAAATTGGAGTAGAATTAAAAACACTTTCCAACGAATAATTTTATTAAAAAAAAAACAAAAACAATAAAAGTATTAAAATATAATGAAATACCCACAATTACAGGTAAAAAAGTAAAAAATCATTCAAACAGCAAAATATTCCATTCAAATTACTAAGTCAATAAGACTTATGGAACATAGGAACAACATTTCTTTTAATATTACAAACATACCATTGTGTGTATTTTATAAATATAATCATTATTAATTTTTTTTTACAAAAATAAGCACCATGCCGGATTTTGAAATACGATCCAAATGATAGTAACTCAACACTCGGTTGTTATATGACTTCATCTTTAGCATCCTTTATAAATTCCTTACTTAACATAAGATTTCTGACTGTGCTAATGCAAGCAAAGTTTATTCGTGTTGTTGGTTTTTTATCAAATTTAATGTTGAAAAAATTCAGTCAGCAGCAGCACGACTGTGAGGTAAGCAGCATAAATTAATCTACATATACCATATGTTGCCAGTTTTGACCAAGTCCATTTATTTTTTAATTTTTATATTTAAACAAAAATTTTAAAACAGTAGATAATGAAACAGAGTTGTTGTGTTGTAGCATTTCGTTAAGTACGTACATAATGTTATCAGCGCTGCAAGTGGAGTAGATCTACTCCTATTGTAGTTGAGGTCCCATCACTAATGGGATCAAACTAAAAACTAAAAACCGTTTAATTTATTTATTTGTTTCTGTTGGAGTGAGCTGCTTTTGCTTACTTTCATAATTTTCTATATCTGTTGTGCTGTCAGTTAAATGCAGAAAGTTTTTCAATCTCAACTTTCCTGAAATCATCCAAAACTTAAATTTTATAAGTAATAAAAAAATGGACTCAATTTCATTTTCATTAACCGTAATACTTTATTCAACCAAATCGAATCATTTCGACATGTGTTCTGCTCTAGTGATTAATTAAGTGAACTGTTTTACATGGTAGGCCACTTCGTTTGATATCTGGATGAGCTCAAGTTACAGAGCTTATGTGTGTAATCATAGAAACGAGAATTATCTCAAAAACGGTTGCAATTAGGGAGACATATGTGCATACTCAAATTAAACGTAACGTTTCGGAGTTCTTAAATCTTGTAAAAAAACTGTATAGTTATCATGCATTTTGGCGGGAAAATCGTTAAAATTTGAAAAAGTCAAGTATTTTTTTTCCAATTTGTTGACTTTGACGTCCCACAACTTCCGACGGAAGGTGACAGGAATGCTGATTGGGGATTTATTGGAAAGATGATACGGTTTTCTATCATATGAGATGAATCCCACATTGATAGGTGTGTACATATATCAAGAAAGTTACAAGATGTAAAGTGGAAAAGTACTAAAAATATTAACCGCCCCTACAGGGCTGGGCAATACTTAAGTAAAAAAATACTTAAGTACTATTTACAGTACATTTACGTTACTTAAGACTTATTACTCAATACTTTTGAAATGCCCTAATTATTACTTGAACATAAGTACTAGCGTCTATTTACTTGTACTTAAGACTTAGTTTTGCACTTAAGTATCAAGATTTTTACTTAAGTATTTCTGAGTCTATTAAATACCTACAAATATCTAACTCTTCGTAGAAAAGCAAATACAATCTCTAGCGCAACTACTTTTTTGTTGAATTTTAAAGCACGCAAAAAACTGTCAAAGCATGTGCCGCACTCACGCGTCAAGGCAGAATTACACAAACTAATAACATACAAAAAAGACTAGGCAAGTAGAACAAAAACCAGTAACGTCTCGATCGAATATAAAACCGACGATGCCTCGACTTGATGACATAACCAAGTGTAAGCAAGCAATGCCTTGTTCCAATATAAAATCAACGATGCCTCGACCTGATGTAGGGAAGGCCTCAATTTTTTCTTAGAAATTTACTGGAAATTTTTTCCTTAGAATATTTATGCAATATGGAGGCGACAATGGGTGCTTGGGCGGATCTCTAATAATTTTTATGAGAGGTGAAAGTTTAACTCTATGTGCAGCACCAAAAACTATAAAAACTATAAATATTAGCCACTACTATATATTACAGTTTTTAATAGGTATTTTTATTGATTAATATCTTTTAACTGAACTCTATAAACTTCATTATATTACTGCCAAAGTACAAAAATTCTAAAAAAGTACTTTAAAAAGTTCTTCAAAAAGTACTCAGTACTTTTTAAAGACTTAGTACTTAGTTATAAGTACTTTTCATACATGCGGTACTTGTACTTACGCTGAAATACTCAGGCCTTCGGTACTTGTACTTGTACTTAAGTACTTTTTCATTGGTACTTGCCCAGCTCTGCCCGCCTACCACCGAAACGACGCGCCTTACCATCCCCCTCACCGTATAAGCTTTGCTTGTCTCCACCTCAGCTATCAAACACCCTGTATATAGACAAAGAAACAAGGAGGATAATTCAAAACATAAAAAATTATGAATTTATATAGTTTTACCTGCATGATAAATATAATAAAAATGCATAGACTGTGAAAAAATACACAAAGGTCAGTGGAATGGTGGTTCTTTGTCCATTTTCGTAATACGATTAAATGAATCAATAAACTGAAATGGTATTATAAATCCTCTTTATGATTATGCAAAATGTGGTTATAAAAACTAACTTTTTTACGAATAATACGCAAAATACCAAATACCATCTGTGACCTGCAAAAGTCCGAAAAAATTAAGTTCTTATGGCCTGCAAACTTCCAAGACCGGACCTGCAGATATAAATACGTAGAGGGTTTTATAATTAAAGGACTAAACACAATTACGACGACCGGCGACAACTATGAGCAGCAACCACTGTCAAAGTCCTTCGTGGACAAATATGATACACAATTGCAGCGACAACGAAAAAGAAGAAGATATCTCTTAATATGGTTTGGTTGTCTCCTACTGTATTCATTGTGAAAACATACATAAATTTTATCCTTTTTATCGGTCCTCCGAAATTGCCGAAGGTGTAAGTTATATATATAAATATTCGTGCGGTCGAACGCACTCAATGAACTGCTCTTCAAAATTATTTTTTTGATTGTTCACTTTAAATTTTATTTTGCCGCGTTTTTCCTGCTTGACCAAGCCAATCCAATGCCACTCAATTATAAGGCCAGTAATCAGTGCGATAAACTTAAAGAGCCATTAATATTATCACAGTTCATCAACATTACCTATTTGGCAGGCCTGCAGTTGGCGATGAAATTAGAAATTTTACCAATCGCGGCGATGAGCGAAAATGTAGTCATCGCCTGTAGTCGCAATTGTGTTCGATTTGATAACAAAGGGAAGGTTTGAATTTTTTGACAGTGGTTGTTGCTCGTAGTTGTCGCCGGTCGTCGCAATTCTGTTTAGGTCTTAATAAAGAAATTCGTTATCAATGAAGTGCTTTTTTTATATTTTTTATATTATCAAGCCAAGCTCGGGGGTTACCATATAACGTAACGCAAAGAACAGAAAGGCAGAAAAGAGATAGAAAAAGGATTAGGGCACATGAATGCTATTAGAAAAGCTAAATTCGAAAATATATCGTTAAAATCCCGAATTTTCTGCTTTTAAACCGCTGTAGTTCGGAAAAAAATATGAAGCCGTTGAAACTCCAGATTTATGAGGAAAAGTTCAAATATTTGATAACAAGTTTTAAGCTTATAATAATAAGTATTTTATAGCCCAGATTCAAAGAAGACCTGCAAAATATTTAATAGAATGATACATACCACAATTCATAATGCATTTAACTCAATTTTAGGCAAGGAATAATGTGGTAAACTTTACTTCACTCTGTTCTCTTAATAACTTCAGTTTAACTAAAACTGGAATCGAACTTCTGACAAATTAAAAGTAATGAATTTACGGGCCATTATGAATAAAAGGGTGGCCTTCTATATTGTTGATATCTTTGATGTTTTGCCTATTTCTAAAAGTAAGTATCTAAGAATTCAAGATTTTTTGTTACATATTATAAAGCATAAGTATATCTATACTATGTATACTATAAGTTAAAAAAAAAAGAGATTTGCTTAAAACTACATATAAAGATTTGAAATTTTAAACGGATATTGAAAACGACAATAAGAGACAAATAAATTGTATAAAACGAACAGTAATTAGTAATTAATTTTGTAAGTACTTACCACATCGAAAAAGAAAACAGAAATAATATAATCTGATAAAGATAGCCTTAAATCATATCTTTTTGTATAAATTATAAGAAACTATACAAGTATTTATGTGAGGAATAATTATTACACCTTAAAGAAAATTTTTATTGATTTCATATTCTGCCCTCGAAGGCATAAAGCGAAAAAAACACTAAACCGGTTATTTTGTTTGTTCTTTAAATAAAAGGAGAAAAGTTAATACATATTACCTATATACATACATACATACATATATATATTTAAGTTAACTTGTTATTCACTTTTATTACATATATATTTTACTATAGTTGCATTTTTATTTATTTTGCACATGATTTATTCTGTTATCGGTCAACATTTCAAAAATGCTGACTTATGTTAATTCGGTGCTATATTATGTGTCTGCTGTCTACGTCAAAGCATCTAATTACTCCTTAAATCCCATCTCGGTCTTGTCCAGTGTCAAAAAGAAAAAAATAGGAAAATTTGTAGACCCCAGACAGAACTGGTAATTATAATTTCAAGAAAACTTTTGAGTAGAGTGCAAGCAAGATTTACGTTTTTATTAATTTACTAATTAAAAGATAAAGTATGTATATAATTGTAGTTTATTAATTCTTTAAAATCACGGAATATATTTGTGCACGCAACGAGCTCATTAAACCGTCTGCATAATTCGCTAACAGCAAATATGGTAACTGTTCAAAGATGCTATTCTATTCTTTAGCGAAATAAATCTCTTTGTTGTAGTATATCTAGTTGCATTATGTCCCCACAATTATGCCATAACTCTGTATACAGACGAGCTGAGGTTTGCAAATATATGCAGCTGATGCGTATCAATTTCCATCGAAATTGTGATTCATCATGACAAAAAAATATCTGTAAGCTGTGAAAAGTCCATCTGCATTTATTTCAAGCTTTTTTACGCTCTAAGAGTAACGTGTCATCCCAAAACAACTTCAAGTCCCAAAGATCCTGGATAAGCCAAACAAATAAATGAAATTAACATAGGCACCTAATGGATATATCCTAACCAACAATTGTTTTGTTACAGTAGCAGCGCTTTGCTAAATGAATTTTTGAGCATGACTAAAATTCACGGGAAGCTATTTTTCTTGACAGTAATTTGTACTAAGTATTTTTTCTCGGAGAAAAATTTTATTTGAATTCCACTTTCTGATGTTGATTGAAGCCTTTTGCATCGGTCCACATGTACATTTATAGACAATTTGTGCCAGCTTCAGTTCTTCAACAATCAAAATTAAATCATCCATAAAAAAGAAAAAGTTTCGCAATTATAGTACTTAATTCCGGATGAATTCGGAACATGATATTCCCAATAAAATCATCAAATTTACACACAAACACACAATTTTCTAAAAAATGTTGAATTTAATAATTTACAGCAATTATCTATATTCGAATTAGTATCAAATACATATCCCAATGTTACATATCAATCGATGTCTAAATTCGTAATCTTGGAGTTAGCGGTCCAAATGCCTAATGTGTGAAGATCAGATATTTTTCTTAAGCAGTGAGTTTTGCTGGTCAAGTGATGAAGTATATATCGTAGCGACTTCATAGGAAACCATTTATTTCGGGGTCTTGTATAGTTCATTCTGGTTTCGTATGTATGCCATTAAGTTAGCTGTGATTTTCTTAATATATCCAGACAAAATCTTCCAAAAATAATTGGATCCTATTCTTCTGGCTGCGTAATATTTCATAAATCTGCAAGAGTAAAGTTAGAGGTGGCTGGGATATTTTAATAAGTTATGGGCAATATATCCAAATAAATCTCAGGAACAACAACAGCAGTTATGAACAATATTTAATCATCGCATATGTGGTCTGATCTGAAAGTATAAACACAGTAACTCGATTACGATTACAAATCTGTGAGGGAGTTCTTTCAAAAGATCAATAAATAATAGTCCATATTTCTATTGTATCCACAGCCCTGTCACTAGTATACAAATATTGAGTACCACAATGTGGTAGTATTACTTACTAGAGCTGGTTTCCGGATAATGTACTATCCGGATAATCCGAGATAATTAGGATTCGATTCCTCACATCCGGTTATCCGGGAAATCCGGATCACAACTATCCGGATTCAGACTGAAGAAAAAAAGGTCAAAATTTCCTCCAGCTTGCATTGTTTCATTGGGAAAATATAAATTTCATAATATTTTCATTTTCTCATTGAAACAACACAATTTTAAAGCTTTTTTGCTTGGTCTGGATCCAGATAGCTCTGATCCGGATCTCAGGAATAGGATAGTTCGCAGATCCGGGTATCCGGATATCTGGATATTAGCAAATCCGGATCCAATTTTCAGCTCTAAGTATTACCCGGGGATGAAGAATCTGTCCATAACGTTTGAAGAACAAGTATTCTAGAAGCAAAGATATTTGGTGGAAGATGCACCTGTGAATTTCTCCTTCAAAAAATTCGCCTGTTTCCTGGATAAATCTAAATCACATATTATGTAAATATGTATGGATATCGCATGTCTTCTATACCGCAGAAGAAAATTATATGTCATTGAAAATTTTTTAGATGTATGCCACTTTAGGGTAAAGTTTAACTACTAGTTCTGATAATGTCATAAACTGATAAAGACATAAACGGAGTTCACATGAATTTTCCATACTCACTGAATGCTCAATATAATTTTTCAATTTTTAACACTTCTAATAAATTCTAGTGTATTAGTTAAAATTTGGTATCTACAAAAAATTTCCAATTTCCAATGGCGAATTGAGCTGTCAAAGAAGGATTTGCAAAATTGCATAATATTTTCTTTACATCATAATTTTGTTCAGAATAAAAAGAACACTCAAGTAGAGGAGGATTTATACTCGAATATTTGCATAGCTGATCTTAACTCTTCCAGCATAGAAACAAATACTAAAAAAATTACGTTGTAGTCTCAGAGGTTCGTGTTGGGATCTACCATATTAGAAATGTGCGTATATCCAACTCAGTTGATAACTCGTATAATCTTTGGATATACATAGTGAAGCCGCAGCCCCCTTGTACAATATCTCGAAGAAGTAAATGATAACAAAGAACGGAAAATGCAAAGCAAATGCGATGCAAACACAAAAAACCTGGTAATAATTATTAATTAGGGAATAAAACAAAATTTGAAAATTCCGTAAATTTTAAGGGGGCAAAAATTTCCTACATTTGAGGGAGTAAAACCTACCTACATTTTAGGGATGAAAACCTAATGTACGTTTTCCAAGGTGGAACTTTGCCTAATCAAATCGACAAATACCTAACCCTTGTGGCACAAATTATTGTCACTCACTTTATGGAATTATTTTTTACTGTGCTTCTTGAAACAATCACATTTTTGTGCCATCGTACTCACGGATGCTTAATCTGCTTTTATTGCACACTCTTGATGGGGGCATGACCTATAACGGAATCATCATGATATTGTATAGAGTACAGGAAGTTAACAGTTCTCCTGAACTTGTGGCATATATAGAAATTCAACTCTTCGTCGATCCCCTAACTCTAATAACTTTTCCAAATTGCCCTTCACGAGCCGGCATCTGAATTATCACTTTTTCAATAAAATTTGTTCCGAATGCATTGATTTTATTAATTTGTTTAAAGTTCAAGTCAGATTTGCCAATTTTTATGAGTTGCAAACTTTTATTATATCATATTTATACATATTATTTATTATTTTATAATAGTTGTAGTACCTTGAAATCATCAATCTTTGATGAAATTGAAATAATTTAAATTAAATTAAATTAAATTGAAATAATGAATTTTACATGTGGGAAATAAAATACACAATTTTAACTGATTATACTTTTTAAGGCGATGTGCTAGTTTGGTTAAATATGGCCTTATACTTACAACAAATTCCCGTTTAACTTACTTTTTCTTGTCTTTTGAGGGTTAGCTGATAACAAATTCTAAGACAAATTTAGCCAAATTGACACATGACCAAAGCACATTATACACACATGTCACAAACAAATTTCAAAGAAATTATTTTTATAAATTTGTATAACATATATAAGTTGCATAATGATAGGGTCAACATTTTATAAACTATCAAACTCTCATTTTGATAACACACATATCTAATCGTAGTTGTACGGAAATTATCAACGTACCTACGTTGTTTTGAAATTGAAAATTTTTTATTAAATACATTCATACTCGTACATATTTAACTATAATTCTATCAAGGTTTAAACCAAGCGTTTTGCTGTTCTGTCTATTTCAAAGCTATAAACGGATTTGAAATATTCTTTTTTCTTGAGAACGGATACAGTAGGTAGGTTGGCTGTGCAATGTTAACGGAATCTTAGGTCTATAATAATAGCATTTCTAAAAAATAACAAAAAACTTTATTTCATTACTATAAAAGAATATAAATTTATTTCTAAAAAAATAACAAAAATCACATTAAGACTAATATTCAATATTTTATCGGTCCGCTATTATCTCGTATCACCTCCCACAGCCATTTAGATATTGATTCCCAATATGATTTCAGGACATCAGGTGTCAAAAGATCCTAGGACTCTTTGATGGCCTTTCTTAGGTCATTGATGGTGTAGAATTGTTAGATATTGGCGTATGTTCTGCAAGAAAATCTGCTTTTCTTCGGGATAACAGTCAAGAAATGGTAGCATAGCGCTCTCCAGAGCCTCCTTATATACAAAACTGTTCATTCTGGTGGATGGAAATGAAAGCTCTGATGTGCAGAGACTATTAAACGCTCCCCATACATTCAACGATCCTCCGTCGAAGATTCGTTTTGAAAAATAGCAGTACCCGTTCAAGCCGTCTGGGTCGTTCAAGTTGAACTTCTTTTCATCAGAGAAAATTACCTACAAATATCGAAATAAGTGAAGAAGTGGTTCCTGGGAAAATGTCCTATAAACAATATCGCCGTACCTATGACTACAGTTGTTCCATGTTTTCATGGACGAAGCAAGCCGTGCTTTCTTATGACGAGATACTCAGACAAGGGGTTTTTTGCATTTTTTCCCTTACGATATCAGAATTTTGCTTTATTGCCCTCCAGGTAGTTGACGCTGATGCGGAAACGCTACATTGGTTTTTAACAGATCATATAGACGTTGCCGAGTTGGATATTTTCCAGAATATTCTTCTGCCATCTCTAACTACAAGTAGGAGAATGTCGTCAGGATTGGCCACCCTGTTGACTTTTTCCCATAACTTCCGTTTAAGAAAGAATTTGGTCAATCCAAGCACATCTTTGGAGGAAAGGTCTTGCAAAACGAAATACTTTTGCTGAACATCGCAAATTGATTAGGTGAAAAATAAAAAAATGATAGGCGTTTAAAAAAAAATTAAATGCTGTCAAGCAGTACGTTTACATGAATTCTTGAGTACTTGACTTGAAATCCACATGAAACTCAAGTAGGGTTTTTGGTTGAATTAATTCCAATTACTTCAGTTGAAATTTTCTTGAAATTTACTTGAAATGACATTTTACCTTTGACAACTCTGCATTAGGCTCAATACATAGGTACGAACTTTTAGATAAATATCTTGAGAAAAGTGCTAAAAATCACAATCTGAATCATCAACAATAATCTTCTTCTTGTTCCTCTTTGCCGTTTTCATACTAACAGAAATGAAAAATGTTCAAGTACTGAAGTTGCGTTTACATGAATATTTTTAAGTAAATCGAACAAAATTTTGTGATTTAAGGCTGGAACAGAATGTGGTGCTGGCTCTGGTGCTGGCGCTTGGTGCTGGCGCATAGTCTGCCGCTTACCTTGTAGCTGAGTATGAACACAATGCTTCAGCATAGTTCTGTGAAAACTAGTTTGATATTTTATATTTCATTCCATATTTCCGTTTTTCTTTTTAAATTTTTATATAAGGGATCCCACAATATATCTTTCCTTTTCATTATTTCGATGATTTTTTCTGTATCAAAATTTTCCAATTTGTTTCACTCGAACAAACCGCTTTGAAATCACAAATGTCAATCTTGGCGCGCACCAAAAGTTAAAATTTGGCAAAAGTGCGCTACAGCGCCAGCTACGCATTATGTCGCCATCATACGAAAATCGTGCTTTTATATTTTGACAGTTTGCGCTACAGCGCCAGCTACGAGCACCAGCACCACATTCTGTTTCCCACTTTACTTGACTCAAGTATACATGAAGCCAATGCGCGTTTACATGATATTTTTATTACTTGATCTCTACTTCAAGTATACTTCAAGTATTCATGTAAACGTACGGACGAGTGCTGTCTAGGTTGGCCAATCGACGAAATATGAGCTAAAATTAATGAAAATGACCTGGAAAAACTAATTGAATGAAATAAAAAGCCGAATTTACTGTATTTTTCTGTTGTGTTTTAGCAAAATTTGGAAGGCACATTATTCGAAATGACATTTTCGGCAAATATATATATATTGACGCACTTCAAGTGCACTCTTCTCCGAAGTGGGCTTTTTCTTCGCTTTTTTTATTGCAGAAATCTTCATATAGCTGGTGTTGTATTGGCGGACTTCGTTGGAATTGGTGCTGAACGTTTTTTGGGCGTCTTCGAAACAAATAATCACAGTGGGCCAAGTTTGACTACACAAAGTGGCCAACCTGACGACAAGCGCCATCGCCGCTTGTTTTCAAGCATAGCCATACAACACATTCACAATGCTTACTTCGACGATTGCATATTTTCTCGTCATTTTCTAGCCGTATTCACTGCCAGTAAAAAGATTTTTTTTTTTTAATTTCAAATCACTGACTGAACAACACATACTTTGCGTTCACGCTCCAAATATGTAATGCTACGAAAAGTTCGCTTTCACTTTGAGAGAAGTTTTACCGCGTTCGCAGATTGGTGGCTCTAGCTGTCAAAACTAGAAAAAAATCGCAGTTGGTGGCCGACCAAGGTATACAGGGTGTTTCCCCTTAGGAGGTCCATAGAGCGGGAAGTGATAGTACTCACCTAGACGAACCAAAAATTGTATGGCAGGGGGAGGGCAATATCAACCGTTTAGGAGTTACAGGGTGATTCATAAAAAAAGCTAGGTTTTCACAAAACACCCTGTATATTAAAAACTGCTCGGCGTATGGTCACATTTAAGGGCTCACTGTACGCAGAACTTCATGGCCTTTCCAACGACAGCTCAACCAGCCCCGTATCCCTCTCCCCTAAGAAGTTATGAAGGTCTAAACTAAAAATTTCGGATTTTCTTTCCTTTTTTTTTTACTTTGACCTCTATTATTTTTGCAAAAAGGTCATTAACATAACTTTTTTTTATAAAAACTGTAAACTGCAGACTCTCCTCTTTAAGTTGACCTATTACATCCTATGTGTTAACTGTAGCCGTTAAACAGTTATTAACTCATAACCTATTCAGGTCACACCGAAAAAAGACGATATTTTTTAAAATGACGTGCAAGGGAACAAATTATCGTTGAGAATAGGTTTGAAAATAGGTTTGAGAATAGGTTTAGAGCTAATAACTCTTAAAGGGCTTCAGATAGCACATTGGGTGTAATAGGTCATATTAAAGAGGAGAGTCTGCAGTTTACAGTTTTTATAAAAAAAAGTTATGTTAACGACCGCTTTGCAAAAATAATAGAGGTCATATTAAAAAAAAGGAAAGAAAATCTGAAATTTTTAGTTTAGACCTTCATAACTTCTTAGGGGAGAAGGGTACGGGGCTGGTTGAGCTGTCGTTGGAAAGGCCATGAAGTTCTGCGTACAGTGAGCACTTAACTGTGACCATACGCCCTGTAGTTTTTAATATACAGGGTGTTTTGTGAAAACCTAGCTTTTTTTAAGAATCACCCTGTAACTCCTAAACGGTTGATATTGCCCTCCCCCCTGCCATACAATTTTTGGTTCGTCTAGGTGAGTACTATCACCTCCCGCTCTATGGACCTCCTAAGGGGAAACACCCTGTATAGAAGACAAGTATTCCCATTAAAATGTTGACACAGCTGATAGCCTGTGACGTTATTCTGTGACTAATGTATACATTTTTATAGGAAAGACAGAGAGAGGAGAGAGAATATTGTGTTCTCTGTACCCTTATTTTCCTATACATTTCACAATATTACGTCTTCTAATGGTGGAACATGGTTCGTAATGGGAATACCTTATGTATATTCTATATACCTTGGTGGTCGACCTAGACGACAGGACAAACCTGACAACATTCCCCTATCTTTTTCCAACCGAAATATGATCTTGGAACGTAATTATCCTTTCCTTATTTTTCAAGTATAATTTCGGACAGCCCCCTCAGATCTGTCTAATTTTTCCGATATTTACGTCTTAGCAACTCCTTGGTCAAATAAAACATTGATAATCCCTCTTTCTCCCTCAGTTACAACCTAGCCTCGCGGCATGTTTCTTTTCATTTTTTAAATGCCATTATTATAATACCGTTATGATTGCACAGCCTACCTAGTGCGTTAGGCCAATCCAGTGTTCAGTATCACTATATACATAGTTATTCTAAAAACCGTTTATCACAGCTTGAATCCGTTCTGGAGAAACGGTTTATAGCTTTGACACAGACTATATATCAATATATAATTATAAGTATGAAGTGAATTGGGGCCCTATACCTGAATAACGAAGGCAGAATCCGTATTCGTTATACTTTCAAAACCATTCGGAATCGATACGTGTGGTATTCTTGAAATCCGACTGCGTTATATACCAAACGCAAACACTTCGTTATTTAACGAGTGGGTTCAACCATTCGTTATGCTAAACGAAGAGTGAATCATATGGTATTTTACGGTTGAGGTTGAGGGTGAAGAAAAGATGTACACGCTGAAAAAAATATCAGTGTTAATTTGTTTTGTGTAGGTAGATAAGATGTACCCTACTATGGAAAAGATAAAATATAGTACCTACTTATAGAATATCTTTAATCATTTCGAAAATCAAAGAAACAGGAACTTGCCTGATGAAGGAAAAAGTAATTAATTGCGAGTGACACGAACACTTGCGCTTTCACTATCTGTCTGATGGCCATATTCTAACAACTGAGCTACTGGAGCTACCGATAAGGCCAAAACACAGTGAGAGCGACACAACAATGTGGGCAGCTTAGTTGGCAACAATATCGCATTTAAAACACAGTGGACGCGACTCGACAAATGTTTTTGACAGCAATCACGATTTTATTTATTATAAAATAAATGGAAACAAGGAAAGAACTACTGTTGTCAACTGTTGACAAGTGTCAACTGTCCACATAGAAATGTCAATTATGTTGGCGACTAATTTAGAGATTTTCCCAAACTTTTTGTTGGCAACTTGTCGAGTCGCTCTCATTGTGTTAAGTATATGGGACTTCCATATATTCGAATCTTTGACAGCAACCAATTTACGGCGACTTTGTTGTGTCGCTCTCACTGTGTTTTGGCCTATAGACTTCGTCTGTCTCTTTTTCCATATGGCTAATTCTATACATATAAATGAACGCATTCTATTTTGAATTTAGCTAGCCACACAATTATATTTTAAAGAAATATCATACAAATTTAATATGCACAAGAAAAACCTTTTTTAATTAACTAACACAGTTAACAGTAATTGTTTTGTAAATTGACAAATTTGGTCTTAGCACACTTGTTATGGTGAAAAACTTTATAGCTTCAAGAATACGTACGGGGTATTCGATTCATAATCAACCATTCATTATTTACCGAATTCGAAAAAACCAGTCATTATTCAAAAATAGGCTTCTTAGTCAGATACTAATATATGTAAACTAAATTTGCCACTTTTAGTTCAGTACTGAATTTAGCAAATGTAAGTTCAATGTACAATTCGCGAACGAAATAAGAAAATTAAATATTTTTTGATAAATTAAGGATACTTGGAATACAACTTTTCAAATTAAGGTGAAAATGTGTAAAATTCATCTATTCTTCATAAATGAGTGGTTTTCCTCGCTTTAAATCTATCATTAAACTATTTTGTTATTTTGGAATATTTTGTATTTACCAGAGAAAATTGATTCCTTACTTCACTATTTAAATTAACTACGATGAGCAAAAAAAAAAGTAATTTTTAGCTTGCCATTTGTTAGGTTATTTTACTTTAAAAAAAATCCTGATTAGAAAGATAATAATAAAAAAAATTAATAAAATAACAAATTAAACATGTGTATATACTTTTGTGACATACAAACTTAGGGAAAAGAGTACAGCAACAGTTATTTGAAAACAACAGAAAATGGCATACAAATTTTACATTATAAATTATAAAAATAGTTAATACCAAGTCTTAAATAGTACCTATTCAATATTTGTAGTGCGTAAATTTTAACCTGCAAAAATGTACCACTTTTACTTTAATTTCTTTAATCTGTTATCATTTGCTTAGATCGATGGTAACTATCTTGTAAAGCATTACATTATCTATGGTAGGTGTGGGATACAAAATACGTCTTAACTTAAATTTCATAGCGATAAAGAGACTAAATATACAAGTGTGATATACACATACACAACTAAATCCCAGAAATTTCATATTTAGCAAAGTATACCTACATTTGTTTAGACTTTTCTCAATAAATTCAAAATATCTGAAGACCCAGCATCACCTTACATCATTCATGAATAAATTACGACTTCGAAAATCGCTTTTTCATTTGAACTGTAAATGTCCACCAAGACTTACGTTATCATTAAAATATTAATAGAAATCAATCTGGTAATTTAATCCAGTGATAAGGACCGGAGCTATCATAGAAGAAATTAGAGCAGCTATACCGAGTAGCAAATTGATGGAGGCGCAAAAAATTGAAATATAATCACAAAAAAAAATCGTTAGATAGGTATTTGTATTAAGTTACAACAATACATAATCCGTGTACCTATTATCTCGAATTAAAAATCTTGAACGCACAATTACCTATACCTCTTAGATTAATAAAGTACCATCTAACGTTTCATACATATGTTAAAATGATTGCTGGCCATCACATTCTACACATTCAACTAATTAGATGCCCAGCAATAATTGCGGAGAAAACCAATATTCATATTTATTTAGAAAAATTGTACACAAGATATTCATCTTATAAAGTACATTCTTATAATTATTTGTACCACAACTAATAATTAATATAACTAATACGATAAGACCAAATTATTAAATTTAATTCAAAATAAAAACAAGAAGAGATGGAGTCAAATTAAAAAGAAAAAATAATCATACAGGCAAGTAAAAAAAAGGGATACTTAGCCTACTAAAACAAGGAATTATTTAAATACATATACAAAACAATAAACAATATACATAATTACAAAAGCCTAAAGAATATGTGACCGGAGTTCGCCTTGCTGATCGAAACATACAGTATGTTCACAAAAACCTACAGTATGTTCACAAAAACCTACCTCAGTACACACGGTATACTAACGACATTGACAAAATATGCGTAGTAGATTTTTGACAATTGATACAGTCACGTCGTCGTCACGGCGTAAATTCATATAAAGAATTCAAATTTTTTTTTGTTTCTTCAATTTTTATATATATGTATATGTATAATGTCTTTAGTTCAATCGTGTGATGCCACGACATCTATATGGGCGACCGTGATTCATAGCAGTCAGTAAATCGTGCTTGATACATGTCAGCAGAAGTTTCAATTTAGATACCAGCGAACCTGTAGGCAATAAAATTTACTATACGTAGGATTGTGTCCTGAAAGTGAGATAATTCATATAAAATTAGCCTAGGCCTACACCACAGACCACATTAGAGACATCTAGCGTAAAAGACAGAAACCCAGCATGCGGCAATTTAAGACGAAAAATGAATATTTGCAGTTCAAAGAAATTGAAAATTTTTCACGAGAATTGACTCTCCTAAATTTTTTTCGCCATAATTGTTAAATATACTATTTTGCTTTGTATTTCAAAAACTTTCAACGAAATATTGCAATTTCTCTCGTCGGTGAAATATCTGGAGAAAAAGAAAAACCAAGTTCTAGTAGTCAAATAATTAAAAAAAACGCCACTAAAAATGAAAAAAACTCGACGTTATTTGTTAGATCTAGGCTTTATCTTTCTAAAGTAGTCACAATCTAAAGAAATGAGAATACCTACTAACAGAAATTTGATTTAAGAAACTTCAATTTTTACCATTTTTACAAGTTTTCGAGCTAGTAGCTCCATTCAAAAAAATTTTTTTTAATTTTTTGGCGAAGTTATAGAATTCTTCGTTACCTTTAATTTAAGATATAAATCATTATTCTGCTACAAATAGTTTACTAGAAATTCGCATTGAAAAATGTACTAAACTTGCAAATCTTAGTACTAACTCCTCTAAGAGGCCGAGATATATATTATTTTTAGAAATTTTTCATAAAACTAATCACTTTCAAATTTTAAGGATGTTTAATTACACATTTCAACTGTATAAAATATTGTCGTCATTTAAAAATTTTGAATATTTCTTTAAAAAAAATGGAACCATGTTGGTATGGGCAAGCTGCTACAGCTTTCTCACTACTTACACACCCACTATTACAATTTTATCTAAAATTGACTTTCAATTTCGTCTAATTATCTTCTATTTAATTAAAAAAATTAAAAGAAAATCAAAAGTTAAACATATTTTTCGATTTTGACAAATAACTCTGGATTTTCACGAAAAAACTTTGACTCAGGCTTGCAAAAACATTAGTCTAATTTAACTCTCTTTAAATACACTGAGTTGGGGTCAAGGACTAATTTTATCTGCAAAACTAACACAGAAACAGTTCAATCAGTCGTAGCCATTTTCAAATTTAGATGTAAGTTTTTTATAGTAAAGTGATTGTAAGTAAAATATCAGCTTACTAGATCAATTTGTGTGTCAAGAATTAACGTGAGGGCAGACAGGCAAGCAAATACACAAGAATCGAAATCTTATGATTTTATACATTGACTATAATCCAACTTTGTCGTATACCTACCTTTATTACCATACCACAGAATGACAAACTTATACTATTCCCCATAATTTCATCTAGAGAATCAAAATAATATACATAAGTACTTAAATATGTGCTAACAATTTCTTATGGAGATTTTCGAATGCCTAGCTGTTATTTTTAGGAAAAATTGTTCCTTCCTTCCTATTCCTTTTATTCCTTTCGTTTGCGGTAGAGATGGAGGAGAGCAAGCAGAATAATGGTAATGGATTATACAAAATTAATTTCAATATATCAAACGGCGATTCTCATGCAAATCGAAAGCTTTTTATAACAAGTAAAAAAGCTAGAATTTGTCTAAGACCAATTCTTATGATACCCTAGATGAATGCCCGTAATTTCGTCACCCTTCTGTGCAAGTTTGATTTTTGAAGTGGTTTTTCGCATATATTTCTAGAAGGATCTGTCGGACCGAAAAATGAAAACACCATGTACCAAATTTCAGCTCTCTACCGTCAACGCGTTCTCAGGCAGTGTCCAAATATATAGCAGAAAACGAAATTTTTGTATGGCAACCCCACGAAGGAGCTGCCCCATTTGTCTCATTTTCGAACTTAATTTTTTTTAAAGTCCGTGTATAAAATTTCAGCTCTCTATGTATACGCGTTCTCGCGTTATAACTTTTAATATTATGCATGGGTGTCCAATCCATTTTGCTCTACCTTCATCATTTCGAGGTGTTACAAACGGAATGACAAACTTAGTATACCCTATAGATTTCATCTAGGGTATAAAAAGTGAATAAAAAGCTCATGATGATCTTGTTCATATATGAATATTCCAATCGCAAACAAAACCTTATTTCGAAATCAGAGCTCCACAAAGACCAGGTTATCAATAAATCCACGAAATCGGGATTGTAAATCCGCCAAATTCAAATTTTCCCTTAATTCGTCAAATCTGGTATCTCATTACTAAATCCGAATCGTCCGCAATACGTTCAAACAAAAATTCGAAAATTCGAAAACCAGATTTCACAAATCTCATATTTTACCACACCCCTATTTGCGATGTATTCAGATTATTTCTCTTAGACTGTGTTCACCCTGGAGAGGCGTAAAGTGATGCGGTGACGCGCACAACCTTCTGACAAAGTCACCGATCTGGTAAACAATGCGAAAGTTCATGTTGGCGCGGTTAAAGGCCGTTTGTGATGACTCGTTCCAGAGCGTTTAGAGACGGTTTAATAAAGGTCGATGCATACCTACCGGGACAGCACGAACCGGCACAGACAGGCAAAATATTATTATATGAAACCAAGTTAGCTAATTCACATCACTTTTCTATAGATTTCTCGCGATACTTGCCTTACCCGATGGTTACACCTGCAAGTTCAACTTACATGGAACTTGCACTGCCATACTTCTTGCACGTGTAATCCAACTGCCATGCAACTTTCAGCGAACTTGCATGATGAAAAATCTTGGCAGCTGGGAGATAGTAATTTCACATTTATTCAGTTTTCAAAATGGCGGAAGAGAAATGCTTGAGAGAGATTCATAAATTTATACCGGGATTCAACAAGGAAATTATATGGGATGAAGTTGGAGATACTGCATTCGTGAATGATTTTCTCATTTTACTCCCAATATTATATAAAATGTACTCAAAAGAAGCACTTGTCATCCGAAAATATGCATAAAATCTCTGGGGGTGTTGTCTGAGTTCACTGAACAAATGATGAAACTCACCGAAAATTTCACTTCTTTTATTAATTGGATGCACTACAAATCTCGTCTCCTCTTCCTTTTTAAAAAAATTTTGAATTTTCATACCCCGCATGGACATATTTAACGCTCAAATATCAACCGCTCAAAACAACTTCCAATTGAACAGAATTCAGCGCATTACCGCTACAAACTTCTTCAGGGTGAACACAGCCTTAGTTTCAGCATATTATAATACATGTCTCATCGTTTCATACGTTTCTACCACAAAACCGCTTGGGTTTCTCTCATTACTTTTCATTACTTAACTACTTTACTATCACTCATTGATTAATGAAATATTAATATTATTAAACTCCAAAAAATACAGGTCATTTTTATATATTTAATACTGAGTGCTTTTCTTTATTTTTTCTGCGGAAGGAATAGAAGGAACAGAATACTGATCACGTGGTACAAGAATATCCGGAACAGAAATTATTAAGTAAACAGAAAAGAATAAAAATTTGACAGTTGTACACAACGCAAAATGTAATATCACCTGGAGACCATCATATACAATTTTATGGTTCAGATAATAAAATATTTTGTTTTAATTATAAAATTAAATCAATTTTTCGTGTCTCTGCTGTTGCTGGCTTCCATTTTCTTGGAGTGATGTTTGCCATTTAACATTTTTCAAATTGTATTCCATTTATTCCAACTAAAGAGGTAGTTTAAAAAGAATGCGCTCAGAATAAACCACGGCGATAAGGAAACGCAGAGCGGAATAAACGGAATATTCCGAATGAAACACTTTTGGTGCTTTCTGCAAATTCGGAATGAATAAAGAAAAGCACTCACTATATAAAAAAAACTACATATAATTTATTTTTATAAAAATAGACAGTAATTGGAGTAAATATATTATTCATCAAGTTGGCTGAGTTGTAGATACAATCAGTAAATAAAAGCCAATTAATTTTTAGGACTACTTGTTTATGATTTTGGTTTTATTTAAGGATTCAATTTAACTATTTTTTTTTTTCATAAAGTAGAAAGGTTGATTTGACTACATCTGAAAATGCTGTATTATTATGTATTACTTTAAATCAATCCTTAACTTGCTTATACATGTGTAACATCCATGTAGGCAATCAATCGCAAGCTATAGGTAGGTATATTTTTTACTAGACTATTGCCTACATATGTATGTATGTATGTACAAGTTTCCGGATACAAAGTGTAACAAAGGCAAAGTATGGTGAAGGATCTTCAATAAAAATATCTTAGCAAAGTTTGATAAAGAGTTCTTTTCACCAAAGCAGATACGATTTCACCATTATAAAAATGGAATTGCAAATACACCAATACTTGTAAATATGCATATGTTTTCAGATAATAGCACATCTTAACACTTTCAAAAGTTGCAAATCTAAACTAGCATGCGTTCGATCTCTTTCTATCATACACAGGAAAGGAACACAAATCTTATTGTATGCATTTATAAATATTATTTAAATGTACCATTGATGATTAAAAAATGTTGCCAACTTTTAGTAAACAATCGCTAACAATTCTTTTCCCTAAGAAACGACAATAAATCAATTAAGAATTAGAGCAATTGTTAATCTTATTATTAGATATTTAAGAAATTAAATTATTAAGCACGTCCAAATGGTTGAATGATGCTGATTATTATGTAAAATATTGTATTTTGATTACATTTTACTTCGATTAACTTAAATGGAGAAAATCGAATTACGACAAAAATTCATAATTACAAATTGTAAACACACATATACAATACATATTTGTATTTCTATGCAGATATATATATTTATAAATGTAACAACTTTTACGTCGACAATAACATGAATCTGAGATAGACTCCAAATTGTACTCTAAGCTCATTTTAATAAAAAAAAAAATCGAATGGAAAGATATGCACAATATTAATTTTACATATGTACTTAAATATATGTATAAAAAGACTTGACAATAATATTAGATACTAAAATTACACCGATAATAAATCTAAAGACAATAAATTAAAAATGTAATTTTAGATTATTAAACATAATGTTGAAATGTTCTTAGTATAAATGACTACCTACATTATGTTAACAATTTAATTTTTAAATAAAAAAATTATCAGACGTCTCAAGCTATTAATATTTTATTTAATAATAATTTTTGGATCGTTGCTGGACCCATGATTTGATATGCTTAATATGTACTTACAATACAATTTATTCAATTCTTAGCAAAACATGTGTAAATCATGTATAAAGTGCATGAAAAATGTAGGGTTATTTTGTTTTATATTTGAATTAGAGAGAAATCAATCCGTGGCTAGACAGTTTTCTAAGCCATTGCTAAACTAGTAAAAAAGCTAGAATTGATCTAAGACTACTTATTATGAAACCCTAGATCAGGGGTGGCCAAGACGTCGACCACGATTACAATAAATTGCCATTTTCAGATAATTGCACCACTTCACGTGGCGTTAGTAACGCATAACCCACCCCTTGCCAACAAGTAGCAATTTCTTCGCCTCACTTACACATCGCACCCTCTATATCACTCTCTCTCGAAAGGCATTTTAAAACTATACAAACAAAATACGTCACCGAATTTCCGGTTAGAAGTAAAATCTAAATACAATGTATTAAAAAAACTTTTAAAATAAATAACTTTTGTAAATAAAATGGACTAAAAATAAAAAAAAAAATTTTACCTTTCTCAGTCATATACACAAGAAAAGTTTCATGGCAAATTAGAAATGTTAAAACTCCGATTAAATCTTAAAAGTTTGGGCATCCATAACTATAATCACAATTGTTTACCTGTAACTTATGCTTAAACTTTTAAGATTTAATCGAAGTTCTAACATTTCTAATTTGCCATGAAGTTTTTCTTGTGTATATGACTGAGAAAGGAAAACATTATTTTTTACTTTTTAGTCCATTTTATTTACAAACGTTATTTATTTAAAAAAAAATTTTATATTTTTTATTTTCTACTTTTTAGTCATACGCTCGAAATTCGACTCTCGAAATTCGACTCTCAAAAGTCGACTGTCGAAAATCGACTCTCGAAACTCGAATCTCGAAGGGTCGTAGTTACCACCACCACCCCAAAACCCCAACACGTAAGAAAATTTTACCCCATCGGAAAGCTCCCCATTCACGCATTCTAAATCAAAAAACCCCATGTAAGTCCATCCACGTTTACTACCCTATAACTCTATCGTCACGGACGGCACTCTCAGGCGTTCAGGCGCTAAGACACAAACTTTTTAAGTCAGGGCTCTGTAAGTTGATAGAAAGTTAATAATGACCAGCCAAGTGTGAGTCGGACTCGCGCACGAAGGGTTCCATACCCTCGTACAAAATTTAACACTATGTACTTTTTTATTTATTTTTTCAAATGAGAGTAGGAGTCATTTGAAAAAATAATGCTGTCATTTGAAAAAATGCCTACTTATGATAATAATAATGAATGAGTATATAAACGAGGAAAACAACGCCGAAAAAATCACGTTTCTTGTATGGGGGCTCCCTTTAATTTTTTTTTTATTATTTGTTGTTATATTGCCAATAGAAATACACAGTCTGTGAAAATTTCAACAGTCTACCTATTACGGTTCATGAGAAATAATCTGGTGACGTACAGACAACGAAGTCTTAATAATAGGGTTCCTGTTGTTACCCTTTGGGTACGGAACCCTAAAAAGGCACAAAATCAAAATCAGCGACTTTTGTGTCATAAAAATAAAAATGAAATTCTTTTGGAATTCAACAGCATTTCACTGCTATGAAACACTGCCATGCGCCACCCAAGTCTGCAAGGAAAGACATAGCTTTAATTGATATGAAAAGTTTAGTTAAAACATTCAAAGCATGCTGAATAGGCGAATTGAAGAATTAACAAAAGCTTGGAGCAAGAGTACACATAATTTAAATCTGGAATTCCAAGTTTCGCCGAACAATTGGGGAATTTATACGAGGAGTTCGATAGAAGTTTTTGGAACTCTGGAAGAAGTAGTCAGTTTCATGGTGTTTCTTTTTAAAGAAAGCATTAACATTGACAGATAATTTATTAACATCAGCAAATTAATTAATGCTGAATTTGGTTTGGCCGAGGAAGAAATTATAGTTGATCGATATAAATATTTTTCAAATCTGGAGCATTCGGAAGTACCTACAGATTTTTTGAAGAGAAGTTTTGCGTTTTATTTAAAACCTTTGCTGCCGGTAGACAGCTACGATATTTCGAATTATAATGTAGACCCCGTACTTCAAAAATTTGGCCACCCCTGCCCTAGATGAATGCTCGTACATAATTTGGTATACGAGTTTGTTAAACTGCTTTTTCCTATCTAATTCTAGAACGGTTCGTCTGATAGTAAAAATGATTATAACCAATTTCATAGCATTTAATATTCTGAAGAACTTTTCAGTACAATGAAAACATCTAGGACCTCGTTTCACAGTACACGTAAGAAAGCTAAATTTTTAAATAGCAACATAAAAAAGGGATTGCACGATTTAGTCTAGTTTTGAAATATATTTACTTTTCTATGAAAACGCCATGCACAAATTTTGAGCTCTCTACGTTGACGCGTTCTCAAGTAGTGTCCAAATATGTGTAGGGCTGCCATGTGTAGGGCTGCCATCTGTCCTGGGTTCCCCCGATTTGTCCTAGTTTGATGGGCGTCCGAGTAGCATCCGGACGGGGTTCTCTATGCCGCCCGCTTTTTAAAATTTTGGAAACCAATTAATTCAAAATTTAATTTTTGTGTATACTGTTCGTGTACGGTGTATCTGATAACTTGGATGCAAATGAATCCATTGGGATACATTTTTTGAAGAATTTTCATTTTGGTTAAATGGATACTTTTTCTTTGCAATAGATACATTCTTTCCTTTTTGCACATTTCTTCCTTAGAACAATGAAATAATGTTGTAAATCTTGCGAATTTATGAACGCATAAAATTATAACATCGGCGGCAAATCTATTCCATTTTATTATAGTTGACTTGCAACTCCATAACCTTCAGGCTGTTCTCATTTACTACTGAACTATCTATTTTTACTAAATTGAATCGTTCATTTGCACAACGTATCTGTTCTATTCCAATAATATGAAAATTTTATAGCATGCTTTACAAGTGTGAAATAATGTTTATTATCAACCAGCTAAATTTGTCCGTTCTTAGAAGGAGATACTCTCTTAAGTTTGTAAAATTTTTAAATTATTTAAATTTTTTTTTTTATTTAGTTTTTTTTATATTTTTATCTTTTATTTTATGCCTTAGATGATACTAAGTTTGTCATACCATTTGTAACGTATAGAAATACTACTACTACTTTGCTTCTAGTTCCGTGGCTACAACTACGCCTGCTTACAACTTTCACGAACACTTCTCTCATGAAGTTTTCCACTTTCATTATGTAGATGGCCCGAAGTTCTTTCGGTTCTGTATTCCATTAAGTCTAATTCTATTGGACCTGATGCTTTGCCACCCAAGTTCGTAAAGTTACTAACGAACTAACTGTCGTGTCTCTTAGCCCATATTTATAACTTGTTCCTTACCACTACACAATTTTCCTCTCAATGGAAGCAAACAATAGTTGCTCCTATTCCAAAGAAATCTTGTCTCTCCCTACCCAGTGATTTCCGCCCCATTAGTGTACTCAATTTCCTTGCTAAAACACTTGAAAAAATTATGCACACACTATGTGATGGCAGAGAATATATTGTTAGTCTGGCAATCAGGATTTCGACCAGGTCACAGTTGTGAATCTGCACTCTTAAAGGTCACATCGGATATCCACAAGGCTCTTGACAATGATCATTTAGCAGTACTGGTCCTTCACGATTTCAGTAAGGCCTTTGATTCGGTGAGTCACCACAAGTTGATCCGCAAACTTGACAACTTGACACAAAATATGGCTTCTCCTCATCGGCCGTTAGATTCATTTCTGCTTTGCTTTCGAATCGTGGACAAGTTGTAAAAGCGCGGAATTCTATGTCCGCTCCGTTTACTCTTTTCGCTTGTGTTCCTCAAGGTTCGGTCTGAGGTCCTATTCTCTTCTCCCTCCATGTAAATAACCTCCCTTCTGTTGTGAATAGCACTTCTGTGCACTTGCATGCTTGCAATTAATCCAAACAAGTCTTACTATATGCCAGTACATATCTGATTTACCATAAGTCCGGTTGAATAATTGCACGATTGAATATGTAGAATCAGTTAAGAATTTAGGAATTCAACTCAATTCTAAATTTAGTTGTAGCGACTACATCAGCTGATGGGAAAAATTTATGGTAGTCTTCGTCAACTATCTATTGCCTCCAGCTGTCTCTCTGCGGATTTTCGCAGGAAATTGGCGATGACTCTTATTTTCCCCCATTTTAACTATGGGAGCCTCATTTTTAGAAGGCTAGACTCAATTTGTCAAAGAAGAGTTATTGTAGCCTTTAACGACGTCATACGTTATATTTATAGACTTTGTCGAAACGCTCATGTATCTGCTATTGCTATACGTCCATACTCGGAAGCTCTGTAGAGTCCTATTTGACTCGTCGTAGGCTTATCTTGGTTCATAGCTTAATTTATGGTAAATCCTACAGTTCTTACACTCGAATAGAGATCTTCAGCTTCTCGTCCCGAGATGTACAGTACATCTAGGAACGGTGAGCGCTCTTACTTCGTCCAAGTTGCCCGATCATGGAACTCTCTCCCAAATTTGATTCAGCGCACGGGCTCAAAGCTTTCCAAACTAATCAAAGATTATCTCAATTTGTATTAGATTGTGATTGGTATTATTCTTGTTACATTCTCTTAATTAATTTTTAATTCTATTTACCTATTTATTTATTATTTATTTTTGTTATTTTTTGCCTCTGTATTTTTAAGTTCTCTTTTTCTTTTTGATCTTTGATTTTTTTTTTTTGTAGTTATTTATTATTATGTCAATTTTTTATTTTTATATTATTTTTATTTTAAGGTTTTTTTTCCACCTAATTGTACGATACAGCGCCTAATAAATGTATTGTATTGCATTGATGGTAGAGAAAAATGGATTGAACACTCACGCAAAATGTTAAACATATTTTTGATTTATGCATGCTAGGCTGTCAGTCTGTCTATTTGTCTTCACTCGAGAGCGCTCTGACTTAGAAAGCTGATTTTGTACACGGCGGGCGTTTTCAAAAAAAAGGTTCAAAAATGTAACAAGTTGGGTAACTCATTCGTAAAGGCTGAATTACAATGGATACAACGTAAAGTAATGGAACGGGGGAAAATGTCAAACCGGGTTTCTTTGTATGCTTCTCAAATGGAGCTGCGCACAGTGCACGGAGGAATTCGCAGTCGCGCGTGACAAGTTTGGTAAAATCTGAAATTTACACAACAAAACGAGTAAGCATAACCTCAAATTTGTGTTAACGGATTGTTTATCTCACTTCTGCGATAGATAACTGTGCAGATTAAGTGTGTAATAAAATAAGAGAAAGAAAAGTATGAGAAAATAAGACCGTTGAAGAGGGATTTCAACAAGCTCAACAATAATTCGTACACCGGTATTTTCATACTTGTTGGTTTCTTATTATTATTCTTATTATTATTATCTTTCATGTTCCAGAAGATAACGTTGTAAAATCCCGTAGCCTTGCTATTATAAACTACAAATTCAACAGAGTCTGATAATTTTATCCATATTTTTCACTCAATTTTGGCTAAACTTCGCTTTCACTTAAATTAAATATGCGCCCATTGTAACCAGCTAGCGTTTACTTCAGATTTGCTGCGTAAAATTGACATTTCTCTCCGTTCTGTTGCGTCAATTGTACTTCAGCTTTAAGGTTGGCAAAAAAAAAATCCTTTTTTACTATATATTTGAACACTGTCTGAGAGCGCGTCAACGTAGAAAGCTAAAATTATGTATACGAAGTTTTTATAAAGATAGTAAATGCAATTTTAAAAATGAACTAAATCGGGCAAACCGTTCATGATGCTGCCATTCAAAAATTGATGTTTTTTACGTATACTGTGAAAACGATTAGTTCTAGATGTTTTCTTGTACTGAAAAGATCTTCAGAATATGATATCATATAAAATTAGTTTTGCTTAGTTTTTGCTGTCCGACGAACCGTTCTAGAAATATTTGCGTGAAACCATTTCATTAATCAAATTTGCAGAGAGGTAACCGTACAAAATTACATACGGCATTTCTTCTCGAGTATCGAAAGAATTGCTCCAATTCCAGCTTTCTTACTGGTTTTATTATATATAATTTTTTTAATTTTTTTAATCTTTTTGTTTTAAAAAAAAAAGGATGCTGGACTTGTCCGGGTTACAGACAAAGTATGGGCTTTTTTATATATTTATTACCGCATATGGTGGGTTTAAAATTAAATTGTTATAAATCTTAAATCGTTAACTGGGGAAAGCTTTATTTTTTTATGCAAAAAGGTTAATTTGCACATTCGACGAGTCAAAATATGTTAGTATCAGAAATTCTGACCTACCTACTAGCAGTGTAACAATCAGGGATTTCCATTGCTTAGGAAAAACATAAATTGTTATCATTGTGATTTTGGCAGTTATATCATAAAAATAAAAGTAGAGACGTTTCTGGATCACTGGATACATTTTTCCGAAAATTTGAATCCAAATAATTATGCTCAGTGGCACCACAGCTCTCAAAGTCTCTCTTACCGTCTCAGTCAGCCTTAATCAGTAGCGAAAAGAACAGTACGACCATTGCTTGTGTAACCTGCGTTGTGTGCCTGTATATTAGATCCCGCGCGCCCCCGTAATCAATATAAAATCTGGATACTATAGTGTGTCAAATTACGTAAGTTAAATAACTGCAAATACCAGCGTTCAAATACGGGAAGTAACGCAAGTGGCCTACATTTCACGAGAGAAAAAGGTTACCCATATAAAAAGAGAACCTTGTATTCATAAAAATAAAAAATAAATAAAAACAAGAAAAATTATGTAAGATATGGGATGGGTATAACTTAATAACGAGTTAATATTTGGTTGTCAGTGTATCAGTTGATCACTGATTTTCCAATCCTGAGAGTTGGAAGAGAACCAGTTGACCGCTGATTTTCCAATCTTGAGAGTTGGGAAGAGAACCAGTTGACTACTGATTTTCTAATCTTGAGAGTTAGGAACAGAACCTGTTCACTACAGATTTTCCAATCTTGAGGGTTAGGAAGAGACCCAGTTGACTACTGATTTCCCGCTCTTGAGGGTTGTGAAACTAGTTGTCGACACCAATCGTTATCAATTAGATAAGCTGTATACAATCTGCAATTGTTATCAATGGGATAAGCGGTATAGAAGCTGCAAGTGTTATCAGTTTGATAATCTGTATAGGATCTACAATCGTTATCAATTGGATAATCGGTATAGAAGCTGCAAGCGTTATCAATTTGATAATCTGTATAGGATCTACAATCTACAATACCAAGAAGAAGTTGCCCGATTTAGTTTATTTTTGAATTTTTTTTTTTTGCTAGTACAATGAAAGCACCATGTACCAAATTTCAGCTCTCTATATCAATGCGTTCTCAGGCAGTGCCCAAATATATAAAGGAAAACGAAAGCTTTGTATGGCAACCCCACGAGGGAGTTACCCGATTCGTCTCATTTTCGAACTAAATTTTACTTTTTTTTAAGTCCGTGTACAAAATTTCAGCTCTCTAAGTATACGCGTTCTCGAGTTATCGTGCGCACAAACGGACGGACGGACAGACAGACGGACGGACATGCAAAAATCAAAATAACTTTTAATATTATGCGTGGGTGTCCAATCCATTTTGCTCTAACATCATTATCTCGAGGTGTTACAAACGGAATGACAAACTTAGTATACCCTATAGATTTCATCTAGGGTATAACTAGTATTCCCTTGCGGAGAAAAAGAAAAGAATCTGAAAAAAGAGTTTTTTAAATGCATTGATGGTATCAGCCGCCTGTATACTGACAGGGAAATCATTCCACAGACGGATGCTTTGGACAAGATAAGAGTTTTCCATTACAGTCTTATGAAATCGAGGCAATACCAAATTTCTATTTCGTTGGGAGGTAGTAAAATGAAAAAGTTCTCTTAACTACTCTGGCTTATTAATTTTTAACAAATTGTACAAAGAAACCAAGTTTCTTCGTTTAAGGTAAGAGGCAAAAGAACAACCGAACAAGCAAGACCGGAGATGTGAGACATGATCAAACCTACGCAAACCATAAATGAACCTGACACAGTCATTTAGGGCAACTTCCATCTTGCGTGTACAGATAATATCCAGTTTAGGAAAGACCAAACATCCAAAAGAGAAATAAGGCAACATTAGTGTTAGGCAAGATTAGTGTTTTTACTAGCTTTAGACGAGAAGGACTGGATAATATATTCTCTGAAAGCCACAGTCTGCGTAAGCCCCCATAGATTTTTCTGATCATATTGTTACGTCCAACAGAAAGAGACAACTGGTGACATCTACTGGCAATGGAGAGTAAACAACTTCAGGATCGGAGAATCGATAGAATAAATAGATAGTCAAGAGGCTTCTGGAATAGAACACTTCAGAATAATCAGGAGAGTTTGTAGGGTATAAATATAACAGTTGTCACCGCCAGAAAAAGAGTCTTGTCTTAGACGTTGCAGTGTTAACAAGCGAAAGTAATAAACGGGCGAAAGTGTTGTAATTGGATTGCGATAATTGAAGTTGAGTTGATTAATTGAAGGATTGTGAATTTTATATGATTAGAGTGAAATAAAGAACTTGTATATTAAATATTTAATATTGTGTTTTAAATAACGAACCAAAGCCCACGCTCGCAACAACTGGTGTCAGAAGTGAAATAAATTCGCGAAATAAAGTGGTGGCAATTGACTTAAAAATTCAAAGTGTGATCAATTTTGTGAAATTGTGTTAAATTTTGAAAGTTCTGGAAAATAATTTATATTATACAGTAAGTGAATTACTAAAGTAATGGGGCGCACAGTCGAGGAGCTTCGAATACAGGATTTGAAAGTGGAGTTAGGGAACCGGCCATTACAAACGACAGGTGCAAAGAAAGTGCTAGTCGAGCGACTTAGAACATGAAAAAACCGAAACTGAAGAAGAGCCTTCGATGAAAATGGAACAGCTTTTGAGTACTTTAATAAGCAAAATGGAAGCCCGTTTTGATGTACAAAAGAATTCCCTCGAGGAACAAAAGAAATCTCTCGCTGAACAAAAGAAATCTCTGGAATCCTGTTTAGATGAGCAGAAGAAATCTATGGAAACCCGTCTGGACGAACAAAAGAATGCTTTTGTGGAACAAAAGACTTTTCTGAAAGGTTCATTAGACGAACAAAATGTAAAAATTGAAGAAATCCAGCAGGAAGTGTTGGAAGTTCGACAACAGGTGTCGGGAGTACAACAAAATGTCACGGAACAGCTTGATAACTTTAAAGCAGATCTGCAAAGAATAAAGCATTGTTAGCCTCTAAACATAGCACCTGAAATATCCGGCGCAGGTAGAATGAAACCCCCAATATTTGATGGACAAAATACGTGGCATATCTTCAAGATACAATTCGAGACAGCTTCAGAGGTAAATGGGTGGAATGATGAAGACAAAACTATACCTCTGGTGTGTGTTAGCACTTCGAGGTCCAGCGTCAAACTGTACCGATTGAAAAGCAACGTGATTACATTTCATTAGTACAGGCGATAGTATTACGTTACGGAGATGAACACATGCAGCATGTAGATGAAGAGAGGAAAGTGGAATTGCAAAGATATCGAGCTGAGCAGCAGACTTGCAACAGATTGCATTTATCACTGAGCACCCCTTCACGTAATGTTCTTCGATGTTGGGGTTGTAATAAATTGGGACACCTTCAAAGCAACTGCAGGAAACGCCGTCGAAGGGAATCAACAGAAAAGAAAGGGAGAGAAGAATGTCCAAGTTGGCGAGCTACAGAGCAATCTATTCTTAGCGAGACTAGAATCCAACCTTATGGTTTTGAGAGCCAACACAGGAAAGGACGTATCCATGGAAATACAGAAGCCTTAGTACAACGTCCATGCAAACCTGAATGTAAGCATTACGGCTGGGAGAAAGAAAATGAGAAAAGAGCTACTATACAGTTGCTAGCTGTGGAACCATCAACAGGTTGGGACATCGAGAGTTTGCGAACAGCGCAACGAGAAGATCCGAACATATCGCCTATTCTTGCTTGGAAAGCAGACATAGAAAAACCAGAATGGAAGGATATTTCGAGGATGAGTGAAAAGCTGAAAACTAATGGGCTCAATGGAATTCTCTTCATGTTGAATGCGGTATATTAAGTGGGAAGCACCTAACGGTAAATCGTTCCGAATGCATATAGTCGTGCCGGCATCAAAGGTCAACGATGTTCTAGGTAAAATGCATTGTGGAACATCTATAGAACATTTGGGAGTGAATAAAACAATTTCTAAAATACGAGAAATGTTTTATTGGTTACATATGCGGGAGGATGTAGAGAAGTGGTGACGCAGATGCACTGTGTGTGCTTTTTACAAAGGGCCGCCACGTAGCAGCAGAAAGGAAATGTATAAGTGTAATGTCAGAGCCCCATTGAGACGGAGAGCTGATGTACCAGGACAAAATTAGCAGAAGTACCAATCGGATGAGGACCCGCTATGACTTACGTGCGAATTCAGCAGGATTCAATAAAGGTGATCTTGTTTGGCTATACAACCCGAACCATCGTAAGGGGCGTTCTCCAAAATCACAACAACAGTGGGAGGGACCGTATTCAGTAGTAATACAGGAGGCAAACGAAAAATCGTACATCTGGATCGCTGGTGTCAATACTACCGTGGAACACCTGTTGTTCGGGACGAACAAATTTAAGAGGGGGCATTGTTACGTGCAACAGAAAGAGACAACTGGTGACATCTTCTGGCAATGGAGAGTAAACAACTTCAGGTTCGGAGAATCGATAGAATGAATAAAATAGTCAAGAAGCTTCTGGAAGAGAACACTTCAGAATAATCCGGAGAGTTTCTAGGGTATAAATTTAACAGTTGAAATAAAAATCTTGTATATTAAATATTTAATATTGTGTTTTAAATAACGAACCAAAGGCCACGCTCGCAACAGTATTATTAATGTTATCACAGCACTTCATATTGGGGTTTAGTACTATCCCAAGTTTGTGACCTTATTTGACATAGGTAGTGAAACGCCGTTCAACAGTATAGGCGGTATGTCGGTTTCATTGAGTGTGCTATTGTAAAAGATAGCACAGAGTGTCTTTCCGGATTTAGTAGCAGCCGATTTTAGTTAGACCAGGGGGCCTATTCTTGAATAACGAAGGCACATTCCGTATTCGTTATACTGTCAAAACCATTCGGAATCCACACATGTGGTATTCTTGAAATCCGCATTCGTTATATACCGAACGCGAACCCTTCGTTATTTAACGAGTGGGTTCAACCATTCGTTATGCCAAGCGAAGAGTGAATCAGCTTCTACTTTACGGGTGATAATGGGAGATAAAAGATGTGCGTAAATTTCATATGTTCAAAAAACTAAACTGATTGAGTTTTTAGAGGAAAACCCGAAACTGAAATTTAGTAAATATGATAACTCTTTCAGTTCAAAAGATGCCACGGAATTGTGGCAAAATAAAATCAGTATTAATTTCCATACCCGAAGCGCAAAAGAATTATAAAAGTTTTTTTATGATATTATATTCGAAACAAAGCTAATGGAAACTTTCCAGATTTGGCAGGAGTTAAAATGTGTGGTGAAAGGAAAATCTGCGGCGGCAAAAAAAAAACATTTGCATGGCACTGGTGGTAGTCCTCCTGCAACATTTTTTTCTATTTAGCGTTTGAATTAAGGGTGCAGGAAATGATTAACGATCGACGAAATGTTATGGAGCTATAGTGTAGAGTGATTGGCTTTGGACGTAAAGTCCAGACTGCCAGCATGAGCTTACAGATCACTCGACGGACAGCGTTGACTGCAGGGCGGCACGCGAGCTCGCCTCAGCTATTGGCGGATAGTGTGGGGAGGTTCCACGAAAAACCTGCCGCTACCGTCTGCCATAATCAAAAAAAATTTCGTGCCTATAAACACTAAAAGCCGACACACATTCGGTCCTGAAGGGACCCTTACGTCACTTACCTATATATAGCTGAAGGCGCAGATGTTTTTGCCTTCCTGCATGCCCTAAGCACCCATGCGACTCTGAGGGCAGTTATCTGCAGAGTCCCTAGTTGACCTGTAAAAAGAGAGATACTAGGCGAGCCTAGACGACCTTCATATGAGAGGGCTCCAGGATGGTGAAGGAGAAATAAAAAGTCAGCACATCTTTAGTACGCTATAAAATTCTTCATTCACAAAAAAAAAACTTGCCAATCCTAAAGTACATTAATCGAACTTATGACTTTCTACATTCTAGTATACGGAACAATGAATTAAATCTTCCCAGGGAAAGCGTCCCCGCTACTGGAGTGACATGTCACGGAACGAATTTTCGCGAAATTGCTTGACACCTCTAGCATTAAATGGTTCCTATTCGACGCTAGCTACACTTTGTGATTTGTGTTTTTGGTCTTTTTTTATTTGGTTCTTTCAATTATAAAAAAATGTAATTAAATAATTCCGCTATATTTGGTTATTTTTCCTGTTTTTGTTCTTTCAGTTGCAATATATAATAATAAAAATGTAGTTAAATAATTCCGCAATATTTGGTTAATTTTTCTTTTTTTTTCAATTATAAAAATAATGTAATTAAATAATTCAACAATATCTGGTTATTTTTTTTTGTTCTTTCAATAAAAAAATGTAATTAAATATTTCCGCAATATTTGGTTAATTTTTCTTTTTCTTTCAATTATAAAAAAAATGTAATTAAATATGTTTATACCACTGGATAAAAAAAACATCCATTTATGCAACGTAAAAGGGAAGGAAAGTTACTCACTTTCACAAAACTCTTCTTCTTCCTTATCTCCCGTCAGAATCTCACTCCGAGCTCGAGGAAACGCACTTCTCTCGGTCGGGGTGCGTTCATTTTTTCTGCTCGACAGCAGCCGGCTTACACGCTGCAGTACTTCGTGTAGCATATTGCTATATGCAATACGCTACGACTATAACAGTAATTGATAGTCCATAGATTCTTTAACGATTTCAGACGCAAACAATAATGACAATTCACTGAAGCTAGCCATTGTTTACAAATTATATTTTAAAATATGAAACAGCTGACTGTATTTATTTTGTAATTTGACAGAAATAATCTTACCACACTCGTTATGTTGAAAAACTTTTTCTTTTTTTTATAACGATACGGTTCAAGAATACGAACGGTGTATACGATTCGTTATCAACCATTCATTATATAACGAATTCGTAAAAACCATTCGTAATTCAAGAATAGGCCCCAGGTGCGAATTCAGTCCAAATCAGAGTTAATTCGTGCCACGCAATCCTCGAGGATGCCAATAGGTCTACTTAGATACAGCTGTACAACATGAGCATATAAATCAATTTTCATATCATGAACAACTCTCTAAATCGTTGATGGATAAGCAGAAAAGCAAAGGACCCAGAATTGATCCTTGGGGAATCCCTCGTTCTAGCGGCCGCACAATGGAAAGTAAATCTTTCACCTTGACTTGTTGGCGACGGTGGGATAAAAAACTGTTGATCAGAGAAACAGCTGAGGTTGTTGACTGGAATGGATATAAGTAATGAGGGGACAACGTCGTTCAACCATGTTTCACATACAAGAATTACATGCACTTTTAAGTCAGAGAACATGTAACGAAACTCGTCTTAGACGTCATTCGGACACTTGAGACAAAATTCATCAGATAGACTACGCACACCGCTAAAGTTAATTTATAGTTTCTTACATTTATATTTGTCTTGCGAGTTAATATCATAGCAAAGTAATCAATATATGTTGTACAATAGTTTACTTATTTCGGTCACCTTAAATTTACAACAGCCTCAATAAAGGGTCTGACCGGCTATAAAATATCATAAAAATTTTGTTTATTGTTAGATCTACACGGATCTAATCATAAAAAGGAAATGGGTGCCGGATCAGAAATAAGAAGTCAGTGCATATGGTTTGAAATTCAAATGAATTTTTAGTAGTTCAATTGGCTTAACAATGCAACGCAAAAATTAAAAAGTAAAATAATAAAATAAAAAGTAAAAATAAAAAAAATCGAAATGATACGATGTAGTCCAATAAAAAATAATCCTAAAAAATGCTCTAGTGTTTTCACTCGAAATTTGATAAAAAAAAACATTACTAGTAATCTGTTTTATTATTAGGGAAATGCAATAAGTATCAGTTCTGCCAATAGAAATGTGCCGGAAATCAGTAATTCCCAGTAGGATGCTAAAAAATTAAACTAAAATAATATCTTTCTACATACAAGAAACATAAAAGGATGCCTACCGAAGAGAAAACAATCTTCCTGGAAAGGCATACCCGAAAAGAGCAGGATATATATAGGAATTTCACGAAGAGAAAAAATTTCTAAAAGAAAAGTTAAAGAACCGTTTTAACAAGAAACCCATAGAATAGGGTATTAAATATGAATGAAATAAAGCAGCTTAGAAAAACCTTTTTGCGAAAAGAATAAAATTGAAAAAAAAATCAAAGAAGAGATAATTATATATAGAAATGACTAATACTGCGGACACACACATGCTATTGATATCATGCAGTTGATATCAGGTCAAAGTTATACCACGTAGTATAGCCGACCCCCGACACACTTTTGTTTGTAATATAGTTTGACATTCGCTCTCAATGAAAAGCCAAAGTAGAAGTTTTTTTGTAAAAATGTCACAAAATAAATTAATTTCATGTTATATGAACAATTTATTATTAATAAATTTGCTGGAGAGGTTAAACGCGCAGCTAAAGTTATCAGCAATTAAGAACAAAAGACGAGCAGCGCTTTATAGAAAATTGTATATTTTAAATAATCCATGCAGGGTCAATCGGAGGTATGGACAAAGATAATCCCTAGCTTTGAACTATAATATACTTATAATATTTATGCTATATTTTTTATCCTTAGGTTAAAAATTCATAATATTGGGAAAACGATGTGGCGAAGCAAAACTTCGAATACTTTTGCGGTCTCGCTACTCGACAAAATGTTCCTCCTTTTATTAAAATTTGCATTCTTCATTTTAAACACAAATTTTTTTTTTGATTGAATTAAAAATGGCTTGTCAAGAAAATGCAAAATTTTGTTGTAACTTTTTCCCGCTAAGTAAAATGGCGCGGTATAAATAGAAAACTGTCTCTACTAGGTTTGAATATTTGGATACCAGCAAAAATTGTTGTGTTTCAGTACTAGGTGCTTCACGGTATACCAGGTAGTTTATACCATAGACACACATGTGGTATTGATGCCATGGTATTCGAAAACTACGTGGTATACTAGATCACATATCACATACTAGTTGGATACTAGTTGGATACTAGCTAAACAATTCATCGTTGGATGCGATGCAAACGCACATCACACGCTATGGAGCAGCACGAATACCAACGGCAGGGGTGAGTACCTTTATGATTTTATATTGTCTAGTAATTTAGAGATACTAAATCGAGGTAATAAGCTAACCTTTTTGAGCTCAATTAGACAAAAGGTCCTGGAACTAACACTTGCCAGTATGTATGTTTATAAGTACAAAAATTAGCAGGTGGCATGTATCGAACGAGATTTCCATGTCCGATCACAGACATATCAGGTTTGATATAGACGCCACACTTAACATATGTCAAGAGAACCGAATCCTTAAACTAACTAACTGGGAACTCTATCGACAACACCTTAAGGCTGTAGTTGAGTCTCCCGGCAGTAGCAGTAGCACAATGGAAGACCTTGACTCAGCCACTGCGCAGCTCCAAACGGCTGTATTGACTTCATTCGAACACAGTTGCCCTCTGAAGCAAAAGACCTGCAATCGGCAGGTACCTTGGTGGAATAGGGAACTGAGCTTGAAAAGAAAAGAGGTCAGGACGCTATTCAATATAGCTAAGCTCTCTGGCATCTGAGGGGAATATAAAAAGGCTCTAACGGTATACACAACAGAAGTAAGGAGATCCAAAAGAAAAACCTGGCGGACCTTCTGCGCGGCATAAATCAACCCGCAACTACCAGACTCCATAAGGTATTTTCGAAGAATCACACAAATAGTTTAGGCTCACTTCAAAAAGAAGATGCGAACTACACGGATAGTTGCGAGAAAACAGTCAGGCTGTTATTAGAAACCCACTTTTCCGACTCTCTAACTGCCGATCAAGGAATAGTTGTTCCAGACCCAACTGAGGTGGACAAGTACAGGGTCTCTAATAGGAGCAAGAGACTTGCGGGCAGAATCTTCACTCCTAACAAGGTTAGATGGGCTATTGGCACATTTAAGCTCTTTAAATCTGCTGGAGGGGAAGGTATCCTCCCCGCCCTACTACAAAATTTTTTTCGAGCCAGCTACGCTCTAGGGTACGTTTCCAAATGTTGGAGACGCGTCAGGGTGGTATTTATACCCAAAGCAGGAAAAAGGGCTAGTTGTCTAGCCAAATCGTTCCGACCCATCAGTCTCTCCTCATTCTTACTTAATTCCATGAAAAAAATCCTAGACTAACACATTTGAAGTGAAATTTTTGATTAAATCACCACTTCATTGTAAGCAGTTCGCTTATCAAGCTGTAAAGTTTACCGAGACTGCCATTTACATATTAGTCAAAGACCTCGAAAAAGTTCTTAAAGCAAAAGAGGTGGCCTGATGTGCATTTGCGGACATAGAAGGAGCCTTCGATAACACCTCCTTCGATGCAACCTGTGATGAGAACCTGTCCTACAGCAGCCATGGAAGCCTTACTAAACCTTCCTCCCCTACATTTTCAGGTGAAAAAGGAAGCGATCTCCAGTGCTATTAGAGTGCGAAAGAAGAAACAGTTAAGCCAGGCGATTTGGTTGGTCATTTTGGTATCTTAAAACAGATATGTTTTGAGCAAATGACAACAATATCTGATATAATCACACCCAGGGTGGATTTTGTAAGACCATTCCAAGTGGTTCTGGGAGACCGATAGCAATGGCGTTCCACTAAACCGTCCTTCCAACAAGGATCGATGGTGTGGTATATGGTATATGGTTCAAAAACGAACAATGGAGTCGGACTGGGCGTATACGGCCCCAAATGCCATATATCAAAAGCTCTGGGCTCTACTCCTACCGAATTCCAAGACGATGGCCATAATAGAATGTGCCAATATGTGCATTAAAAGAGTCATAAATGGCTCAACCAGTAATATCCTCTCGGACAGTCAAGCTGCCCTCAAGGCCTTAAAGTCCTACACTGATGCTCACGAAACCTCGGAGCACTTGCTCTGCAACTGCGAAGCATTGGCTGGGCGGAGACTACTCCACCTCGCACATGCTTTTCCTCCACCAACCTACGTGTGGAACCTCAATCCCAGAATGGTTCTAGACTTTATAAATAGTCTGAACCTAGAAAGGGGGTAAATTTAACGGGGACTCACAATAGATCTTTCAGGTCGAAGTGATAGCGAGACTAACTACAGACCCCTTCACAAATCTAATCTAATTGTGTTCTCTGTACCGTACTTTCCTATACATTTCACAATATTACGTCACCTAATAGGGGGAACATGCAGTACGTTTACATGAATATACTTGAGTACTTGACTTGGAATCCACTTGAAACTCAAGTAGGGTTTTTGGTTGAATTAATTTCAATTACTTGACTTGAAATTTACTTGAAGTGACATTTTACCTTTGACACCCTGCATTAAGTTCAATACAGAATTGCAGATTTTTAGATAAATCGAATAAAATTTTGTGATTTACTTGCTGTCAAGCAGAAAGATTGAACGCACCCCGACCGAGAGAAGTGCGTTTCCTCAAGCTCGGTGTGACATGTTGACATGAAAGAAAAGAAGAAGACACTTATCTGTCGTGTCAAAATCGTACACTCAGCCACATCGAGGAATTAATTAGAAATCGACGAGACAAAAAATCCTCAATTATTTTCGTACCACCCCACATAAAATCAGCCAGCCAGTACACCATAGAGTTAAGATTGCCTACTTCGTTATTGGGAATATTACGACGGAATAACCTATTCTTGTACCTGACGTTCCGTCTGTTCCTGACCTACACTGCAGAATAGCTGAATTTTCAGGCGTTCAATGCGATCAAGAAGATTCATTTTTGTCCATTTTGACCATTAGTCGAAAAACAGGCCATGTTCAAAGCCAAAGAGAATTTCACATAAGATCGACTTAGGATATTAATAGTCGATGGTTAGTTAGTCGACGACAGAACTATACAAATATTGAAAGCGTAATCTCATCGATTTGAGTCGTAGACATACACAGAGCCTTCCTGTTATTAATGCAGTCAGCATGTCAGTTCACACCCGGTGAAACCCTGTAGACACCTGAAGCGAAAGTAATCATGAAATTTTCGAAGTGCAGTCATCATAGGGAAGTCATTGTGCAAACTAATTTAAACTTAGGATAATGTTCTGTACCATATTGTTTTAGGCATATATATATATATATACATCGATTTAGCCAGTCAGTCCGACATGGATGTGGGTGACCTTTAAGGTTCAAAGAGTTAAAAAAAATTTCATCAGGCACAGCGGATCATCTCGGAGGCGCCTCTGCGTGAGATCCTCAGCATTAAAACATGCGTAAAGTGTTGCCTTTTTGTTTGTTGTTATATTGTTTGTTCAGATATATTCAAATGTGGTCCGAATTAAAGTAAATTGAAATCGAAATAGGGGGATTGTGTATCAACACAACAACTGTTGTTAGGAATAAAGTAGTTCTTGAGTCACTGTCCGTTAAGAAGTGCTATAAGCCCTATTCTGGAAGTAAGGCCTTAGGCCATGAAATTTTTGATTAAGTGCTCCATTGGTGAACTCAGGGACCCAAGCTATGTTATGGACGGACATAGAGGTTAAGTGAATAATACTTTCAATCATTTAGAATAGAATAGAATAGAAAAGCATTTATTAAAGAACCTCAGCTTACCTCATTTAAGGAAAATTTTATTGTTATGTCATCTTAATACTATTTAAAGTCTCCACATTGATAATTTTAAAAGATGAAATTTCTACAGCAGGTACCTTAGCTGTAAGATTATTATAGATTCGCTTGTTGCACGTCTCCATAGTATGGGAGTACTGGCACACTAGTATCTCAAATGCACAGAAGTAAGACATTTTCAACACAATTAGAACTTCCGAATGTTTTCATTTGACTTATTATAGTCTGCTCTAGGCATAGAATTGTGAGATGCACATGTTATCAGGCTAATAGGCTCTCGACAGGCTAGTGGCCCGCCTATTGGATAAGGAGGTTAGAAGTAGACACTTGTTTTTTTTTCACCGGATGGTGACTTCTATGAATGGAACCCAACTCTTAGTAATAAAAGAAGAAAAAACAAAGAAAAATCTTTATTTATAACGTAATGAAGTGCTGAGAGTTTTTATTTTTCCTTCACTGTCCTGGCGCTCTCTCGCATGGGGGTTGTTTAGTTCGCTCGTTTATTCTCTCTTTACAGGTCAACAAGGGACTCTGAAAAATCTTGCCCTCAGAGTCAGATGGGTGGTTGGGGCACGCAAAGAAGGCATAACATCTGCGCCTTCGACGACGGATATAGGTAGGAGACGTAAGGGTCCCTTCAGGACCGAATGTGTGCCGGCTTTTAGTGTTTATAGGCACGAAATTTTTTTTGATTATGGCAGACGGCCGAGGCAGGTTTTTCGTGGAACCTCCCCACACTCTCCGCCAATAGCTGAGGCGAGCTAGCGTGCCGCCCTGCAGTCAACGCTGTCCGTCGAGTGATCTGTCAGCTCATGCTGGCAGTCTGGACTTCACGTCCAAGCAAATCACTCACTATAGTTCCATAACATCAAGTATACTTCAAGTCAATGCGCGTTTATATGATATTTTGTTTACTTGATCACTACTTGAAGTATACTTCAAGTATTCATGTAAACGTACTGATTGTTCGTAATCATTGAATAAATAACTAATAAGGAAGCGGGGTATCGTGTGAATACAGTGTACTGTTTAAGCAATTCAATGACAGTATGACCTAAGGTCGGGGGGGGGGGGGAGGAATGACAAGAAGGCCTACTGCCTATTTTGCGTCACTTCAACATTTCTGACATTTCATATTTATTTAAAAGAAGCTCGGATTTGAATTTCGTATTGTGAATTAAGTGTGAAATATTCTTTTGTGAACGATATTTTATGTAATCGAGACTCCGGAATCTTTAATAACCGTAATGAAGTGAGCTGTGCTATGCTGCAGGAACAAACGGCTTTATTGTCGTGGGAAAGCATTCTTCAAGTATTCTTCAAGTAATCTTAATAGCTTTACTAATAAATTATAGTGTTTTACACAAAATAAAAGTGAAATATTAGTAAAAAGTATTCGGGGTAGGAAAAAGTCCGTGCTATCAAGTTTTGATCTGGAGTACGGGCAGCATACCAATACTACCGCAAGCCGGCCATTTTGAAATTGCGAAATTTCTGAAGTAACATTATTGTTATTGAGAATGCAGGAAAAATCGAACCTTTCGATCCAGCGATCAGAGAGGTCTCATCAGTATGGTTATCTCCTTAGAATATATAGCAAACAGGAATGGTTGAATCGTGTATAATTCGAGTCAAATGTGCTTTTGTTAAGTACCGAATCAGTTCTTTTCAAAACTAATTATCTTTGAAGTTTATTTAGTGCAAAGTTTTATAGTGCCACTAGTGCCTGTTAAAATCTCCACATCAATTAAAAAACAGAAATTAAGTGCTCGGTCAGTGCTTGCAAATATAAATTGGATTATAAACTAGGAAAATCATGTTTCAGGCAACTGCACTATCTAAATTATCTTGTTTGTTAATAGAAGCAAAGATTTATATAAATAAATTATGTGAATTATTTCAAAATAAAGTATAAAAAGAGCATTTTTACAGCACAGTTTACTTGTTGCAAATTGACAAGTTGTTTAGAATAGGGATGGCGTGTAAACACATGTAAAACATAGCCTACCAACACAATCAGAAATTCATTACGCAAAATCAGGCTTATCACGTAACCCCCGGAATATTATACAAGCCGTGAAATCGCTGAAGGCACCGACACATTAAAAGTCCTTACCGTGCCGGATACAGCATGCTGTAAAAGCTCACTCTCACTGCTTTTTGTATACTCGTCATGGAGGATAAACTAAAATTTCATCTTAAACAGGTCCTAAAGCCCGAAACTGTCGCTCCCACAGCTAAATTAGGTTTAAACAAATTGCAACCAAATATGTTTTCTTTCTAATAGTTTAAAAAAAATAACATATAGAACAAATTTACGGAAATTATACCGTTTGAATAAAATACAAGCAACTTTTATATGAAAAACTCCTGCAGTAAGACAAGGCAAGAAGACTGTGGATGTCGCTTCTCTCTTTCATGGCTTGTATCTTGCGGGGGCTACGCTTATCACCGTGCCTGTTTGCTATATATTCTAAGGTTATCTCTGGTCACCTACCATTGAAGTTCGATGATTGTTATAGCACGTCTAAGCCAAGTCTTCCCCTAAAAAGCTCTCGTCTGGGTTGGGCCTTAGAATATACATATAGCTATATATTCTATAAAGGCCTAAGCACAATTGCAACGGCAGAGCGGAAACGGCAGCGGGAAATTCGGTTGTCAAAACAGTGGCGATATGTTATGACTTCGCATCGAAAGCGATTATCGAAGCGAAGATTTCGCTCTGGCGGTATGTTATAAACCATAGCCCACACAGGGGAGGATATTGGCACTTTTTACAGGCGAGAAGTATTCGGGGGGTGGAAAAATGCCGAAATGCCAAGTTTCGATTGGGAGTACGGGCAGCATACCAATACTATAAGAAACCGGCCATTTTGAAATTGCACAATTTCTGAAATTTCTCATCGGACGGCTGTACAAATGTTTATTTGTGATTTGAGGTGATAATATAATAAATAAATAATCATTACGTGTTGTGAATTTGTGATACAGTAATTGTTTATATAAAAAACAGTGACTTAATTGAACACGCACACAATTAATTTCGGTAATCTTATAAGGAACTACTACTATTATTGTTTGGCACGTCTAAGCCAAATTCCGTTCTCCCCTAAAACGTTCTCGTCTGGGTTGGGCCTAAGATTTTCGTTCGACAGGCGATTTGGCTTGTTTCGAACCTATTTCCGAATTGTTTCCCCTAGCATTGTGTTTCTGTATATCACCGTTAGAGGACCCTTTAAAACGATTACATAAAAACATGTAAAACTCAACCAATCAGATGAAATTTTACACCCGAAACTCATTCCGACTTTAATTTTCAAAAGTTATTCTTAACTGAATCCTGCTTATGGGCAAGCGAGACGGAGCATGGTAAACACTATCTTTACCTTATTCCTTCTGCGGTGATTGCATCTGTAGCCAACATAAAAACATCAAATGGCATAAGCAAACGTTCCAGAATGCAATATTTTGTGTTGGTAGCTCCAACTCTGCCATAGGGCGAAAGAGAGAGCTATAAAACTTATGCCATGCTTTCCTATAGGAAAATTACAATACCAGTCCATTGTTATAAGTCAGTGAAATATATATACTGCATCAGTGATTACAACATACCGACTATCGATGAATTGTCGAACGTCGAATCTTTCGAAGTTATAACATCTTGCCCCGGCCGTCGAGAACACAATTGCAACGGCAGGCGGTGAGCGACGATTGTGAAAGATGAGGATACTGAAATTTCATTTATTAAATGTTTCGAGCATTTTAAAAGGAGATTTTTAATAAGAATATTTTATATTATATTGAAAGAAATGCAATGGACCAAAGTGTGGAAAAAAAAACTGAAAATGCAGAAATTAACTAAATTCAACGCTTTGAAATATCCATTAAAACCACGTTTTTTTATGTCCACTTGTCTTGCCTGTCTTGCAAATCATAAATTATTCTATAATTTCGTACTTCCTCAATAAATTTTTCTTCAAAACTCATTATTAGAAATTTACCGCGGTGTGCTACCACCTCAAAACGACATATTTGAATGCTAAGACAATTTCATTCTATTAATTTTGTTGGTAACACTGCAGCGACGACGGCAAATTAAGGTCAATTCAGAATCGGCGCAGCGTGCTGCAAAGATTTTGGCGGCCAATTCACAATCGACTCGGTGCAGCAAGCAGTGTAGTAAACTTTGTAATGCTAACATTTTTTTATAATTCACATTTATTTACAAACTTAACACCTGAAGACCGAGTTTTTCTATTGTGCATAATTTTTATTTAGTCGTTTTTCTTTTAAAAAAATAGATCCGGAGGAAATATGAGATAAATAAGATTTGAAATTTATTTTTTACCTCAGTATGTTGGCAAAACTGTTGCAGCATGCATCAAAATTGATTGCATCAAAAAATGATGCATGCTGCGTCGATTGCGAATTGCGCCATATGATCCCATCATATCAAACCTTGCATCACAGGTGGTGCATGCTGCGTTGATGCATGCTGCGCTGATTCTGAATTGGGCTTTAGAATTTGCTCAATCTCGACGGCAACATCGTCGCCCGACGTTCGTCGTAATTTGGTGCATTCGTATTAGACGCTGTGCTTTTAGATGGTTGACTTGACAGCGGATTTTCGTCGTCGTTTTCAGTCTGCCGTCGCAGTTGCATTGAATAAATAACTAATAAGGAAACGGCATATCGGGTGAAAACGTAAGCATCTCGGCGAAATGTATTAGTGCGCTGTGTTTGTTTCGTCATTGCAGTAATGAAATCGTGAGATTTTGAACGGGGACATTTTTTATAATCCAAATATCTATGTAAAATAAACAAATTTTTAGCGCCCCCTTATTTTCAATGATATTTCTTGGCGTTGCCTTTGTATGACTGACATAATTTAGGCAGCAATTACAAATCAATTGTAAACAAACAAACCGGCATTGGAAAATTGTTAAATTTGTTGCCATGGCTGTTTATTTTTATTAATATTTCACTTTTATTTTATTTTAAACACAATAATTAATTAATAAATCTATTAAGCTTACTTGAAGAATGCTTTTCCACGGCAATAACGCCGTTTGTTCCTGCAGCACAGCAGAGCGCACTTCATTACTGTTTTTTAAGACTCCGGAGTCTCAATTACACAAAATGTCTTTCACAAAAGAAATATTCCACACTTATTTCATAAAAATCCTGTTAAATTATTTATTTATCACAATATCACGAACTCAAATCCGAACTTTTTTTCAAATAATATGAAATGTCAGAAATGTTGAATTGATGTAAAATAGGCAGCATGCCCTCTTGTCATTTCACCCCCCTCCCCAACTAAAGATCACACTGAGTACGTTTAGACCGCAGCTATTTGGACTAGTTTTACGTAAGTCGAATTACGTAGTACTAATCCTGCTGCTGTTTAGTCCGCTCGTATTAAATCTTTGACAGTTGTCAAAATTGTCAGATCTGCCTGCTATTTCAGGAGAAAAATGAAAAATAATATATTGAGTTTGTTTGTACACCGCATGCACAAGAAAATGGAGCATAGAAGAAAATTTAAAATCAGAATGAGGAAATACTGCTATTTATATTACTAAATACCCAAGATAAAACATGCAAATTTTCAGGCTAATGGCAAAACATTATAAGATAATCTGCAACAATTATTTATTAATTATGTATAAGGGCGTCACTATTTACAAACAGCCTCGCATTTCCTTATTTGACGTAATGTCTCCATTTAATACTAATTTTTGTAGGTCAATACCGCATCAGAAACCGAATTAAAGTAGGACTAGTATTTCGTAATGCGGCATGTTTATACCACTTAATATTAGTACTACGTAAGTCGAACTACGTAATACTAGTCCTAAATGGCACGGTCTAAACGGGCTCACGGTCATTGAATTGCTTAAACACGTACACTGTATTCGCACGATACCCCGTTTCCTTATTAGTTATTTATTCAAGGCGCAGTTGTGCTTAGGCCTGAAGAAACAAAGTCAAAAGTACTAGAAGAAATGTCAAAAACTGACATTTGAAAGAGCAGATTGCCAACGTTTTTATAAACATAGATTTTAGTTGGATTTATAGTCCTAAACGTGAGTTGTGTCTGATGCTCTGGTTTCACCCACATATCAGCAAGGAAACTATAGACATAAATTTGTGCGCTACAGGAAAAACTGTTGTTTGTGAAAATAGATTATTTTAAAAATTTAAAGGGTTGTAATGGTTCAGCGGAACTACACTTTAGAAGAACTAAGAAATTTTTTCAAAACCCATAACAAATTTAAAGAACAAAAGGCTCATACCTCAAAGGTAAGTGTAAGTTTCTTTAAAATTGACTAAATGGAGTTCGGAACTTTCATTTTAATTCGTTATTTTTATTGCATTTTCTATTCTATGCATATTCCAAGTTCCCACTACTCATATTCTTTTAATATCTGTTTTGCTAGATATAATGGAAATCTACTATGTAACTTTCTATGATGTGCTTAACGCTTTGCATGCCTAAATGTTTATGTTATTTTTCAAAGTACAATATTTCAAGTATATGCCTAGCCCCTTTTTTGCTTCTCTGTTATCACATGTCAATATATATTATAGTTTCATCTACTTCATTACAGGTACATTCAGTTGGATGGAGTTGCGATGGAAAACGTTTGGCATCAGGATCCTTTGATAAAACAGTTTCCGTGTTCACCTTAGATCGGGAAAGAATTGTATAGATTTATAAATATCTGTTTATTTAATTATTATACTATTATTTATTTCAAGAACAAAGATAACACATTTCGTGGACATACTGGATCAGTAGATCAACTTTGTTGGCACGCTTCATTACCTGATCTTTTAAGTACAGCAAGTGGAGACAAAACTGTTAGAATATGGGACGTAAGAGCGGGAAAATGTGCGACAATAATTAACACAAAAGGTGAAAATATTAACATCACCTGGTCTCCTGATGGTAGAACAATAGCAGTGGGAAACAAAGAAGACTTAGTAACATTTATTGATACCAGAACTCATAAAATTAGAGCAGAAGAACAGTTTAATTTCGAAGTACTATAATTACCTATTTTTTAAGTATTTTGCTTGTCTAATTTTTTTTATATTTTAGGTAAACGAAATTGCTTGGAATAATACAAGTGATTTGTTTTTCCTGACAAATGGACAAGGTTGCGTTCATATTCTCAGCTATCCTAATTTAGAATTACAGCATGTATTAAAAGCACATCCTGGGACCTGTATATGTATCGAATTTGATCCCACTGGTAAGTTCGTCTTTAATAAAGATACATTATTCAAATATTGGTACATTGAGTATATTAGTTTTTACTTCCGAAGCATAACATCGGAAAAGTGGGGGCATGTCAATTTTATTTCATGTGAATGCAGACGACCAGCAGTGTCAGGTTCGTGTGTGTCTAATGGAAACAAAAGTAGGACATATCTCAGATTTAACTATGTTGCATTTTTAAGAATTTCCTTGTTAAACATAAACCTACCCCTTAATCTATTTTCCTATTCTTTAGATTCAAATGGGAACACTGCTCCTCCTTCCGCAAAGTAGTAGCGACAATTTAAAAAGAAATCTTTATCTTTGATCAGTCAATTTACCATTTATTTTATTAGGCATATGATAGTCACGTCATTTATATGATAAGACGATGTGTTCGTTTTAGTCATGAAAGTACTAAAATTGAGATATATTCATAGGGGCCACATAATTTAGTGCTTGAAATTTAATATTTCTTCGCGTTGCCTTTATATGGCTGAAATAATTTAAGGCGATCTAAACAAACATTGACATAATTGTAAACATGCAAATCGGCATTAGGTCCTACGAATTTTACAGTCTTATCACTTGAAGTTAAGTGACAATCTAAAAATGGCAATTTTTTTCCATGACGTTTTCTAAAAATATCTTCTCAAGGAAACTTGATATGTATCTAAGGTGGATCTCAATATAAAGAGATCTAAAACTAGTTACTAAGCTTTTCTCACAGAAATAAATTTGTTTTGCTTACAAGCAGTTCTTTGGTATCACTCATTGAAGTGAGTATCCGAAGATAAAGTGTCGCAATTGAGTCGCAATTTTGCTAGGTAATACGATGAATTAGAGGTTGACTATTAGGTATCTACTTCTTTCAAGTCTGGGGGGCTCCAAAGTAAAGAGTTCAGATGTATCCTGAGATTCCTAAGGGAAGCCGGATGGATCTAGGGTGATTTTAAAGATTATCCTCTAAGGTCAAGTGCACAATGACACAATGACCTAACAAATTACCCATCTAAACCTAATCCCTGATTATAGATACTTGTTTTTTTTTGGCCCGGAGTTCAGATAATATAACTGGTTCCACGAAAGATTTCAATCTACTAACTCAACGCAGAGGAAAATATTAGCGTTCTGCACGATTTGACTACTAAAAAACTTAAAACTTAAGCACATAATAATGTAATTAAGAAACATTTAAATTTTGTAATTTCACCAGGAAAATACTTCGCAACAGGATCAGCAGATGCTTTGGTATCTCTTTGGGATGCAGAGGAACTGGCTTGTTTAAGAGTCTTATCTCGATTAGATTGGCCAGTAAGAACCATATCCTTCAGTTTTGATGGGAAACTCTTGGCATCTGCAAGTGAAGATCTACTTATTGATATTGCACACACTGAAACAGGTTAGCTAATGAAAACGTTCATTCCTAAATTGAAGCATTTTGTAAATTCTTTATATTTTACCACAGGTAACAAAGTTGCGGATATATCTGTTGATGCGGCTACATTTACTGTTGCTTGGCACCCAAAGCAATATTTACTAGCTTATGCTTGCGACGATAAGGATTCTTGCGATCGTCGCAGAGATGCTGGCAACTTAAAAGTTTGGGGATTTTCTGAATAAAAGTCATAGAATTATTAATATTTTTATTTATTTACCACGTTTCTTCTTGATATCTTCCTTCTTTTATCATTCCTTCCACATAACTATTACTTCCAAGAATGTTAACAAAAGCTTCTTTCACTTGATTTGGCATATTTTTAGAATTGCCTGCTACGAAAATAAAACCATTTTTCGTAATGATTTCCTCTCTGAGAACTTCATCTTCTTCCTCTATCAAATGTTGAACATATCTAAGAAACGTTAAGTAAGATCTGAACGTAATTTACGCATGATATTTGATGATAATTTACCTTTTCTCCGGTTGATCGCGTGAGAATGCAAAAAAGCATTTTATTACGCCACTTCTTTCAAGTCTTTGAAAATCTTTGCTAAAAGTAGCTATATTAATGGAAATTTAATAAGTATGTGTGTATATTTAATTCACCTAAAATAGAAATCCTTATATTTACTACGGCATCCAAAGAACAAAAATAAATTTCGCATTGCTTGATTTTTCACTTCTCGCGCCAACATCAAACTCCTAAATGGAGCTATTCCAGTTCCAGGTCCAATCATAACAAGTGGTATATTTGTGTCTTTTGGTATTTTCATTGTTCCACGCTGAACAGATGTAAATATTTTCTGCCCTCTGCATAGGTCTTTAAGCCAACTTGTGCACAGTCCCTTCCTAGGCCTGGATAATATAGTTTTATACTCAACTATAGCAACCAATATTTGTAAAGTTTCGGTATCGGGTATTGACGCTATAGAAAAATATCTCGGTTTGATTTCATTAAACATTTCGAATAACACAGCAACTGTAAGCCCTGAAACTGCATGAGGAAAGTCATAAAGAACTTCTAGAATGGTCCGTTTTGGACGTATTACATATTTTATCAATTCCTCCAAACCCTCAGGTTGTGACAGCTCAAAAAGTTTTTCTTTTTCTAATTCATTTTCGCAGTTAAGAGATAACAGTTCAAATACTCTTTGTCGTGGAACAGCATTCAAATCCCAAATGTACGTTGCAATATCTTCTAATGATGATGGCTTTTGATAGTATTTCGGAAGAGGCATCTCTGAAAGAATATATTAGCGTAAACAGAAATTATTGAGCTCAGTTAATTTAAGCGATCATAAAAATACTAGATTTGTTTCAAAATTTTATATTTATTGGCGTTTGTACAATTAAAATGAAGTGTTGATAATAAAAAAAAACTCGATTTAATAACTTCAGATTCTTGGAAAACTAATTTAAAAGCATGCCATGAAATGACAGACCCCTCATAAATATTCCACTTAATCAAAGAAATTTTAACACTAAAATAAAAAATTTAAAATTTGTGATTTACTTCTAGAGCGAAAAGATATAATTTACCCACATGGAAATACCAATGAAATAGAAATTCAATGGAAAAAAGTACCTAATTATCGAAGCAATTGATGAAAAAATATAAAAGAGATTCCACAAAAATTTATGACCAACCAGCGTTCTTCAACAGGAAAACCTGAAAAATCGCCTTCATAAAAAAAATATATAAGCCAAAGTATAAACTGTAGAGCGGAGTAAAATATATGAAATAAGCTGTGACGATTGCCCGGGGCTTTGTATATCGAAAAACAAAAATCAAATCTAAATAATTAGAGCATATTTCTGTTGTCAAAAATGACGGACACAAACCAATGAGGCTTATCAAAGCATTTAAATATTAATAAGATAAAATTATTACACCAACAAAATGAAAAAAATCTTTTGAATAATTATGAAACGAAGATAAAGAAAATTGCCATATCATTAAGCAAATATATTCTTCTATCAATCAATTATATGAATATTCGACTAGCCAAACCATCTAGGTAGTGAGATAGTATCCTGATTCCTGATGTCTCAGTAGGTAGAACACCCAAAAATAAGACTTCGGAAAATTTTTGCTTTTTCAAATGGTTTACAAGAAGATGCTCCAAAAAATTAGTAAGTAAATAGTAGTAAGAATTAGGAAGTATACATACGACAAAATCGTAGTGAAATGTGCCACAAAAGATCAGAATCAGCACCCAGATTAACTTATTGCGACAGAAAATGGATAGTGGGAATCATCCATAACAATAGGAGATTCGATGTTATTAGATGAATTTCTTAGGATCTGAGAAAGTTTTTGGCTCGGTTTTAGATACCATACCACGATCATTAACTTCTTTCTAGTTCAGGTTCCCTCTAAAGTCACGATCGTATATCAGCGATACTCTGTATAATTTGGAAGATTCTTAACAGAGTTTCATTGGAACGTTCTCATAACGTTTTTTTACGTTCCAAATGTTATGTTCGGATTATTCTTGAACATGACATTCATTGGAAATCAAAATTCGACTGTAACAAAATATAATAGGCAAAAAGAATGAAGTTTTGGTGGAAATTATACTCACATACGAAAAAAATAAATTCCACTTAAAAAATTTAACTAACTAAAATGAATATAAGTTGAGTGTATAGCTGAATATTTGATTTGATAATTACCTAAGATTCATTGAAATTCGTTAGCACGATCTTGCGTGTTTTTAACAAACAATTAAAACAACATGATTAATTTTTATTATAGTAATGTTTGGCGAAGAATGAAGCAGAAATAGCAAGAAAATGAGTAAATAATTTATGTAAAGTAGCATTGGTTAGAACAAGTCGAATGTACTTTCTGTTTTCGATCTGTTGATTGGGATGAGCTAAAGGGAACAAACAAAATAAATAAAGAATTGCTATAGTCCATTTTAAACATTGAGGTAGTTAAGGAGATCTTCGAGCTTTGGAACCTATTCTGTTGCATTTTATAAATATATTGTTCAATAATGGTTTCCAAGGAATTTATATCATTCCAATAAAAAAGATAAAAATTACGAATCAATATTGGAAATTTATGAAAAATTCTTTACAACAAAAAACTCAAATTGAAGAAGGTTACAGAATTATAATATTATAATGCATTTAAAATAAATTAAATTGACCTCATTATTTCGTCTTGGTGTTAGGTGTTAATATCACGAAGCAATCAGTTAATTTAGGCGTAATAAATACTTTGATTCCTAGTAGTAACTCTCAATAGCAAATACGTGGCCTTATTTGGCTTCATCTGCCTATTTTAACTTCTTTCTCACCAATTACATAATATGTAGATCAAAAATTTGATATAGTACAATATAATACAGAAGTCTACGTTAAACGTTTTGAACATCATGTAGTTAAAAGGTATTAACTGAGAATGATATAGATTTATAGTGTTCTATATTAGACTAGTAATTTTTAGTAAAACAGGGGCAAATTATACAACAAATTATTGGTGCAACGACACAAATCTAAACGTAGCATTACTATGAAGCAAACTTAATTATCCATGTCGATCGTTGCAGTTTTTTAAAAGCTTAACCTGATGTTGAAGGTTAACATTAATAATTGATCACTTCTCTTAAGGTGAAGACCCAATGATAGCGTGCGTGCGTTGACATGCTCTGCGTTTGTTGCGTAAAACTTAAAAAAGTATTGACCTTTTGTGCGTTCAACGCATTTCTCATTTGGACAAGTTTCATATACTTAAATTTTAACTTAGTTGTCAACTCATTAACGCAAGCAAGGGTTTTCGCCTTTATACGGCCAATAGTCATTTCCCAACATTACTTTATACACCGTGCGCTCTCAAGATTTAACAATCCAGTATAATACTTAAATATACGTATAATGCTTTACGTACCTTCATCAATTACAGAAAAATTTACTACGGTTTCACGCTGAAAATCTAGACAGCTTTCTCCAAATAGAGTGAAAAGACTATCCACATCTTCTTTAACATTCCATGGTCGGAGGACTAAAACATCTCCTGCTTGCCAAGTTAAGTCACGATAGCTGAATGAAAGTAATCGAACATCTTGAAAGTGATCCTCTGTTGTTACTCTGATATTATCCTAGAGCAAATTATTATTGAGAAAAAAAAATCAGTCTCAGTCAGTCCATTTATACTTTTAATTCAATTATGTTTGGTGGATTTTTCAGGGGCCACTGAAGAATCTCGCAGTCTGCCTTACTAACGCCCTCATATAAATTGGTTAACCATTTAAAATGTGGGGAATGGGCAAGCGTTTGGGTTTTGCCACTGTTCGAATATTTAGAAAGTGCATCCCATAAGTCCTTTGCCCATGGTAAATATGTTGCACTAGGTCCAAAATCATGTTGATCATCACATAGTCCTGACATTTAGAGCAGTTAGTTAGACCAGCAGAAATGAAAATATTTACGAATGCTCACCTAGAGGCAAAATTGGATTGGCTGACAATTGGAGCAATCGTTTTTGTAATCTTTTTGCTGTATAGTTATACTTGGTATAACCGGAATCCCCTAAACCCAGGATAGCAAAGTTTAGCTCGCAAAGAGAATTTGTAGGTAAATCTTTTCTCAAAATAAATCGCCAAAATATCTTCATGTTGTCAGGTTCATCTCCTTGGCCCGTTGTAGCGCATACAAAAACCACAAGTTTCTCATTGATAAGCTTTTTGAAATCGTATTCATCTAAAGGCAAAACTGGTCCAGTAAAATCCATTTTCTTTGACTCACGCCATATTAATTCGGCTACATCTTGACCGGTCCCAGTTTGACTCCCATATAAAACACAAAGACGTGCTTTCGACATTGACACGCAACTTTTTTTTAAGGAAGATTTAACAAATTATAAAGGATCTATCTTTTTTAGACAAAATACGATTTAAATTGCACTAAAACGACTTGCTTCGTTTGTTTTGGGAAGGATGCAGAAATATACACACCAACCAAAATAAGAAGTCAGCACAGCACTGTCAAGTCAAATGTCAAATTTCTTCAATTCTTTTATTTCGACTTCAAAGTTACATTTGTGTTTCTTTTTTAACTTATAAGATTCTTAACTATGATTACATGTTATGAGCTGCAATGTATTGCTCAAGACTCAACAGACTTTCGTTTTGTGTTTTATTTTTATTTTCTTCTTCTTCTTCTCAAATGACGAAAAGTACAACTATTCGTCAACATATAACATGAATAGACGCCACCTGGCCGGCCTTAGCCTGTATTGCCGGCCAATTATGTGATCTGGCTTTATGTAGCTATTTTATATTATGATTGTTCAATAGTATGATTGATTTTTTTTTATCATTTGTTTTTTTATAGTATGTTTGTTGTTTTGTTATATGATTGTTATTTTGTAATATGTATGATTATGTTGTTTTATAGTATGATTGTTGTTTAATGATATTGTTTGTAGTATTGTATTATAGTTTTATTTTAGGTCGACGGAAAACAAATATGTTTCATGATAATGAAACTACCGTTAACCGACGCCACGCTCAATCACTGTTATGGCTGGATTACATTACAACGCCGAAGCCGGCGTGGTCGTCGTCGTCATCGTCAAACGTTATTAGAGTTGAAATCAACTCAAGAGTAAACTTTGATATTAACGCCTAGTACTAAGGTCCGCGTTAAGCTTGTTATGGTCATAGCGTATTGCATATAGCAGAATGCTACAAGAATTACTGAAGCGTGTAGCCGGCTGCGTCAAGCATAAAAAAAATGAACGCACCTCGACCGAGAGAAATGCGGTTCCTCGGTCTCGATGTGACACGTCGATGTGACAGAAAAGGAGAAGAAGAGTTTTACTCGTCGTCAAAGTAAAAAGTCCTTGGTGAACAACCAGAAAAAATTTGGAAAAAGTGTGGACATCCGACGTGGAAAAATTAAGAAGGAGCAACCCCAAGAAATATAACAGATAACTGAATTATACTTTTACCTGGTCGATACACGACGGAGAAGAGATATTGGCACTCTCCTTGTAAGACTGAATATAAATATTCCTGCCAAAATTTAAAAGGAAAAAAAAATTTCAACTTTAAGGAGGCCGCCAAAGAGAATGGCCCAGCACATGTGATTTTTACTTGGCGACATCAAAGAGATAAGGATCTCTGATTCATGTATATATATATAGCTACATAAAAATAAGGATAAATTGATCTTTTGTTGACCCGACCATCTCACCATCGAAATATTGGGAAAATTCTCCCCGACATCTTGCCCGAAAGTGTGATTGGTTTGGAGGCAAAGGAGTTTGATTGTGTAAAGTCTTAGTCAATAATCAATTCATTAAAATTATTATTGCTCACCTTCATGCTGAGTATGATAATGAAAATGATGATTATAAAGCACATCGCATTATTCAGGCCTTTGATACTGCTCAATTTATAAAAAAAAATACCAGAGATAATGCAGTCTTACAGATTTTTGCTGGTGATTTAAATACAGAACCAAATGATATATCATATAGAATACTGACGCAATCTTCTGAATTGAAAGACTCTTGTAATAATATGTTTGTAGGAACTAGCGATTGTGAAAAACAAATTCTTATACAGCTGCATCTATTGCTAAGCAAAATTCATTAGGAAAGAGAATTGATCATATTTTAATAAGACCAAGAGATGATTACGAGGTATCAATCTCTGAATATGGACTTCCATTGAAAGAACGTGTACCAGGACATTTATTTAGTTATTCAGATCAGGAAGCAGTTTATGTTAAAGTAAAACTAAGGGAAAAAAAACAAACAAAAAATACCAGCAGATAGCATCTGTGTTGCAAACGATTCATTTAATGAGAACCAACTACAAATAAAATTGGCATTAGAGAAATGTGTTGTTATTTGTAATGCAAGTCTACAAGAATTGAAGACAGATTGTATGATATACTTTGGCATGGCTATGCTTCTTGCATCTCTTCTATTAGCTGTAATGGATATTCTTCCACCTTATAGCCTACACACGTTATAATTAATACTGAAATTTTGTTTGTCCGGTATCAGTCTAATTTCTGTTTTTTATGGCCACATTATGGAATGCAATGGAACGTCATGGAATACTGTCTGGAAAACTATCAATGGAAATAGCTCTAGTTTTTTTTAAGAAATGAACTTAATTAAGCGATAAATTGTGAAAAGGATATATTTTTTTCTATTTACTCATATTTAAGAGTAATTGGTGATTTTAGATATTCGTATTCAGAAGTTTGTAGTTTTAAGCACTATTTTGAACTCTATCTAATGAAAAAAATTAATTTCGTTCAAGTGTAGTTACGAGTGCAGCTGGGCAATATTATTTCAACTCAACAGAAATTCTTTTTGTGATAAAGCATACAGACAGCAAGTCGAAGCATTAACCTCCAATTTAATTCATTTAACTAGATGGCGGATGCTGAAGCGCTTCATTATGCCGTGGAATTTTCACCGTGAGTATCATTGATATATTACACATTTTCTTTTGGTATACGCATACTTCAGCTTCGGTATCGACTTGCACTGTAGAGCCTTCTTTATCGATAGTGGTTTTCATATATTTATGTACATACGTTTTCAACTTGGAACTATACTTGTACATATATTTATAATTTAATACTATACCTGCATATTTTATTTATAATTTCATGGTATACTTACCTATATACCTTTTCAACTTGGAACTATACTTGTACATATATTTATAATTTAATACTATACCTGCATATTTTATTTATAATTTCACAGTATACTTACCTATATACCTTTTCAACTTGGAACTATACTTGTACGTATATCTATAATTTAAAACGATACCTGCCTATTTGATCGATATTCGTTTTCACATATTTATATACATATGTTTTGAATTGATGAGATTTTTTTTTCTCTGAAATTATAACGTAAATATGAAATTCTGAAAGTTTTAATTCTTCCTTCACCATCCTGAAGCCCTCTCACATAGGATGAAGGTCGTCTAGGCTCGCCTAGTCTCTCTCTTTTTACAGGTCAACTAGGGACTCTGAAGAATTATGCCCCTCAGAGTCAGATGGGAGGATGGGGCAGGCAAGGAAGGCAGAACATCTGCGCCTTCGTTTGCATACAGGTAAGTGACGTAAGGGTCCCTTCAGGACCGAATGTGTGCCGGCTTTTTGTGTTAGGGAGGCACGAATTTTTTTGATTATGGCTGACGGCAGCGGCAGGTCTTTTGTGGAACCCCCACACTCTCCGCCAATAGTTGAGGCAAACTAGCGTGCCGCCCTGCAGTCAACGCTATCCGTCGAGTGATCTGTCAGCTCATGCAATCGGGACTTTATGTCCCAAGCAAATCACTAACTATAGTTACATAACAAGCTAAATTTTGTATGAAAATTTAGCAAGCTAAAAGATATTGGCGAAAGGTTATCCGGAATTTTAGCGAGAGCGGTACTAAGGTCAAGGCGCTAAATTTGCCTTTGGGTTTTGATTAGAGATGGCACCACCCGTAAGTCTCCAAAAAATTTAGCTTGAATTTATCCGCCCGGGCCGTTCTTTAGCGCGCTAAAAAATATTTATTGTCAGAGTTATGAGATTTGATAAATTTATTGACCGGATTTTTGTAGTTAACGTAGCTTTGAACGTCTTTGCTGTAATTACGGATGAATTGAATTTCTTCTCGTGGCCGTATTTTCAATATCATTGATAATTTTTTTTCTTATTGTATATACATTATGCATATTATTTTAATATTTCTAAATAATTTTAACTATCTGTTTTTAGAAATATTATGACCGGGCATTGTATTTCCGTAAAAAAATTGCAAAATTCTTCTTCTTCTTGTTTTTAATATATCTTTTCTCTAAGTCTCCGCTGTCATATTTTAGCTGCTAAAGAACGGCCCAATTTTGGAGACCCGCTAAAATTTAGTTTAGCGCGGACCTTAGTACTAGGTTAAATAGATATAAACGAGCACTGAACACTGAACACCACAATGTATCCGAGAGACTACAAGTCCAATGATGCATGGAAGGCATCACTAGGGAAAAGGGAATCTCAAGGAGAAACCCCTACTCTGGTCCAACAGTCTAAGCGAGCGGATTAGATGGAACATTCGACCGCGATGAAGAACAACTTGGAACTCTATATTTATTTTCATACAGCCGAGCGCAAGTCAAATGTCAATTGGCTGGATTACATTAACAACGCCGACGTCGGCGTGGTCGTCGTTTTATGTCAAAAATATTTAGAGACAGTACTGCATGTATGAAATGCATTACATTACCCACGCCGGCGTCGTCGTCGTCGTCGGCGTGGTCGTTGACCCATATGTAATCCTAAATTTAACGCTGGCGCTCCATTGCTGCCAATATGCCAGATCTAAATCTATTATTAAAAAACATGACAAAATGAAACGATATTTAAATTTCTGAAAATAAATGATTTTATATTAAAAAAAAATGTGGACTTGAAGGAAAGAAAATATATTTTTTATTATTATTTAAAATTTTATTGCAAACCGGCAGAGATTACAAGCAAATAACTCAACTGTAAAATGTAAGGGAAATTAATGTCGATTTCCATTGATATTTTAAGAAAAGTGCACGTCAATCAATGAAAAACAAGTTCAATGGTACAACTTTTGACGCGATGAGAATGTAATCGTAGCTCATATCCGTGTAATTTGTCAGATTGAAATTTTCTGGGAACAATAATATCACGAATAACGTAAAAATTATGAAAATTGTAATTTAAAAGATTTTGGCGTGATTGCAGATGAATTTGGTAGAGCAGTAGTTGAAGAATTATATGTGATGCTCAATGACTTTCAGTTGTGACATTTTTCAGATAGGTGTGTGCGTATTCCGGTGTAACACCGCCGATTATTCGAGTGTAGCACCACAGGCGTTTTGACGTACACCATTTCTAGCAGTGCAGGTCAATGGAACAATTTTGGTGTAACACTACAAGAAAAGTGTAACACTTCTGCTAGAAAACGTGATCAATGGAAATCGGTATAAGATATGGCGCTGCAGCCCAGTGTTAATGTAACTTGCCCGACGTTTTGTTCGGCGTTTGACGACGATGACCACGCCGGCGTCGGCATTGTAATGTAATCCAGCCAATAGACCTATTTCAACAACACAAGTGCGTTCATAAAGTAGGCTGCATCAGGCTATAGCAAAGCCACTGACATATATAATTCGGAGCACTACGTTTATGGAATGTACTGCAAAAAGTGGGCTCACTTCTATATTCCTGACTCTTTCGGTCTAAGCACCAAGTACCAACTGAGAGAACTGTAAACAGCAACAAAATAAGTGGGTCTGTCGAAATAAATGTTTTTAAATTAATTATAAGATTGTTTTACCAAACGCAATATATTCATTACATATGCAGCAGAAATTCGAAGATTTTTATTATGATCACTTTTCCAGCTGCACGTTCATTTTTTCAACTTCTCGCCAATGTTGGCACCGGCATAAGAACTTTTTTGACATTGAGCCCACATGAAATAGAAAGTTAATCAGTCAATATTATATATGTCAGTGGGTCCAACCCCGACGAGAACTTTATAGGGAAGGAAGGAATTTGCCCCTTGGTCGTTCCATTACAATAACGTTGCTTCGCGTAGTTCCTCATATGATTACCGAAATTAATTGTGTGCGTTTTCAATTAAGTCACAGTTTTTGATATAAACAATAACTGTATCACAAATTCACAAGACGTAATGATTGTTAAATTATTATATTATCAGCTCCATTCGCAAATAAACATCAGTACAGCCTTCCGATGAGAAATTTTAAAAATTTCATAATTTCAAAATGGCCGGCTTGCGGTAGTTTTGGCACAGTATATTCATACAGTAGAACAGCTCTGTCAAAACTGTCAGGATGCTTCTATAATGTGACATATTTAACTAACACACTAGACAATTTTCAATACAAAAATTCCTATGTAAATCTAGTGGAAGAAAGAGAACTTACAGCATGCACAAACTTGTACTAGCGGAAAAGGGGCCAAATGACCAGCGAACCGCTAATAACAATTTGTTTCAATTCCCATGCCATTCGGCTTGGTAAAACTGTCAAACTTTCACAAAATTATTACAGTCATTTTGCCTATTCTTCCTTCCGTAAAAACTTCCTGTGTGGGAAGGCCCTTACGGCAAAATGTTAGAGAACATGTGTTTCCTATTGTGCATCACGCATTGAACGCGGCTCGATAGCGCGGCGAAAAGCTTAGACACAAAGGCAGCAAAATTTTCCTGCTCCGTGCTGTAGCGTGTACGTTGGCGATATGATGTATTGAGACTTTTTAAACGCACACTTACGTTTATCGTTATAAAAAAATCGATTTCTTAGGTAGATCGAAAAAACTCGATTTTAAATTTACAGAAAGTATTGAAGTCAGTCTGTCATGTCTCACGTCAAGTCCCAACAACGATTAGCCAAAGCTAATTATTCTATCTAACCAAAAATTCTTAAATAAAAACTTAGAATTAACATGCAATAATTTTAACTGATAAGGTTTAGAAACTTTTTGATTGCTTAAATTATTTTTGATGCGGAAAGTTTTTCACTGAAATTTGTATGTTTGTGTCTTGTAAACTGAAAAGTTAATATTTACTATCTGAACCTGGAGTATGAATTTCTTGATTTGTGAAAATGATAAAATGTGCTGCAATATAATAATTTGAATTTGTATATTTTGACTGTTGTTTTAAACGTAGAATAGGGTGAGTATACTTGAATACCATTTTTGCATAGTTTGAAAAAAATAGGACTCATAAAGAAATAAAAAATATGGCTTATTTATTTATTATTTATTAATTATTAATTAATTTACCTAATCTGTTTAAAATTTCAGTCATAGGTATATGTATAATATATTCAAATCACTTCATGCAATTCAGTCCCACTCAGTTAGCTAAGCAGGTATGAGAGGGAATTCTGGATCAATTTAAATTCTCTTAAAAAATCATGTTGATGCATTATGTTTAAAAAAAAATGGATTTTAAAATATATTTCTGAAATAGAATGATAGGAAATCGGTTTATTTACAACTCAGTACCTTTGCCAATCCTTCGCGTCTTATCGTCTTCTCTGAGATGCTATAAGTATTTGAAGACTTGGGTACCTGCCAAATATAGAAACTTATCAACAGCGTGCCCGCATTTTTTAACACTGATAATTTTAGTTTATAACATGGTAGCATCGCATTCTTTTAAAGAGAAACTTCTAAGTACCTCATGCCATATAGTACGAAGTTTAAAAGGGTTTGATGCTAATTCAAAAATAATTTCAAAAACAATTATTTTTGTGCCCCAGCACTACGTACAACGTTGGAATCTTGAAACTTAAATAAACTTAAGAAAAATCCAGACTCGGTTTGTCTGTAACACGTTCGAATTTCAGCAGAATTTTTATTTTTGTAAATGAAAAATTAAAATAGTAAAAAGTTTTTTTGAACATAAGAGAGAATCCCGTTCTAAGAACGGGCAACTTTAGTAGAATAATGTATATTAAAAGAAATAATAATCACAAAAAATAATAAAGTAAACAGCAAAACATACAATTAAGGTCTATAGTCAAATGTGGTGCCACAATTGATTATGGAGTAAATGGGCCGAACCACACGCTTCAGCACGAAGCGGGAGTATTTTGGGCCCTTGTGTTTAGACGTGCCATCACAATGATTTTGTTTTGCAGTAGTTCCTTATGTTACCCCGTTCACATCAAGCAGACTGGACTGGCCTGGAATAGTACCAAGTGTTCACAATACATGTGTAAAGTTCTTTTACTTTACGTTGAGATCTTAAGACAAGGTTCTTGTACCTTGACTTAAGTGATGGGTGTGAGCGGTACTTGAACCACCACACCAAATCTGAAAACTAGAAAATTATTAAATCTGCTTTAAAGAAACTAACTACTTCACGTTTGCAAACAGACTAGGCTTTATGTAGATATAACCAATCTATTTAAATACAATAAAAAGAACACAAGAGTTAAGTATCCAAAATTATCTATTGTATAAGACGCACAACTTGCAATTTGGTTCTCACGAAAGCTTTCGCACGCAGTAGCATCTATGAATAAATATGTATGCACATCACAGGTGCGGTGTCAACTTGCGTCTGCTATTTTATGATTAATTTGCTTACTGTGCGGAAAACTTTCGTGAGAATTACAGAAAATTAATTTTGTTGTGGGAAATTAAACTTGGATTAAACTGGATTAAATGGACGAGAGAGACATTTCTCTATTGACAGTTTTCAATTTATAGTCATTTGTCATTTGAAGTTATTTTTGTAAATATTTAAAGGCGGACCATGGAAAGATGTGTAAGTTTACAAGTTCTAAAATACTGTATGAAAGCACGAAGGATGAAAGTGTACCGAAAAATATCCAAACGTCAATCTCCGTCTATCTCACTCCGAATTACGCTAATCCACTCCAGTCCGCCTCATGTGAACGGGGTATATGATTTAAGTTACAATTTTTAATATATATAATAACTATCACAAATTCGTAGCACGTAATGATAATTAAATTATTATATTATACGATTTGAGGTGTAAGGAACTGCACAGCGGTCCGATCAGAAATTTCTTTAGAATATAGGCAGAACAAGTGAGATAAGCCAAATATATCGTAGTCAAATTCTGGTTGTGTTGGCTGTAGTCAAAGATCAGTATAGGCATCGAATCGAATTCGAAGTAAATCAATTCGACTAGATGAAGTTAAGCTTCGAAATCGAATGCGAATTGCAGGAGAGAAAAACGGAACACGATATCGAATCGTATTGGCGACCCGACAGTGGTTCGCTAGCTCGACTTTCTTTCGAAGTTCTTGTATTTGTTGGTAGTTCGTTTTGGTTTCGATGTTTTTTAATAGTAAGATCTGGTATCGACCTCTCTTGCAAGGCGTTTTGCTAAGTAAATACTATATCGAATAAAATAATAATAAAATCCCAACTTACAATACATGCGAAGAACAATTTCATGAATAGAAAATATTTGCTTTAACGACTTCCTCTGAAATTGACATGAGCCGTATCGTAACTTCTATATATAGCAAACAAATCGAAGAAATTTCGAGCTATAAGCGATGCATCTATTTCGAATTTTCGGAAATTTCGGTATGCTTGAAAACGTCGTTTATGGTTAAAAAATCGAAGATTTCGAGCCACAGCCGGTTCATCTATTTCGAATTCTCGGAAATTAAGGCATGATGCTAAAACTTCGTTTAAGTTAAAAAAATCGAATTGTTTTCGGGCTACGACCGTTTCCTGTTTGATATATGTTCTAAGGAAATTTCGCAATTTGAAAATGGCCGGAACTATTTGCTTGCAGTACTATTGATAAGCTGCCCGTGCTCCCGTACGAAATTTGGTATGACGGAATTTGCGCTAAATCGATATCACATTCATAAATGTAATTAGAATTAAGAAGAAATGCACCAACAATCTAATTAATGGATCAAGTCTGGTAACTTGTCACATATTCATTAACAAACTTGCATCACTGATAAGAGAGATAGAACTAGTAGTTGGTATCAAACTACACCAATATCGATGACCATGGATACTGGATTTCATATAACAGGAGCCGAGTCGAGCAGTACTACGTGCTAAGCACATACATACAATAGTAATGGTACTATTAATTGTTTAAGGGGGTCATCCCTTGTGAAGGCACTTTTTTTTTTGAATTTTTTCTGGCGAACTCAATAAACATACAATTGTGAAATTATTACCACATATTTATTCATGGCTTGAGTACACTCTACAAATTTCAGTCCGAAATCGTCGTTCATTGCTGGAGTACACGGCAACTTAGTCACTCATCTTCAAAAAAAGCATTTTTCGGTAACCACGATTGCCGGCTTTCTGCTTATCCATAATAAAAAAATTAAACGGCATTTTAATCTGTGAAGTATGAACTAGTTTCTGAACTAGGATTTTTAAAAAATATTGAAAATTAATTTTTTGGCATCTTGTTGAACATTTTTTCGTGAATTTTGGTGTTTTTTCACTACTTCTTCAACATGTAAAAAAAACGGCTTGATGAATCCGAATTATCGTAGTTTGCAAAGTGTCATGACATGAGTACTGAATAAGCTAAGAAAATTTCAAAGGAATTCGTTCGATTAATTTCGAGTTATCGTGGTTACCAGTTTGAAAAATACAGTTTTGAGAAAAACGCGTTTAAAAATTCAAATACGATTATCACCAATAAAATTCGAACTTTTTGGGACTAAACTAACCGTTATATTTGAAACAGGAGATGAGTTTAGGGATATAACTGCTTCTCTATTGTGCATTTATACCTGCGTTTGTATTAAAAGGGCTTAGGTAAGAAACCTAAGCAAAAGAGAAAGGTTCCGATGCTGGAGCGCACGCTCCAAACACCTGGTCTGTTCAACGCTGTAACTTCCGAACGACTTCGAATATCGGAAAATCACTTTACCCACATATTCTTCACTATATTTGAATGCAATTTATGCAAAAAAAAAAAAAAATTGACATTAGTCACATGGGATGACCTCCTTAAAACTTGAACTAGCAAAGTGAACTATTTATATATTTCCACCGCGCTAATAATCACGCATAGAAATAATGATGGTAACAAAAGGGAATGCACACCCACGCATAATATTAAAAGTTAATTTGATTTTTGTATGTCCGTCAGTCTGTCTGTCTATCCTGGCATTAACTCGAGAACATGCCATCCGAAAACGGTCCTTGTCTGTGCGGTTACTTAACGTTAGATATGAAAGCCCTTATACATAAAGTATTAAAGAATATTTGCCGTGTCTGCCACGATACCCGTCTGTAGATATGAATGGGCCTTATTGCAATGGGTTTCATCTTTAAAATGAAATATAATCTACTTCCGGCCGACCTAATACTGTGCATGTACCGTACAATTTGAGACAAAATAATAACTTAAGGGTAAGAAGACGGACTAAATATGATCTTGCTACAACACTACAATAATTTATCACTTGAATTGAAATTAACAAACAGAATTCATTTATTTAAACTAGCTAGCAGAATTTATTAGAGATAATAATACTTAAATTACGTAGTAGTCAATTAAATTGAACCTAAAGAATTACAAATTATGGGTGAACGAAATGAGATTTTGTAAAGTTTTTTAAAACTACTGTTCGGCTCCTTGGCCTATTATAGAATAAGGCAGTCAAGGTTCTTGTACCTTGGCTGTTGATGCGAGCGTATCAGGTGCTTGTACCTGTACACTAGTAACAAAAGCTGATTGCTGAAAAAGAATTTGGTTAGTAAAACACACACTTTTTAAAAACACAGTAAAATTTATTTAATTTGTCGCATGTTATTTATACAACTTTGTACAAGTTGTTGTGCACCTTTTCAGTCGTTGAGCAATTCCCACGGAAATCGGACATGGGTTCATTTTACAATTCATAATCACACTGTCATCTGACGCCCAATTTTACTTGGTGACCATGCAATTTTATGATAAGCGGCTAGTGTGAAAAAATATTTTTTGTGGGGAAATCATTACGATGAGTGAAAAGATGCTGTGCTGGAAAAGTTAGGTTATATATTGAATGCGTAATTTATTTAACAGATTTTACATGATATGGATTTTTCGTAAATCTAAACAACTACCACTACTGCTGCTTGCCTAAGATAGGAAACATAATCTACCGTCATTGTAGCGGATAAGTACATTAATAACACTTTCAGGACTGCACGCTTCACGCAAGTTTTCTTCTCTTTTGCAGCCAACCTGACCATCTCCGATTTGGATGAAACTTTCACAGATTGTAGGGAATACCAAAATAGCTCACCCATTTTTTCGTCGGACAGAAAAAATTATTATAACCAATTTTATAAAATTTCGTTTTCTGAAGAAAATTTTAGTACAATAAAAATGTCTAGGACTAATCGTTTTCACAGTATATGTAAAAAACCTAAATTTTTATATGGCAACAACAGGAAGGGATTGTCCGATTTATTCCATTTTTGAAATTTTATTTGTTATTACTATAAAAACACTATGTACCAAATTTCGACGTTTAAAGTACGTGTACAAAATTTCAGTTTTCGAAGTGAACGCGTTCTCGAGCTATCGTGCGCACGGACAGATGGACGGACATGCAAAAATCAAAATAACTTTTAATATTACGCGTAGGTGTCCAATCCATTTTGTCCTACCATCATTATTTCTGTGTATTACAAACGGAATGACAAACTTAGTATAACCTATAGATTTCATCAATGGGTATAAAAATGGAACAAATCGGGTAACTCCTTCGTAGGGTTGTCATGCAAAAAATTAGGAGTTTTATGTATATTGTGAAAACGATTAGTCCTAGGTATTTTTATTGTACTGAAAAATTCTTCAGAATATGATATCCTATGAAATTTTTTCTGTCTGACGAAACTTTCTAGAAATATGCAAAAAACAACTTCAACGATCAAACTTGGACTGGTCTTAGACCAATTCTAGCTTTTTTGCTTGTTTTATGCAGAGTACGGAAACGCAAGCTCACGTGCCCACACGCCCGTGAGTAATAAATTGTATGCGATCAAAGCGCACATACGCATAAGTCGTGTGCGATTTTCTTGAGCATTCTACTCACGCACATGAGTGAGTAATTCAATATAAGGAAGCATACACTCGCGTGCGCATACGTAATTTTTCACTGCTCATTACTCACTCGTGTGCGCACGTGAGTGTGCGTTTCCTTACTCTGGTTTTATGTACTTTTATTTTGAAGCTATATGTCTTATTTATCTATGTGCACTGAGGGGCATGTTTTTTTTCTACTGTAGACCTCTGGCTTATTTTTTTTTGTATTTTTATTTTGAAGCTGTAGCTTTATCTACCTGTGCGCAAAAAATTATGATGGTATTAGGCTTAGTTGGAACAAGTTGAAATTTGTCCGAGCGTGGTGATTTTTCAGTAGCAACTTAATTAGAAAGTGATTTAGCGAACCATGCAATCTAATTTTGTTAATTATTCCTAAACGACTCGGAATGAGTTCTTCTTAAATGAAAGATAACAGATTATAGATAATTATAAGAGGAAAAAAAAGTGGTTTAAATGTTGCAAAAATGACCGATGAAACATAGTATGTTACGGCAATCATCTTAGATTCGGTAATTAGAATTGGATCGAGGCTTAATGAAAAGAATAATTTTTAGGACAAATATGTAATTTCCGAACTAAAAAATTGATTAAAAAAATGTTTTTTTTTTAAATCCTAAAATTTTGCCAAATTTTTATCTCCACCCGCGCTCCCCACCCCGATGATCCCACCCTTAGTACTGCGGCATATCTTAGCTATATTGCGAAAAAAAATTATTGAAATCCATCCAACATTTACAAACATAGAAATATCGATTTTGATGTATCAAGATAATTTGAGGTTACCGGAAAAGAGCTCAATTTGGTCGTCTTCCAGCACAAAATAGACTATTAAGTTTTTAAATATAAACGTTAAAGTATGTTCGTAGAATGAAATCGCATCTGCATTTTGTCCCTTAATCACATATCTAATTAGGTTATGAATACGATGATTACTTTCGAAGAAAAATCGAAAAGAAACCAAACCTTTTTTACGTGGAGAATGGACGTTTTTTGAGTGAAAAAATTACTTTATTTTAATCTCGTGTTTGCGAAGAACCGTACTTCGGCGGAATTTGCCACACAAACAAAAAACGTTCACAACAGACCGTTAATGCATACGAAAGAAAGAACGGGCAAAATATATGTAAAATGAATGATCCAAGTGCCAAAAAAGCCTTTTTTAGGATCAAAACGTCCGTATGAAGTTTATAGGATCAGAAAAAGAACCCTGCCTCTCGATCACACTCTTCCGTCTTTAATTTGATACCCCACACGCCCTATTTTGGACAACCCCTATGGGCAGTGGTGAAACCCCCCAGTCTCACAAGCCGCAAACCATATTTTTCTTCACCTATCGTTTTCTTCTGAACACCATAAATACAACAAAAAACGGCATTGCTCTACGGCCTTACTATGCGAAGTCATATTTTTTTTTATGAATTTTTAAAGTCATCGTATACCGTAAAATAACGAAATGTTATTATTAACAACAAATTTTTTCCTTTGGTGCTGCTATATTTTTTTATGAAAAATATGAAGCAAAATGCTGCATTTTGCATTTGAATCAAAAAAAACCGTTGCCCCGGGGGGTGGGGGGGGGTCATGGTAAGGGCAAAAAAAAATATAATTGTCAGCTTTTTTGGTCTTCCATACAAACTCGGAAAGTTTCATCCAAATCGGACGTTATCAGTTTTCACATTCAACAGATAACTTTGATTGTCTTTCATATGACACCAACTTGGTGCCATCGGCCTTTAACCGTCGGCGCTCCTATGACACTAGTATTGTGCCATCGGCCGTGAAAGACAACAACAACAAAAATCCTAAACGGGGGAAAAAGAAGTAAAATTAAGTTCGAAAATGAGACAACTCCTATGAAATTTGTTATAATCGTTTTTACTGTCCGACGAAACGTTTTAGAAATATATGCGAAAAACCACTTCAAAAATCATACTTGCAGAGAGGGGACCTTACAAAATTACATCTAGGGTATAATAAAAATTGGTCTTTTTGAACGAACAATATACAATTCAGATCTAATGATTAGCATTAATTTAAGAAAGATTATTTCAATTTTTATAATAATAATGTTGTGGTGAATAATGATTACAAATGATTTATTTGCCATTAATAGCCACATTTTTTCAAGTAGGATTAATTGCTTATCTTATGAATTCTTGCTAGTATAATTCAAGGAATACTAAGCGAGTGTCGTTTAATTTTTTACAGGTTTCAGGACAATAAAAGATGAAGGGTAAAGGTCAACAATTACTTCCAACTCAACGAACAACGCCGATTATTACGCACAGTAAGTAAATACAATCAAACGTATATTTTTTAAATTATTTGTTTGAACTTAATTGCAGGATTAGGTATAGCACATGCTCTAAATTCGTAAGGCATTAGTTAGTTAGTTCATATATTTATTACATAATACAGTAAAAAGAGACGGATACAAAAAAATGATTCCATTTGCTTGCAAGTAATTTTAGTTCTGTAAACAGACAAAAATGACATATATATGTACTAAACGTGCTTTATAGTTTACTATATTTGCTTTAATAATGAACCAGTTAATTAATTGAACTAGTTAAATGGAAACCATTGAAGAAATTATTTGCCGGATAAATGCAAATTTACTTCTGTGGTTGAGAAGCAAAAAATCAGCAAATGTTAATCGTAGCACGACAAACAATGGTTTGTAATAGTGAGTCAGAAAATGTGAGAAAAGAAGAAAAAAAACAGTCAGTCATTGTGTGAGGCTAAAATAATCAGTCCTAGTCCAAAAGGCTTTGATAAAGAGTGAAATATGTAATCATGATAATTATTTTTAATTTTTTGTGCAGATTTTAGAAGTACAAAATTCGCTTTTTAACGAAAATTATATATATATTATTATTATGTATTTCATGAGTTTTTTTTCTCTATCTATGAATTAAACAAATTCATAATGTTTTTATAGTTATATGTAATAACAACTTTGAAAGTAAAATAAAAATACACATAAGGCTTGCAAAAAAATTGTGTATGCACAGTTTAAAAAGTAGATAAGATATGTATATAGTATACCAAATTAAAGGGTAAGAATCGGGATTTGTTAATATCAGATAAAAATTATATCTTATAAAGGGCTCTGTCGGAATTCAGAGCAGCTTAAAACCAACATTTTCCAAAACCCGCTATATATCGAAAAATACCGTGCAGAATGGAATGTATTTGAAAGGTAAAAACCGTACCTTTAATATTTATGCTCTGATATCTGTCATTGCTCCTGAGTTATTGTAAAGGGTAAACTTTGAAATTCCTTCTCAATCTTAAATGACAACGGCGCACATAATTATAATAATAAATTAAAAAATCTATAATAGTAGTTGCTCAATCGGAGTAGATCTCTTTACAGAAGTGTCTCCTGAGGTTTTTATTACAATAAAACTCTAGTCGGCTACATTTTGCTAAGTGTCACATGGAGGAGGAAGTAAAAGACAACGACAGAAAAGTTAAGAAAGCCCTTCCAAAGTCATATTCACTAAAGGACATGCATATAACATGAGGGGGATTTGCCGACGACATATACAAAATATTTTGTCCAGAAAAACATGGTTTTTTTTCGGTACACTCCTCCACTGTTCAGCAATTAGGATATAATGATTTGTATGCAATCAATCAATCAGAGTTCTTCACACGCGTTTAACGAAACAAAACGAATTATGACGAAATTATAAACCGATATCCCGGGATATTTGAAAATATTTACGTACAGGCTTTTATTTTCACATTTTTTGATACACTTTACATTTAATTGTCCGAGTAATACAAAAACTCTAGGTTTCGCTATGACGATGTTTATCTCAGCTTGTTGCGCGACGGCAAGCTGTATTCTTGTTTGTTGTCAGGTAATTTTGGGGTATAGGGATTTAATGGAATTCGGCAGTTGGATGGGATTGGGGAGTAGCGAAATGTTAGAAATTTCACAACCTTGTTGTGGGATGATGACTGGCGTTTCGTCCTACATGGTGAGAAATATCCCGAAAGTCCAGAATGGTCCAACTATGATAAGTCCACGATGATCGAGCACACCAGGATGGTGTCCTATCCACGATGGTGGCCTCCTGTGCTAGTGAAGAAAGTAAGGTAATAAATGTTTCTCGTTTCCGAGTGAATAAGGTGAAGAGGTGATAAATAATGGAAGTTTTCAACTTGGAGTTGTATTGAAAGCTGATTAATGAGGTGGTTTGGATGTTGAGAGATCTTCTCAAGTTGTTTGAGCGCGAGAGTTAGGAGGTAGTTTTCAATTGGAGTGCTGTTTGCACTGTCGTACAAAAAGGTTTTGGGAAAGTAGTGTCCGTCAGATTTCCTGTACACTCCTGTACAGGCCTGAAGGATCTTTCTTTCAAGGGTGCTAATTTTCTTCATATATGATTCCGAAATGGTGTGCCAGATGGGGAAGCAATAGCAGATAATTGGACTGATAAGCTGTTTATATATAAGCAGCTTTTTATCTTTCGGGAGACCGTTTCTGCTTCTGATAATAGGGTTGAGTAGGGAGTAAGCGTAGTTGGCTTTCCTCATGATTAGTTTGGCGTGATTGTTGAAATTCAACAGATTATTGAAAGAGACACCAAGATTATTGCTGTAAGGCTGAAACTTTTCGTTATTGACTTCGATTTCGATGTTGTTGACTCGTGGGGCAAGATTGGGTGTTCCCCTTATGGAGATGTTTCGGAAGCAAATCATTTCAGATTTGTTGAGATTTATTTTGATGTCCCACTTTCTGTAGAACTCGTCGAGTTTGAGGACATGCTGCTCCACTTTGGTAGCAGCTAAATTGGCTGACATAGAGTGGGCGTAGGTAAGGGAGTCATCAGCATAGAGTATTGTGGTGGAATTTGAGTCGTTGTCAAGCTGATCATAGGTGAAACGATTGAAGAGAGTTGGTCTGAGGACCGAACCTTGGGGACACCAGCACTGACTGATGTTGCCTGAGATTTACCATTCTATGTAGAAATTCCGGGATGAAAGAAAGCTATGTATAATCTGGGTGAGATAAGGCGGGAACTCGAGGTTTATAATTTTGAATATTAGACCGTTTGTTCAGACTGAGTCAAACGCTTTTTCTACGTCAAGGAAGCAGCCTACTGTCTGCTCCCTTTTGTTGAGGGCGTTTGTAGAATCAGAGACGAATTTGGGCAAAGCGTGAAAAGTGGAGTGCTGGGGCTTGCAGCCGAATTGGGTGTCCTGCCTGATATTTAGGTCGAGGCAAGTACTTTCAATGTGTTGGCGGACTATTTTTCGAAAAGTTTGCCCAGGTCAGGGCAGAAGAGAGATTGACCGGAATTCATTAAGGTTTTTCGAGTTTTCTTTTTTTGGGAACTGGAACTATGCGTGCGGTTTTCCAGACATAAGGAAAGTATGAATTATTGAGGCAATGGAGTACAATCTTACTACAAGATATTCAAATTTAATATATCAGATCAAAAGCAATATACATTTCTGAGTATATTTCTTTTTGAATGACTCAAATCCGTCAAAAAATGACAAAGTTATTGAAGTTTAAAAAAACGGAGATTGAAAACGGCCACGGTACACAACATGCACGATGCCAGTCTGCACAATATAATATTTATAAGACGTCATTTTATGAAATAAATCCAAAACAAATTCAATCCCGACCGCTTTCTATCACGGCGGCGCAGCGACTACACTTGCGCTGCGCTAGACCGCGAATTGTGTTGTGTATCGTAACGTCATCAGGTTAGAGCGCGTTTTTGAGAATGCGGCACTAAAATCGCTATAGCCTCGTCATTTTTTACCCGATTTCAATAATTCTTTCACTGAATTAATTGTTTTTTGTTTGTGACTATAATTCTGCATAATTAACTAAAATAGTCGTAACCTCAATATTGAAGATAATTGTCAGAAATTCTATGACGACAGGTGGGAGGTTTTTGATAACTTTGTTGGAAATGTTATCTGGGCCGGCGGTTTTTTTGCCTCTGATAGTCTTGATTAGGGCGAAAACGTGAGCAGGATTTGAAAAGATGCTTAAATCATCCGGACAGTACATTACAAAATATGTTGGTATCTTGTTTTGTTATCATTGGTCCAATCATTTGTAGTAGTTTCTGAAAGTCGCTTATTGACATCCTAGTAAAATTTCTCAATAGAACACCTGCGACAATTTTTCGCAGGGCTCTTCTCTTTCTACTGATGATTCCGTATAATTGTGGTTAAAATTAGAATTACCCGAAAGATTCAAATCTGTTTTGGAAAAATGAAGGAAATATCCCTTAACTATACTAACTTGTAGCATATTACCTGCATGCGCTATATGAAAATGGACTCTTAAGCTCTGCGGAACAAGAAGTGGTAAGTGATTTCCTTTTCAACCACCTGGACACCAATGGCATTTGGCATTATTTCCATAAAATCTATCTTTCCTAAATTGGTACAGAAAAAAGTTGAACTTACACAGGAAATAGTCGCAGAGAGCTAAATCTGGAAAATATGTTGGATGGAGTAGCAGTTCGTAGCCCAATTTATGGATTTTTGCCATGGTGACTACACACGTGTTCACCGGTGCATTCTCTTGATGGAACAGCACTTTTTCTTCACCAAATGTGGTCGTTTTTGTTTCAAATCAATATCGAATCTGTCCAAAAGCTCTAAAAATTTTTCGCAGGTGATCGTTTTACCCTTTTCAAGGTAATCGATGTGAATAACACCGCGTACATCCCAAAAGACTGTGGCCATGACCTTGTTGGCCGACAGACAGACCTTGTACTTCTTTAGTGCACGTTGACCCGGTGAAGCCCCATTGTTTTTTGGTCTCTGGTGTGTTGTGATGGATCCATGTTTCGTCCACGGTTACGAAACAACACAAAAACTCGTTCGGATTGCAGCTGAACATCGCCAAACATTCCTTTGAAGTGGTCACACTATAGCGCTTGTGGTCGAGTGTGAGCAATCGCGGCATCCTTCGCGCGGATAGCTTTTGCATGTCCAAATATTCATGTAAAATGTGATGTATCCGCTCAGTTGAGATGCCTACAACCTCAGCCAGCTCACGCACTTTCATTCTCGGATCGTCTAATATCATTCCATGGATTTTATCTACTATTTCTGGCGTGACGACTTCTTATTATTATTATTATTATTTTTCTCTTTATTGTACAACCTTAAAATAAGCCTAATACAATAAAGGTTGTTAGGCCCACGGCTTTTCGGCCATCTGGGCTCTGTCAGTCCTATGGTCTTGTGGTTCTTATTCTTCTATTATTTCTTAATATTGTTTTTTTTTGTATTATTTATAATGTAGCAATCATTCTATTTTATTGTTTTTTTTTCGTTAAAGATTAGAGAATTCATTTCTTTTACAAAATTTTACCTATTATGAAACAACTAGAGAAATAAGTTTTTTTTTTTTTTTAATTACTAAATTGTACCTATTATTAATTACAAGATGTCTATACTTATTTTATACTAGCTTCCTATAATAAGTACACAGTTTTTGTTTTGTTTTGGACGACCTGAACGTTCGGCGTCATTTATGCTGGTACGACCACAACGGAACTCAGTAAACCGCTTCTTTACCTTTGAAATTGATGGTGCGGTGTGTGCAGAGTGCCCAGAGTATTTATCAAGCCTTTCCTTGGTTTCGGTAATGGTTTTTTTACGCAAAAATAATGCTTAATTAGCACAGACTTGTCAAACTGCCCTCGTTTGCCACTTTCGTCGTAGTTCTATACCAAGTCTATGTAAAAACCAACGTGGAAAACCTTGCCTTATCGTATCAAATTTGTCAAATCTAGCATGCTCGCACAAAAATGTATTTTTGACTATTAAATGGAAGATGATATTTAAAGTTGAGACTTTCCGTGCTATTTGGTGTGCCTGCATACAAAAAAGCGGTCGAGTTAAAATGAACTAATGGCCCTCTAATAGAAAGCCCTATACATTAACTCTCTCTCTTGCTGTATTATGCCACATAAATTCATCGAAATGATAGCTTTCTTTAGTTGAATAAAAAGTTAAAGAGCTTTGAAAAAGTGATCGGAGTTTATATGGAGATTTTCTTATCTAATGTTGTCTGTACCTTAGATTTGCAAAAAGTTATAGTCTTAAGCATTTCATTTCATGTTTAGAAACGCGTCGATGTTTTCTTTTTAGTCATGGAAGTAGTAAACTTCGATATTTTCAGAGCGGGCATATAATTTAGTGGTTGAAGCTTTATTATTTAATAGAAAATTTTTAAATTAATTTTTATATTTATAATTTTTTATAACTTTTTTTAATTTTTAAGGAGCGTGATAGCGTTTCTGGGTTTTTTCGCACATGCATGAAGGAGCGAGATCGCGCTCCCTAGTATTCAAAGGGTTAATATAATTATTTTTACATTTTGAAGTAACACAAGCACGCATATATCCGCTTATATACAAGATTGCGAATTCGAGCTAGACAAAATCACGTCCCAAGTTGCGACCGACCTTCTATGTAGTTTGAAAATGTTGTCATTTACATATTATTTCTCTAATACATCTGAAAGCTTTTTTCTAGCTGCATTTGGTTGATGTGAACTTTTACACGATTAACGTGTTAGTTATCGTAAGCTTATGGAGATCATGTCTCATTTAAACTATTTTATTTAGTTAATTGTACGAGTCTTGTTTATAGTGCGTAATTTTACAACTTAGAAAAAACATATTTAAATGTGTTATACTCAGCATAGTAAATTTCGAGCCAACTGAAATGGGAAATCGGTTTTTCAGTACATGTTAGTAATCCTGTTTGGTCAACTTTTTTTTATACTTACGTACATATTTGTTTTAATATCGATTTTTGAAAAACAACTTATTGCAATAATAGAGCAAAAACTTAGATTATGATATGAATCATCAAAATTAAAACGGCAATGTTACATATCTCTCAGTCAGTTTCGTTAATGTTTGTAGCAATTTAATTTTTATGTCAATGTCAATTCAAGCTGAATTAAGGTAATAGAGTAGAATAAAAATTCCCTAAATAAGACCGTAGTAGATAATTATTAAGAAATGTTTGCATTAAACATAACATGCGTGTACTAAATATATTACTATACTCGTATGTACATCACTGACTAAATTTTATGTATTCATATTATATAATAATGAGTATTAAAAATAGTTTTATGTAAATAATATTTCAGATGGCAGTGCGGACGGCGAGAGAGCTCCTTTCTTGACTGAACCGGTAAGGCTAACGCCTGCTTGGGAGGCAAACAACCTGCCCAACGATGAATTGAATTTCAAAGGTGAGTCAAAACTAATTTGTATTAAGAAAATCAAAATGATATTTATTATAAACCAAATCTTTTACCTTACCAACGATTTTCAATATAGTTTCTATTTGACAAACTCATTCTGTAGATTCGATGTATTTTCCCACGGATTACTAGTATTGCCTAAACCACAACTCGTGCAATGCACAAATTTAAAATCTTAGCATTTGCGCTACATATTTTAGAAGTCTAAATTAATTCCCACACCCTGCGTAAAATTTTATCATTTAGATTTTCATTCTCTCTTTGGGTGGAGTAAAAACGTAAACGGACGAAGCCAAAGCCATAGAGCATTAGGGGCCGACCAACTGAGACATTTTGCAATTGTAGTTCTTTTATATCTCGACTGACTGCGGGAAACTGAATGCTTAAAACATGAAAAACTTTTATTGAATATGCAACGTGATGCCGAATATTGAGGACAATTTCTTTGATGTTAAGTTCAACGTACCACAAATCACCTATTTTTGCACATACTATATGTACTTGTCACTCAATGCTAACAGCAGAAAACAAGAGCGGTTATAGTTGGGCTGACATACATAGACAGGCTGAAGTTTCAATCGTTTTTTTCGATTTGCTGCAAGATTAACTGTTTTTTTTCCCCATTTTCGTGATTTTCCTAAATCATTAAGCCTTCAGGCTACAACATAAATGCCCTAAAAATATTATGAGTGCATCGCGAATGCTTTCTCTGTCAGTTCGTATGATGCGAATGTCAAATATATTTAAAAAAAAAATCAAAAAGATAGTAGTATTTTGGCTTACTCGAGGCGTGCTCAGAGCACCTCAAATACACCTGAACACCGATTTCTTGTAATTTTATTTACTTTCAGAGTACTCTGACCGCTCTGAACGTGTATCTTTATTATTGCTCAAAGTTTTCAATCAAATTGTAGGTAGATATTTTTAACATTTAGGGAAATCCGTCAGTAATACCAATAGAGCACAAGAAAATCCTATTGAAAATGTGAATATTTTAAATTTCATAATTTTTTCTTTTCTTTCACCCATTATTTATTTTTATAACTTTATTATTATTTATTTATTTTTATAAAGAATCTTGTATTATCAATTCATATTTCACAAATGACGAGTGTTGCCAATATAAAAAAACCTACCAGAACACTTTGAGCACACTGGATTTGTACCTTTTTTCCAGAGTGCACGGACGTTTTAAAAAATCTGTTCGATCTACAGAGCGGAAAAAGATAATTTAAAAAGAAAACGTTTTTTTTAAAACTGCGCCATTTGTATGTATATCCTATAATGTCCTAGGCTCTATTCTTTCTCCGATTCTTTTTCACTATATTTATTAATGTATGCGCATAGAAATGATGCTGTTAGAGCAAAATGTATTGGACACCCACGCATAATATTAAAAGTTATTTTGATTTTTGCATGTCTGTCTGTCGGTCTGTCCTCACTATTACTGGAGAATGCGTTTACTTAAAGAACTGAATTTTTGCACATGACCTTTGTAAAAACAAATTAGTTTTTAGTTCGAAAATGACTGAAATCCAATTCGTACTGTTGCTATACAAAAATGTTGCTTTTGACTCTATATTTGGAACCTGCCTGAGAAACACCTCGACGTAGAAAGCTGAAATTTTGTACAAAGAGTTTTCATAAAAATTGTAAATACAAGTTCAAAAATGGACTAAATTGGGAACTTCTACTTCGTGTTGCCGTAAACAATTTAGAGTTTTTACGTATACTGTGAAAACGATCAGTTCTAGACGTTTTCATTATACTAAAAAATTCTTCAGAAAATAAAAGCCTATGAAATTGGTTATAATCATTTTTACTGTCAGACAAACCGCTCTAGAAATAGAAAAACCATTTTAACAATCAAATTGCACAGAGGGGGTGACAATCTTAGATTATATAACAAAAAGGATATGTTGCGTGTATCAGTTTAACGTTTCTGTTTTATTTAATTATCATTGTTTATTTACTTGACTTAAATTATGTCATCCATATAAAGGCAACGCCAAAAAGAAGAAGTAATATCAGGAAAAAATGGGGCACTTACAAAATTCTTAAAAATTTAAAAAGGCAATGTTTTTACAGATCTTAAAAATATTTACCCCTCTCAAGTTATAACGTTGAATGTACTACCCTTTTTTCAATCCTATATTACAAATTTAAGGATTTCATCCGAACAAAACGTAGCGAAGTGCAAAATATATAATGAACTGGTGTAAATACATCTAGTCTAAAATACTTACGTCATTTCATAAACAAAATTTTCCATCTTATTATACATCGTTGATAACTTATTCAGAAGTCTGCCTGGCTTCAAGTGGTGGAGGGTGCTGCGAGATGGCCTCGAGGGCCGTAAAAATACCGGTTAACTTACGTGATTTCATAAAGGTTGATTTTTGGTGGGGCAGCTGAGAATTATATTTCATGATTAATTGTAAAAATGACAGACATATTTGATGGCGGGAAAATGGTGGCAGACGTCAACAAAGACTCGGAAGAATGTGTATAACTTACGTTATACCACGATTCTTTGAGAGCGCTTCCACTTAGAGTGCAGAAATCTTACACGCGGGTTTTTTAGAAAAATGAAACCAATCGGGAAACTCCTTCGCAGGGTTCCATACAAAAATTTTGTGTTTCGCTATATAATTATAGCACTGCCTAAGAACGCATAGACGTAGAGAGCTGAAATTTGGTACGAAGTGTTTTCATAGCAATGGTAAATACTAGTTCAAAAATAGAGTAAATCGGCCAACTCCTTCTTGGTGCTGCCATACAAAGCTTTGGTTTTTCATATATATATATTTGAACGCTGCCTGAGAAGCTTCTGCTGATAATTCGACGCATGTATCATACAAAGTCCTAAACTCTTCGTGTATTCGATATTTTTTTTAATGATCGCGTGGATGTAATTTATAATTAATTTATATGCCATACGAGTTTTGTTACGATATAAATTCTTCTTATCAATAAGATAAAAAAAAACAAATTATTTTGAAATTCTTATCGTGAGATTTTGATTAGTTTTTTTTTTCTGTTTTTTTTTTTGCAAAGAGAAATGCCCTCACAAGTAACAGTCTAGAGTAGTTTTTAAGTTAAGGCACTTCGAGCGCTTTTATTGCTTTAATTTAAGTACAAACATAAAATGGCAGTAAAACTTTTTATTGGTAATATTTTAAATTTCAAAGCGTTGGTATACTCATTTTAGTTGTGTGGCTTCAATTGTAGCTTATTTTCTTTAAGAGTTAAATAATGATAACAAAATACTTTATATTGGATGACAATCGACATTTATTATTTCTAATACTGGGGATGCAGAAAGAGTTTCCGTCTCTCATCTAGTCACTGCGACATCTGAGATTTGTGTAACATAAATCAAAACAATCAGCATAGTAATTAATGACTCTCATTTTTTCAAGTTTAACCTCCTTATCGGACGGTTACAGAAATTGCGATTAGATATTGGGACAAAGCTAGTACTGTATCATGTGTTATACATCATGTTGTTAAATGCGTATTGTATTCACGTGTAAAATTTATTTAAGTTGATTACGGAAAAAAAAAAATTGAGCTTTTTCCACGTTTTTGAAGATTCACATACTCCTAAGGAGGCGTGCGTGAATGGAATCTGTTTCTCATATATGCAAAGTAAAAAGACGGAATTAGTAATTAGAGAGAGATTTATTGATCCATAGTATCTTTATTTTTCTCCAAGTGGCTCTGGATAACCCTATACGATGAGTTCTTTGCTGGTTTAATTGCTTGGAATATTATCATTATCGTGTCGTAGCGTGTGGCTAATCCAGCCCTATACTTCTCTTTTATTTTATTACCACATCGATACTAATTTTGCATGTCTGCCTCTAAAGTCCTTCGTTTGAAACTCCATTATTCCAGCGATTTTTTAGGATTCGATGTATTTACAAGGGTATTCAAATTCATAAAGCAACATTATTTTTGCATTGAAATTGAAAAATCGCAAAATTGTTTTTTAACTGAGATCTCTCTGGATTTTTACGGGATACCTTGGAAAAAGATTTTATTTATACACACATTTTTTTCCCACACATATGGAAGTTAATTATGCATAACTTTATCTGGAATCAGTGCAAAGAGGTTGAACTACCTACTACTGAGATGAGGGACCCTGATATTTGCGGAACCATACATTTTCATTTTTAATGCATTGGAAAAAGCATCATTAAAGACTCTGACAAATAGGAATAGCGCAGTACACGTCATTAACGACATATATATGTAATATTACAAAGTAGAAAAAAATGCAGTCAAAGTTTTAAACCCTGGCAGTGGGATAAGTGGTACATAAACGACTACACCAGATACAATTAGTGAAAAAGTAATGGGTTAGTGAATATAACCAAAGACTGAGTGCTTGGCTAAAAGCAAACTGAGAGAGTTTTATTAAAATTGACTAACTCTAAGATTGTTCATTCTTCTCCCCGTTGAATCCTCAATCAATTTAGTTAGATCTGCAGGATGCGGCTTGGACTTCTTGGTTGTGGTATGGGTTTAGTCTTCTTTGGGTTGCAGGTTGCAATGCGTTGCTCTAGATGTTCATCCAAGATATAATACTATGACAATGATGAGGCTCACACCGAGATAACTTATACCGAAATGTCGCATCCGTGTAAGTTTGGTGCAGATTTTTGAGGATCTTCTAAGACTCCCACTCCCTTGACATCGAGGGCTATTAGCTAACGTTATTGGTCTCTGCACGGGAGCTATGTTTTTGTAGGATAATCCGAGCTTTGTATATCAAGCTTTCGATTTTTTTTAATAAATTTGGTGCCCGTGTATGGTAACGTAGTCCTCCTTTATTACACAATTTGGCTGGACTTTTACAAGACTAGAATCATTCAACACTATTGGGAATGCTTCACCATCACAGACTACGTTAATTAAAAAACCTTAAACCCCGTTAGGGCAAGTATTCATTGATTAGTGTTTGACAATTGTATCCAAATGCGTTGTTCTTGTACTTCAGTTAGTTTGCATTTTTGTACCACTGGGTTATTGTTGAGTAGGTCGATCTCGCATGCGCTTATGTTGGCTCCTTTATGATATATTGGATGAAGCTGTTTGCAGAGATGATGTTAAGCTTCAAGCACTATGCAAGTCTTACTATTTTCGAGCATAGTATTTATTTTGTCGCGCTCTTACCGCCTAGTAAGGAGAATATGATTGTATATGCATTGGTATGACCCTAAATAAGTCGATATTCTCTCCATTTACCAATGGGATTATTTTAAATATGACAAGGTCATTAATAATTCCAGCCTTGACCATTATTAGGTGATATAATTCTTATAACGTTCACTTGATTCATCGGAATCCGGAAGTTTAGTGGTAAGTTGCTCCGAATTGTCATGATATCTTGCCTTAGCTGTTTACCTGATAATAACAGCGGCCTTATTTTTCTATAATTGCTGACTGAAATCGTTTGAGATTGCTGGCAACAAGTGATATTTGGCTTGCTGCCTTGTTCGCCTTCGTTATTTATTCTGCCCATAATTTGCCGTATTTGAACATCCAGAGCTTTGAACTTCTCTTCAGTCGTAGCTTGGTAGCTTTGATGATGTTTATGGTTGAACCGATCACAAATGTTTGATTTCTCAAGAGTTCTAGGGGATGTTTTCCATTTTTCTGAACCGAATTGTTTTTTCTAGATATTTTTTCTGCATGCTGAAGACTGCGTTCGCTATATTACCGACGACGTTAACTGCCCCTCTTTTTTGTTTGGTTAGGAAATGTAGCTGCGATATTAGCTCATTGTTTTATTTAATTCTTCCAGGATAAACTCAAATTTGTGGATTAATTGTAGGTAAGAGCCTTTGTTAGTTATATTTACTTGATTACACAGATGTTGTAAAGCTGTGGTCCCGTTTTTTAGTGTGATAATATCCAGATTTATTGCACCAAGATGCATGCCAAGTTGGGTTTTAAATTGGATAATTTCGACAGCTTCCTTTTATGGCTGGAGTACGAGACAGGCAAGCAATAATGTTATTATTGAGCTACCAAGTGATGTTCGTACTCTTTTTTAGGTGACTGATTTGTGGTAGTGAAAAATTCCGAAGTGTTGTGGTCTACACTATCCTGTTTTGAAGGAGGTTGCTTAATCTGTTCCTCTTGATCTCATAGGAATGCTCTTCTTCACATGTTAAAGGGCAAGATTATCGATTGCACGTTGTAATACATTCGTTGAAATGCGCACGTCAGCTACCCGGACTCGCCCGTCTCCGCCTTTGTGTACCTCCACAATCCTCTCTAAAAGCCATTTCATTACTGGTGTATTATCTTCCCTTATAACAACTATCGTTCCCGGCTTCATTTTGGGATGCTTGCTTCCACTTATGGCCAGTTTCACAGTCGAGTTTAAACCAAGGTTTAGTTTAAAACACCCTCCAAGTTTAAACGTAGTTTAAACCAAATCGGGTTTCACAGTGCATTCTTTTAGTAACGTTGGTAGTAATGATTAAATTGTGAATTAAATTAGTTATCGCCACCATTATGAAGCAATTTTGCAATGAATCAATCTGTCAATCGGAAAAAGTAAACAGATCAGAAGTAAAAAATAAAAAATATGTAGTTATATTTTCTAATTTTAAATATGCCAACATTAAAAAAGGATGAAAATTTTAGCATAAGTGAAGTTGAGCTATTGCCTTCACTAATGCATAAAAAAGAGATATATAATAGAGCGCAAGAAGACGGACAAGAATAGATTCGAAGACAAAGTGACAAAGTTCTTTACTTAAACTGAACCTAGCATAAAAATCAACGTCGTCCCTCTAATTAAAATGATTTGGCCGATTTCTAATTACTCTCAGTCGTCGCCAGAGTTGTAAATTTAACTCAAAAAAATCTTCTTCATCGCTAGAAATGTCTAAATCTAAATCGATGATGAAATTATTTTCTTGATACAAAAAAAGCAATGCTACTGTCAAAATAAAATTATCTTGAGTTTAAACCGAGGAAGGGCACGGTTTAAACTCTAGTTTAAACCGGGGTTTAATCCAAACTGTGAAACTCATTCGTGGAGTTTAAACTAAATATTTGGTTTGAACTCAGACTGTGAAACTGGCCATTAAAGCGATAAAAGTGTCAAGGAGTGAGCGAGGTCATTTGGATCTGAAGATATTGCCATCAGAGGACGTGATTTGAGGATTACTTTTATTTTTACAATTGTAGTTTCCAATTCCTCATACCTGAGCGATGCTGATGAGATGCTTCGTTGTAGCAACTGTTTAGGTGACTTGACTACAGCTGCCTGCAACCCACCGAAGTGAGAGGCTCTTGCTTGGAACAAAATGAAAATCGAGATTCTTGGTGCTACAAAATGATTGCTAATTGTTGCTAATTGATTTTTGCTCCTCCTCGTAGCATACCTCTATCTTCTAAAAACGGCAACAGCGTGACCAATGAAATTGTTTTACTAACCTATTGTATTGCTGTAGATGGTGGATATCTTCTTTAAGCTCCTGTTCTTGCATTTTACCTACGATTAAGAAATCGATTGCGATTTAAATCGTAAAATATATCCAACCAGCTTTTATAGCTGCATTTTACCTACGATTAAGAAATCGATTACGATTTAAATCGTAAAATATATCCAACCAGCCTTTGTAGCTGACCGAAGGAGTTTTTCGTATTCTTTACTTCTTTTTAAATCTTCCTATTTTTTCACATGAAAAACTGTTGGAAAACAGGGCTAAGTTTCGTACTTTTTCCTCAAGCCGTCGCCATTTTGTTAAATTTAAAAAAAGCCTCCATAGGGGCATAGCGGCTTTTCTACAGATTAATAATCAATTTGATTTTTTTCTTTATGATGCAAACTGCAGCCACAACCGTGGACACCGATTGCTCCAATTTTTTAAACTCACTTTCTAAAATAATTATTAACAACAAGTAAAAATAAATAAAAACTAATGAAAAATATATTTTTGTATTGCTAAAGAGTGGTCTTATTCGTAAAAAAAATCATCCCGATCCCCCCCTCCTATCCATCCGAAAAAAAAAATCGCGATAATTGACATTTTTTTGGCCGGTTACACTGAGATGGTCCCTTAAGATACGCCATTTCTATCTTTTTTCGGATTCTGCATAGATTTAGCGGTTGCCAGATGTAAATATTATATATTATCTACTGCTTTTTCATAATCAACAAAAACATGTGTTTTGTGCTTCCCATAAAGACCAATAGCAGAGTCATTCCGAGTTTTAACAATTTGTTAGATACCCTTTCTTTGGATTTTCATTAGGTACCTTTCATCGAATCCTTCAGGAAAGTCCAAACTCTCGATGTTCCTTCAAGGATTGGTAAGAGACTTATGATGATTAATACAGGTACTCGGATGAAATTTCGTCTTTTCCAACGGTTTAATAATTAGTTTCCATTATTCCTCCTTATTATTGATGGCATAAATCTTTAACCCCCAAACGGTTTGAAATTAACCCCTCTTCACTCTTCCATGACCGATAGGAATCAGGAGTGGCAAATTAGGAATAATAATATAAATAATATTAAAAGTATTCCAGAAGTAAGGTCATTGGACAAAATGCGGCTTATAATATTCGGCCCTTCTAGTCCTTATAAAATGGCTATTGTATTAATATTTTAGAGGACTATTTAGATGGAGCTATCCTTTTGGTACAGAATGCCTCAACTATGTATTTATTTATGTGTGGTGACGATCTTTGACTGGCCATACGACTAGTATCTCAATATAAACATGTAATTTATACACACATATGTACATACTTACCTTGAAACGACTGTTCAAGTTGGACTGAAATTATTTGTTGTTTTACTTCCATGAAAACGGAATCGATACAGCACGTCCCCAAAAAAGTATAATGTTGTAATACATGGTACACTTTAATTTTCAACTCAAGTATTAAATGAAATAAATTTTAATGTATAAGTCTTAGCCGAAGGTCCAAGAAACTGTATTATATAATCTAATTACTCGGCATTGAGTGTCGCCGTTGGGCTAATCTCGTCCTTTGTAGTAAGATGAAGTTCTTTGGTTCCTTTCAATCTTTCATTTAAAATTGATAAAAAAAATATAAACAAGAGCTTAATTCAGATATAATACATATATAAGAGAACAAAAATATTTCTCCCTTCCATCATTCATATAAAAACATCATAAAAATATTTATAATTGAAATTTTTTTCAAGCATTCAAATTTGTTTCTTCAGGCTCTGTGAGAGCCAGCCGGGAATTATGCTTAAACTTTGAAGTCGTGATACCATAGCAGAGTAACGCCGATTCACTGGGTGGGCAATTTGATTAGATCAACACATGTGTTGGGTCAAAGTGTAAGTACTATCATAGTTCATAGTGCCGATAAGCTTCGTGCGGTGAAGTAAAAATACATTTAATTATTTTTGGTGTACTGGTGATTAACGCAATTCAATATAAAATATACGAAAACTAAGCTCTAAGTGAATTATACCAGTTTTTGATATAATACGTTGCAGATAAACAAAATATTTTGTTCTGTATTCAGTCTTGCGGCACTTGAAACTAGGTGAATTTTTAGTACCCACAAGTGTGTGTATTTTTCAAATGGAAATTAAATTTATTGAACGCTATATAATAATAACAATAAAATAAAATTATAATGAAATGCTAGTTAACAGATATGTAAAGGTATGTTCATATCTAGTAACAAGGAACTAGTAAAAAAAGTTATGTTGATGTTAAGAGCAAGTATTGTCAATATTCTGAACCCAACATCAGTCCTTTAAGAGTATGTGTGTTATAATATTGAATTAAGCTATAATCAAATGATTGTTTATTTTTTACGCATTACGAGTGACAACACAAAATATTGCCATTTCTCCATGACGAGTAGTCGTCAATTACAGCTAACTGACTGAGAAGACATCATGGTTTCATCGAGCTGAGCTTAAATTTGTGCACTCTTGCATCTCTTTTGCATACTTATGTACATTCTTCAGCTATAATCACACCAAACATGCTCTATTTTCTATTGAACTTGAGATTACATTCTTTCAACTAGCTTGATCCCTCTTTGGACATAAGGCAGACGAGAATTTCAATCTTTCTAAACGCTGTAATTATTAATCCACATCTTTAGTTGGGCTTCAAACCACTGAATGAAATATCACTTGCACATTATAGAATCATAGTCCAATGTGTACCAATTCACCTTTAATTTATAATAACGCTAAATGTAGAATATAATCGTGCTAATATACTAGAATTTTCGGAAACGAAAGCGGGAAAGCTATAATTTCGTGCTGCATACCTGTGATACACATAGGGTAAATTTAACTGAATATTTAAATTATCACTGAGTATTCAAAAAAATACCGCGAAAAACGAGCGAGTAATTTCGGAGTATTCTATATCCCCGAAAAATGGTGGATAATTTCAATTTGTGTAAGCACATATTCAGTGATAGACAATGACAAATAAAAACAAAAATGGAAGTGAAAAGTGACAATTCGAAAACTATCACGATTCGTTTGAATTAATGCAATTATGCATCCATACTAAACGTCAGGCATGCACGTTACAATTTAAAATACCCAAATGAAAATATATCAACACCCAGAAACCCTCTCACTCAAAAATTGTTCATCTGTATTTTTATATCCTAAACCCTAAATTCATCTGAAAAACCTCAATGCTCTACATCCCGTCCACACAAAATTACCGCTGAGGCCTCTCAAATCTGCTAATTACGGTTATTTCAAATAAAATATAGCCTCACACATACCTGCATACATATTTATTTATTATTTATGGGGGCTAGCGACAACTATGAGCAGCAACCACTGTCAAAGCCCTCCGTCGACAGATATGAAACACAATTGCAGTGACAGCGAAAAAGAAGAAGCTATATTTCGTGATAAGGTTTGGTTGTCTCGTACTGTATTCACGGTAAAAACATATTCAATTTTGAAACGTAATTATGGATAGCTTAATGCGCTTTGTGAGTGGTCTGAATATGGTAAACAGCACACTTTTCAATAATTTTCTATTTACATGTTGAGTTTAAGGTTTGCGAAATGTCTTTCCAGGTTTTTTCCTATTTATCGGTTCACCGAAATTGCCGATGATGGAAGTTATATAAATATTCGTGCGGTCGCACACACTCAATCAACCGCTCTTCAAAACTCATTTTTGTTTGTTACTTTTACTTTATCTTTTACTTTGTCCTGTTTTTCCTGCTTGACCAAGCCAAGCCACTGCCATTCAATTACAAATGGCCAGTAATCAGTGCGATAAACTTAAAGAGCTATAAATGTTACCATAGTTAACATTAGGTAGTTGGCAGGCCCGCACTTGGAGATGAAATTCGAAATTTTACCAATCGTGGCGATGAGCGAAATTTAGTCATCGTCGGTAGTCGCAATTGTGTTCGATTGAATAACAAAGTGAAGGTTTGAATTTGTTGACAGTGGTTGTTTCTTGTAGATGTCGCCGGTCGTCGCAATTGTGTTTAGGCCTTTTGTCAGTGATGCAGATGTCTTAGCCTTATGCGGAACAAAGCTTCACAGCCACACAAAACGTGTTCAGCGTACTTATCGTCTTCCATACAGAAACCACAGGTCTCATCATCGACCTTACCCATCTTTTTAAGATGATATCTAAGTGAGCAGTGCCCAGTAAATATGCCTTTTATGAGCCTTAATTCCTTTCTACTGAGCGTGGGGAATACATTTGTCCTGTGTTCCAAGTACTTCACAGACTTCTTCGCTTGTCTCAGAGCCAGGATATTTTTCCAGTGTGTCTTTTTAATTCTGACCTCACAAAGCCTGATCTGAATTGAGAGCTGTTTGTGTGCCCAAAGACCGGCTTAGGGCCAATAAACAGAGATTACACCTAAAGTGATTTCCCAGTTTTTTATTGATTTTACAGATACTGAGCTTACCCTGCGACTTATTGGAACTCCTGCATTTTTGCTTTTTTTTTAATTTCCGTTTCCATTTATATTTCCGCACTCTCCCCGCCCATTTCCTCCAACTAGCAGGTTCGTCCTGAGCTCCCATACTTTTTATACCAAATACATTCCTCTCCTCCATTCTTCGAAAATCTTATCTCCCAAACTCCCCAACCCTCTCTGGCTCAGAATCCGGCCCCAGCAAAGTGTACTGCATTTTTTTTTTTTTTTAGTAGCGGCAAGGTATCAATACGACATTTATCCCGTCGATGTCTCGTACCGCATAGAGCTCCCTCACGGTCCTACATACTATGGACTAAATCAGCAGACATTTTGGTAATTTCACGACGAAATTCACTTCTCAACTCGGTAAATGCCGCTTCTCTACTGACAAGGAATGTCGCAACGATGCATACCGCAAACATAATGCATCTCAACCGCGCAGTGCAGACCCGTGTGTGAGTACTGATTAAAATACACGGTGGCGACAGTGGCTTGGCATGCTGCAAGCTTATCGAGCCAATGTTGTCGTACCGACCCGTCAAGGAGGGCTTTAAGGGTACTTTCGAGCAGTGTTCTAGATTCAAAAACGATTTCTGCTCTTTTCTGCTTTTTAATAACCTAAATATTTTCTCTTGGGGCTCGGAAGGAAACAATGTAAAACTGTGGTTGGCATCATCAACGGACACAACTCGCTTCACGCTCATCTAAGAAGGATGGGAATTGTTGACAGCCCTGATTGTCTGTCCTGCCTGGAAGAAGAGCCTGAGACAACCGAACACTTTTATGTGTGCTTGTCCGGCCTTTCCCCGGAGCAGTCTGGATACGCTTTGGTCTGCTCTCCTATCTGTGGATGAGCTGAAAAATTACCCCACCAAGATCTGCTGCGCAGAGAATTGGAAAGTTTTGGTGATGGGTTTCCTGCAGCTTAGCACAATGGGTCGCCCTGGCCTGGGATCTCGTCCCCCTGCCTAAAAAAAAAGAACTACCAAAAACTCTAAATTATGCATGAAGAGGTCTTTCGGTAAGCACAGGTTTTTTTTTCCATAGGAGGAATGAATCTTTTGACCACGTGGGGTAAGAATATTCCAAATTGAAGAGTTAAAGAAACATAAACACTAAAATCATATGTCTGTTCAATATTATAAAATTTTCTAACAAAGCGTTTTATATGATTCATTTTTTTAAAACATTTTGAATTGAACGCAAAAGAAACGCTCCCCCTTATTTACATTACGTTTCCATTAGAATAATCCCTTTTATTTTACTTACTTACAATAGTTTGAGCAGAACGCATTCCGAATAACCGTCCAGAAAAAAGAAATATGAAATAGAGTTTGTTTTACTTTATTTTTGTTTCGAACGGTCGTAATACCTAAAATGCTTTTTTTTACTCTTTCTGAATATTGTGTTTATTTTATTTGATATTTCTTTTTTCTGGAAGTGCTTTCGGAATATCTTGCGTTTAAATTTAACTGCCCAACCAGGCAGAATAAATAAGAAGCCTCCAACACTCAGGAAAATATGAAAAAAAATAATAATAATAATTTGAAATAAGCGCGAGGATTTTTTTTATGTTTTATGTACCATTAAAAATGTGTTTATTTTTTAATGAAATAATGAATCATAAAAGCTGCCTTATTTCAAAAACGGTTGCATGTAAGTAGGTACATGTGTAGGATCAAATGAAAGGTGACATTCTGAGGTTTCAAAATCTTGCAAGAAAATATAACGGTTATCAGGCATTTTTGCGGAAAATCGTTAAAATTTGAAAAAATTAGGAATTATTTTACATTTTTTTACTTTGACGTCCTATAACAGGAGAAGGCGTGGAGTGATCGCTCAACATTTATTGAAAAGCTTGGAAGGATAATACCCTAGACAGACGGGCTAAATCAATGATCATTCATTCGTAATAAAATTTTGCAAAATTCTAATTAGCCAAGATTTTTTGAACTAAAATGATAATTCTGTCTATTTTTATATGTAATTGGCAGCACATTCTTAATAATTATAATTTAAATTCAAAGTAGAGCGATTTTAGAGAATTGCTATTACGGACGAATGACAACTTTTTTTGTCCGTCTGCCTAGGGTATTATACTATCATTTGATATAAGTCACCTTCATAGGATGTATAAAAACAAAGTTACAAGGTGTTAGGTGATTACCTAAAATCATGAACCCAGGGGGACCCCGCATACTACTCAAATAACGCATTTGGAACAGTTATAAATATTTATACGATACACCCTGTATATAATGTAGACACTTGACGTAACTTGGCACTTTATGAATCGTCTAGGCCCTTCATGAAATGTAGGCAGATAGTGCAACAGTTTGCGCTAAATGACTTTTTACACGAAGTGTCCGAAATTTTTAGTCATTTCATGAAGTGTTACAAGCCCTTACGCCGATAGTGTAATACCAACCGAATACTAGGAGGAGCGGTGAAGGGGAGGTTGCGCACAGACCTGCGAGCCACCCAAGAACAAACGACTCGACACAGGCCCACACACACACACACACACACACCCACACCCACACGTGTGTGTCTGCCTACATTTCATGAAGTGCTAAGTTACGTCAAATGTCTACGGCATATATGTATACCTATATCCATAATAAGACAAAGAACTTCATCTGCATTTACAACAGCTTCAGTTGTAATATTGGGTTTTAAAGAACTATTGCTTAAGACCACAACCGCAGACTCGTCAATCATAGCTGAGCTGTTCTTCTCTGCTTCGTCCATATCGAGGACTCTCCGAAATCCTTCGTTGGTCGCCCTCGGTGCTTAGTTGATGATCTCCGATTATGATTGCTTGGCGCTGACCAAAATCACAGTTTTCGGAGTATTTAACTAAACGGTATGGTTTTCTACGACTTTTGATTTTATGGAATGATGTTTCCGCGAGAGCTCTGTAATTTTTGTGCATATATGTATATTATACACGAGCAGTTAGACTTTCAAAATTCATATTCTATGGATAAATTATCAATCACATCGTCAGAAACGTGCTGGATTCTTTCCGTAAGCATCAGTTTGCTCCCAGAATATTTAAGCCAAATAAGTCATTAATAAAGCAGTTTCTCTGATTGCATTTTTGAAATTGTAATTAATTTATAGTTCCGTGAAACTCAGACTAGATAGTTTTTATGATAATTACAAAATATGGACTTTTTAATTTTTGTCGTATGCATGGAACCACTGTGCACTGTGGCACAATTTTCTGCCATGTATTGAGCAAATAATTTGTTTTTTAATTTTCAATAAATCACAACAACAGAATGGTTGATCTTGGAGGCAGAAGATTATTTTTCTTTGAATTTTGGGTATGGAATTTACCAGACTGCCAAGTTTCGCACTAAAATACCAACAGTTTTGTTTTTTAAATGCTGTCGAAATTGCCACGATTGATCGAATTGACAGAAATTGGTTTCGAATCACTTTTGGGTCTTCAAATGTAATGTAACCATTTCTGCCTTGGACATCGCGTTTTTTAAATTTTTATAATTTTCAAATCTCCACCCTCCACTGCTCTCCACGATTGATGCGGACACTTCGTTTGCAAGAATAACTCTTAGAACGGGGTATAATAATCTACCCAGAAAACATTGATTCAGCCATGGACGACAACAGACCCATTATTGCGCTCATCTCTCTAGCTAAAACGTTCGGAAAGAATAAAGAAATGTGTACATCCATCACATCCAAGTGAACGTTCTGAATGAATTGTGTGTTCAGTCAAAAGGTAGGATGGAGTATGTCAATGGATCCTTTAAAAAAATTTCATACAAAAATTGTTCTGTTATCCTTGGTCTCGTATAATTTTGACACCAAGCACATAATTTTATTTCTTCCAAAATTTCACCTGTTAACAGTCCTTTAAAACAAAAAAGAATTATCTAATATCTGCTTCCGTTCAAATGTTATTAATATTCTTAATAATATTTTAATTAAAGAATCTAATCTGAAGTGAAATGTCATGCAATGAATCTGCAAACTTTAAAAAAAATTTAAATTTAAATTGTCATAAAATACGGACAACACTTTTCATGGCTACTCCACTAACATATACATATTTAAAAAAAATGTTAAAATTTTTTTAATAACGCCAATTAAGCAGCATACACGACAAAAATGCAATATAGCATATTGCTAGAATGTTATTTCACATGACTGCTCTACTTTCTGTGTTTGTTGGTGTTATGTGGATCGGTGTTTTTAAAAAAAATGTTAAAAAAAAATTTTAAAAATATGTATGTCAGTGGGTTACTCTACGGTAGACATTAGGTCTGTCTGTTTACTCGAAAGTTTTTACTCGGTGTAAAAACTTTTACGCATTTTTACTCACAAACCGTCTGTTAACTTTTAGCTAGTAAAAATCGAGTAAATTTATACGTTTCCCCTCTTGCACAAAGTTGCACATTTTTACTCATGATTAAGAGGATGTGTAACTTCGATATGCAATCAGCTGACTGTCAAAAGCATTAAATTTGAGGTTAAGCCAGTTGTTGTGTTATCGAATGAATGTAAAAATGATAATCTAATCAGTTGAGATTTTAAAAAAATATTAAAGAGGGTGAATTTTTTAAAACGTATTTCAAATTAATTAACTGTTTTCTGTTTTAGACAGAAAACGTAGTAGCCAAATTGTTGACACATTGCAAGCTGAACAAAATTTACTCGAGAATTGTCTGGTAACTTTTCTTGAGTTATCCCCTCTACCGCATAAAAGTTTTTACTTGATTTTTACTCAAAGATTTTTGCTCAGAAGTAAACAGACAGACTCAATAGGTCTGTTCGCGTACTCAGTTTTAGGACAATGCATTGCAATGCATTTGCACGAACTTACACATTTTCTGTTCGCTTACTTTCACGTGCACGCAAAATTACACGAGTTTTGATACGTCACAGCTTCCCCTCTTGCAAGAATTTACCCGAAGATTTTAGTTGCTGCACCATCCGTGCGTTCAGGTGTACTGTGTCCACTGACATATAATAAGAATGGACTGAGCTATCCTCTCTAATTCCTATAGTTAAAAATGGCACAAATTTTTACCAAAATCTATTTGTCTCTTTCAAGCTCAAAATGTACACTGAACTGTAACCAATTTTGGAAACAGTACGGCTGTATTAATTGGAATGCATTGGAATTGACATAAAAATTCAGACAAATATATTGTTTTTATACGTCTATCTCTTACAAGCTCAAGGAAATTTGACAACAAATCTGCAGAGGAGCACATTTTTCAGTAATATTACAAATGAGTTTTTGGGTTAATTAAAACAAGTTTAACTTTCTAAATAATTTTAATTTAATGCAATACTATTTTATAACATCTTTAGTGTTTCCAATTGACAAATAATAATTAATTATAAATCGGTGTGCAATTGTACGAAATAAAGGGTTTTCACAGCCTGTCCAATATTTGTGCCATTTTTGAAGCAAGAACGCTCAGTCCATTCTTATTATATGTCAGTGACTATGTCTGAAAAGCACATCGGTGTGCACATCACACGATTGAAAAATTAGGGATAGCAACTGAACGGTTGGTCTTGGTGTGCACTTCGATTCGAAATGTCACTTTTGAAAGTTCTTTGAGAATAAAAATACGCTAAACGTCAAAACTACTAAGCGGACCGAGACACTACGGTAACAGACCGTAGCGTAAAAATGTGCACACCGATGTGCTGGGGAAATGACAACGCTTCGGTCACCTGAACGACATGCCGTGCGTTCAGGTATACACACCACATGATTGAAAAAGTAGGGATAGCAACTGAACGGTTGATGTGCACTTCAATTCGAAATGTCAATTTTGAAAGTTCTTTAGGAATAAAACTATGCTAAACGTCAAAACTACTAAGCGCAGCGAGACATCACGCTACCAGACAGTAGCGTAAAAATATGCACACTGATGTGCTGGGGAAATGACAACGCTTCGGTCGCCTGAACGACATAATGTGTAAAAATGTGACATTATCTGACATTCTGCGTGCGGATGAACGCACGGATGGTATGTAAAAATGTGACATTAGGTCTGTTTGCGTATTTCTCGTGCAAAAACTTTCTGGGTAAAAACTTACTCGTGTGGTGGGGGAAGAATGTAAAATGAATGAAAAAGTAAACGAACGCTTTTCATGCAACTTCATGAAAAACAAGAAGAAGAAGTTTGGAATAACATTTGCGAATGAATATTGTTTTTTTTTAACTTATTGCAGTCTTGAAAAGTCCCTGAGAGCATTAATACTTAAACTATCTTCATTCGACATTTTGATTGCGCTTTAAAAACTTTTCAGAAAATTACAAAAATGAACTTTTCCTGACAGTTGTCAATTTTCCTTGCAAGAAATGTGCAGTAACTAAAAACTTCGGGTAAATTCATGCGAGAGGGGAAGCTGCGACGTATGCAAAACTCGTGTAATTTTGTGTGCACGAGAAAGTAAACGAACGGAAAATGTGTAAGTTCGTGCAAATTCATTGCAATGCCTTGTCCCAAAACTAAGTACGCGAACCACTGACATATAATAAGAATGGACTGAGCGTTCTTGCTTCAAAAATGGCACAAATATTGAACAAGCCGTGAAAACCCTTTATTTCGTACAATTGCACACCGATTCATAATTTATTATTATTTGTCGATTGGAAACACTAAAGATGTTATAAAATAGTATTGCATTAAATTAAAATTATTTAGGAAGTTAAACTTGTTTTAATTAACCCAAAAATTCATTTGTAATATTACTGAAAAATGTGCTCCTCTGCAGATTTGTTGTCAAATTTACTTGAGCTTGTAAGAGATAGACGTATAAAAACAATATATTTGTCTGAATTTTGATCTCAATTCCGATGTATTCCAATTATTACAGCCGTACTGTTTCCAAAATTGGTTACAGTTAGTGTACATTTTGAGCTTGAAAGAGACAAATAGATTTTAGCAAAAATTTGTGCCATTTTTAACTATAGGAATTAGATAGGATGGCTCAGTCCATTCTTATTATATGTGAGTGACGCGAACAGACCTATTATGTGACGCTGCGTGCTGCTGAACGCACGGATGGTATGTAAAAGTGTGACATTATGTGACATTCTGCGTGCGGCTAAACGCACGGCAAGGAAAATTAACAGCTGTCATAGAAAAAGTTCGATTTTTCAATTTTCTTAAAGTTTTTAAAACGCAATCAAAATGTCGATTGAAGATGGTTTGACTATTCAATGCTCTCGTGAGACTTTTGCAAAAGTGCAACAAGTTAAAAAAATTAAACAATACTCAATTCGGAAATGGTATTCCACACTTCTTCTTCTTGTTTTTCACAAAGTAGCATGAATAGCGTTCGTTTACTTTTTCATGCTTTTTACATTTTTCCGCCACCACACGAGTAAAAGTTTTTGCACGAGAAGTCCGCGAACAGACCTATTGATCAGAAAAAAATGTCACTATTTAATTTAAATATTTTGCTGTCAGATTTGTTTGCATCCAAAATCAAAACTTTTAATTTTCCCTGCTGTTCAGAAGTAAAGTGAAGGCAATTTAAGTTAACTTTCCTAGACTCTTGGAATTCATTATAAATTTTCATAGAAATATCCATATGGTGTGCAGAATTTTCTGAGTTGCCATTTATTTTTAGAGGTTATTTCATCTGCTGTACGCAAAATCATTTAGTGAATAACTTTTCATTTTGGAATTACCATAAAATTCTGTTCAGAAATTTAATTGGCAAAAATGCATATTATATACAATTTATGTACATATTGTACAATTATGCATAAATGTCATCAATTTCCTCACCAAATATCGAGTTTCGGTCTAAATAAATGTTAACTGAGAAACAATTTTATCATAACAATGACATCGTTCAGTTGATCCATATCAGGCAAACTTTTTAAAGGTTAAAAAAGAAAAAAATATATATAAACAGAGAGTGAGAGAACTGCTATTGGAGAGTTGTATACAAAACTTGAAGCTCGCCGAGTAATAAAAGGCATTACGAACTATAAAAAATAATTAATTTAGTGATTTCTGCAAACACAGATTCAAATGCGATAGCTGCTACCAGTTTGAATACTAGACTCTACATCGGACTTATTTTAATTGAATAATAAGTTATCGAATGGGATCCACCCTTGTACCTAACACTTTATCGCCGAAATTATAAATTTCAACGCTTTCTCAATTTAATTCAAATGCATTTTTTTTGCAACATTTCTCGTCTCTCTCTTGAATATAGTTTTGTTTCTTAAAAAAAAAATTGTTTAATATGATCGAAGAAAGTTCAGTGAAAGCGCAAAGCAGTTTATCTTCACCTTTAATTAACTGTTAAAATATGAGCAAGAAAGAACAGAAACAAATATTTGTTCAATACTCCTACGCTGGTTGTCAATCGCTACAGAAAGAACACTGAATTATAATTTATAGGCCGTACTTTTCCAAGTAAAAACAGGAGAAATCGAGAGTATAACTCGCAAGGTACGCGAACATGATACAAAGATAAGAAGGTATGGCCGATTTAAGAGAAACTTGTTGTGTTGCGACGTCATTTAGAGACAAATCTCATTTCCAGCGATTTTTTTGCGTTTTTGTTATTATATTGACCGAAAGACGTTTTGAATAAATTGAATTATGTACCTATTAAAAAAAAAAAAAAAAAAAAACTAGTTCCTTGGTGTAAATAATTTCATGGTGGGAAAGCAAAGAAATTTCCAACTAGAAAATCTTTTGAATATATTGAATTATGTACCTATGTATTTAAAAAAGAAACAAAAAAACATTAGTGCCTTGGTGTAAATAATTTCATGGTGGGAAAGCAAAGAAATTAAGTCTGTCACGTATTTCTCGAGTGTTTTCGTTCTTGGGCTTTTTTGTGTGAAAATGTGCAGGATGGGAAGCTATCAAATTTGGAAAGTACATGAACAACTTTTGTCTGTTCTTGGGCAGAAAGCGAAAGTGACAACTACAAACTGTCAAGCTAACAACTTTAATTTGAAAATAAAATGCCAAACATAACATATCTATTCATTTTACTTACTATTTTGTAGATTTTTATACGACCTGGGCAAACAGTGCACATCATTTGTAAATTCTGCCGCCTTGTCCATTTTTCCTTTGACAATTTAAACTTCTGACAATTCTCGATTTCAAATTTTAATGTGTTTGACAGTTTTTACACATTTACCCCGAGTTTTTTCTTGGGTGGATTTGGGCTAAAACTTTATTGAAGGGGAAGTGTGAAGTCTACATATTTTCCCCAATTTTCTGAGTACGTGAACAGAGTTTGGGTGCTTTTGGCTGAAAATGTTATAATGCATTCACACAAATTCGAGTACGTGAACAGACCTATTTCCAACAAGAAAATCTTTTTCATTTTGGTAGGAACGATTGAAATTGAGACGAAAAAATTTGTGACATTTGTCCCCAAAAGACGTAAGCATCCAATTGACAGATGAATCGTGCATACCTGTTAATTTTTGTATCAAGGTACACGAAGGGCTACGAATTAGTGAATTATTGTCCACCTATTTGGAATGGGAGTAACAGGTTCTGTTTTCTTCTTTGGCTCTAGAAAGCTTGCAATATATTGATTTTATTAAAGCCCTAATACATTTGAGCTCGTTTTGACTACTTAACTAGTAATTAACTAAAGGAATTCACTGGATTTCTAATCTATGTATATTTGTGGCTGTAGTTGTCAAATTCAAACAGCGAGTACTAGATTACTTATTTACTTATACATACGGCTAGTGGTTAAATTCAAATATCAGAATACGGATGTTCTCGTACCCTCTATATCAGGCGAAGATATGCACATGTATCAATGATCAGAATACGGTTGGTCTCGTATTTACTCACATAGGCGTGGATATACACACATCTAGGTAATTAGAATACGCGGTCAAAGAATAACTAAATAAAAGAAAGGACACAGAAGAGTGTTCCGATTGTTTTCCATTTAAATGTACACGGCGAGAAAAAGAAGGAGGGAAGAGAAAAAAAAACTCAAACACTTTGAACATTTTACGAATAAGACAAAAAATGTGAATGCGAAGATTACATGCAACGAAATGGAATGGCAAATGATTTATTTTCGTAAATAAGAGAGAATGGGCGGAGTTTGCTGATTTTACGCTCATAAAATGCTCCCGCTTCAGGAATTGTCCCAATGTTTTTCGCAGAATTCCAATGTTTGTTAGTGTAATGCTATGATATGTGAACTGCACTTTTTCTGTTTACATTTGTTTTGCTCAAGTGGGGGAATCTCAAGCTGGATTCGGGAAATTTTATTTGACTGAAATTTCACATCTCCTTTTAGTGCGTTGTTTATTGCGAAATTTATCTTTTTCTGGCCAAATGGAGGTAGGGTTACCCAATGTACATTATTATGAATAGTTTGAAATAATTTTGAAGGTATTCAAGAAGATTTTATCATTCGGGTAATCCTACGTTTTCTCAATTTTTGTTTTTAACTCGTTGTCTCAATCGCACTACAATAACGCATAGCCAAGTTCTTTTCCCCCATTCATGCAAAAGACAAAAGTATATGAGATTACCTCTTTCAGTCTAAAAAACACGGAAAATTTCCAATTTTGTTCGCCTCTGTCTCTACTTATATTTATTTATACTTTGACGCGGTTTCGTATTCCCTGGAGTAAATGTGGATATACACGTCTCGTGAACACAATACGGACGGTCTTGTATTGGATAGAACGGAAGTTGATGTACACACGTCTTGGCAGAGAAAATACGGATGATCTCGTATTCGCTGGAAGGGATGTGGATGTACACACAACTTGTCTGAAATCTGCTTGCATATTGCCAATCTTCAAAGAAAGGTGATAAAAGTGATGCTAATAATTATCGACCCATATCGCTCTTAATGTTTTCAGTGAAATATATGAAAGACTAATCCATAATCAACTAACAGCCTTTATACAATTCCATGGAGGATTTGATAAAAAATAATATGGCTTCCAAAAGCAAAGCAACACCACAACTATCATGATATATGTAATGGAGCATATTAAAAAAGAATTAGATGCCGGTAACTATGTCATTGGAGTATTTGTATCCCTGTAGAAGGCGTTGATACTGTAAACTATAATGTGCTAATAGAAATATTAAACGAATTTCGAATTATAGGAAAGACTACCCAGTTGATTACCAATTACCTGCAAGATAGGCAGTGCTGTACGAAAGTGGAAAACTATTATAGTGAGAACGAGGTGATGAATACTGGAGTCGCTCAGGGATGAATTCTGGGTCCCCTCCTCTACTCTCTGCACATCCAAAATTTAATGGAAGCTGGGATGACCGCAAAATGTTATCTATATGAGGATGACACACTGCTCCTGTACAAGGGAAGGAATAATGGTGAAGCAATACAGAGGGAAATAAATGAGGACTTAACGCGGTACACAAGCTGACTATAATGCTAATAAGCTTACAATAAATATATCGAAAACAAGTTTTATGGCCTTTCAGCAGAGAGGCAAACAAAACCTGGACATAGGACTACAAGTGGAAGGGGAACACATTAAAAGAGTTAAATCAATAAAATATCAGGGAATGATAATGGATGATAATTTGACCTGGCAACATCACACTACATGTGAGGAGAAAAGTGGCACCACTTATAGGAATCATGAGGAGAATTACTTTTTCAATTAAAGGACGAGAAACCTGATATACAATGCATTTATACTACCGATAATTATCTATAATACATATAATCAATTGGTCACAATGTAGCAATAATCAGATAATATGCATGCATAGAGTATTAAATAAAGCAATAAAGTCCATCTTTAATTAACATAGTCTTACACCAATGCTTGTGCTATATGAAATGACAAAATTCCTGAGTTTAAAGCAATTAATATACGTGGAAAAGGCTAAAAATATATATAAGATAAGAAATAAGATGATAAAATCCTACATAAACTTAAGAGAGCATAGAGATATATGTACATAGCCATGACACGAGATTGCGACGACATATACGTCTGCCTTACGCTAGAACTGACAGAAAGCTAAAGAGTTTAAAGCATGCAGCTATATCTATATACAATGGACTACCAGAAGGAAATAGAGCAAGTGAACAAGTTCAAGAAAATGCTGCAAGTGTATGATGTGTAAAAACGGAGTACATTGTAACTAAATTAATTAGTCACGAAAAACAAGAAAGTTAAAAAGAGGAAATTTGGAAAATAGGAGAAGTGCTCTTCACTAATACCAGCCCTAGGCTGTCTGTGTTTAATATAAGAAGTAAAAAATAAATATTACTATTATTATTAAGTGAATAAATTGAAAAAAAGACGGAACCCGAGGTCTCGTGCTCACTAGAAGAGACGGGGATATACGCACGCCTCAGTAGCTAGAATACGGATGGTCTCATATTCATTTAGGGAGATATAAAACACGGGATAATCTCGTATTCACTAGAAACAATCTCGTTAGATGGATGTTCTCACCTAATTGTACTGGCGGATGGTTGGGAGGGTGCTTACTTTCAACAAAATTGATCTTGCTTAGCAATCTCACTGCGAGATCTTCCCTGGTTGACTGGTAAAAATCAATTGCCTTCTATGGTCTGACGGCTCGCCTTTTATTGCACTGGTTGCCACCGACAGGCGAACAACCAAGCACTGGTGCCACTAGCGGGCAACGGATATCAGTGCGGCTGACTGGTTTAAGCCAGCTATCACTCGGTGAGTGGCTGATCAGTGGTAATATATGGTATGTATGTGCGTGGCTCTGCACATAATATATTGTCAAATGTTACTCAGGCGTATGGTGTATAGTGGCTTGTAATGAAGGCTACTTGCAGTGTACACAAAAATGGACTACGTACACCTTGTACTTTTTAAGATACATGGTGTTTTGTGAAAACAACATACTTTCTTAATCACCCTGTAACTCCGAAACGGTTGATATGAATCCCCCCCCTGCCATTCAATGTTTTGTTTGCCTGGGTGAGTACTATCACCACCACCTAGGTGGAAAACCCCTATATAAATTAAAAATATCAACGAAATTAATTCTTGACAAGTTTGACTTGTCAACACTCTGCTCTAAGATGTTCTTTCAAAAATTTTAGAACAGTATATCTTTCTCTAGATAACTTCAATTCATTTTAAAGCCATTCACCTTAGAGCAGCGCACAAGAAACACATTTTCTCCTCTTTTCTGTTCTAGGGCACACACGATTAGTTGCTTCTTTCTTAATAAAGATTTACTTTGGATTTTTTTAAATTCGTCATCTTAATTTGCAAAATAGTTGTGCATGGGTTTCCTAAATTGACATTGAAATTACAAATTTCGATTTAAGTGTGTAAAAAATAATATTTGCATAAAGAGGCATTCTGAAAGCAATTTTCGAATTCGTTAAATATTAAAAAAAAATATGTACATCTAGCTGCATCTAGATTTTTCTCAAACATTTGATAGTGTGTCTCATAGTAAGCTATGAAATAAGTTGCTGTCAGTTATTCTATTGATTAGATCAAATCTGGGAAATAATTCTGGAGGGTGATTCTGATCTTTTGTCGTACTATTTAGTCGTGAATTTTAACATATTTTGTCTACTTTTTTTTCAACACAGTTCACTTTGTGTCTTCACTATTATCTACCACAAAATGAACTATACTGAATTTTGATGAATAAACGTAAAAAACACGACTAAATATACGACAAATTAGTCAACTGCTCCCAGAGGTTGTGACAAAAATTTTACACTGGTAAATGGAAACTCTACACCTAATTAGAGCATTACAAGTGCTTAAATTCGAAACATAATTTTGAATTTGTAATGTGAAGTGTCATTTTCAGTTCATTCTATGTAATGCAAGGCGTGCTGAACTGAATAAAAACCCGAAAAAATCAGTAGAAAAGTTCATTTCATTTAGTCGATTATTTTGACATTCAAGTACGACAAAAGATCAGAATCACCCTCCTGATCTTTTATCACATATTTTGACATTTCACCACAAATTTGTCGTACTTTTATATTCACCATATTGATTTTGATTTATTCGTTTCATCAACCACAAAATAAACTAAAATGAATTTGCTATGAATAAACATCAGAATATACGCCTAAAAGTACGACAAATTAGTCAACTGCTTCCAAGGTTGTGACAAAAATTATAAACTATGGTAAATGGATATTCTATACGAACTTAGAGCAATAGAAGTGCTTAAATTCGACATAATATTTTTGAGTTTGTAATGTGAAGTGTCTTTTTCAATTCATTCTACGTAATGCAGGGCTTGCTGAACTGAATAAAAACACAAGCGTTACCTCTGGCAAGTTCCTCAGGGCTCGATACTGGGCCCTTTATTGCCTGACTACATATTAATGATCTCCCCAGTGAAATTGATGATGCTATCTGTAGCTCTATGCTAATGACGCTCAAGCTCACCTTAGCCCACCTATATGATTATCTCGTAAGTTAGAAAATAGTCGGTGTTAATCTCATCTAACTTATCCAAAACCTGTTGTGGCTTACGTCGACTCTGACTCTCTGACCGTTTACTTCCTGCAAATATATACAAGTTTTTAAGATTATCAAAGCATTCCTTCCTTCCTTTCTATCGCACTAATGGTTGCCTAATCCACAGTGCTCTTAATTCTTAATAAGGTGCTGGCGATAGCTTTAAATGTCTACATAACATTAATTTTTATTTTTCGTTGATTTGACCACGTATCTAGCTAACTACAGTTCCGTTTTGTGTTAGTTCATTTTTCACCGCTTATGAAGCGTAATTCATTGTATTTTCTCTATGATGTTGTATATGTCCGTCAATAATCATAATTCGCTCAAGGATTAAAGCTATTTTGCTACATAGATTCCTAAATTTAATCATAGAGACCTAATACTTTTTCCAGACTATTCGTTATTGAAAATCTCTTCCAACTCATATTCAGAGTAAAGTTTGTTTCAATTACTTGACTTTCCGAAACTGATTCCCTAATTACTTGTTTTGTCTGCAGATACATTGGTTTCCAAACACTTCTCTTTGTTTGTCTCATTCGTTTTTTCGTCTTTCTTAGTATGTAGTAACTTTCTTGTACTGATTTATATTAGTTTAATATTCTATATTTTTCTCTTTTTAATGGTATAATTCATAATTTAATTACATACATAAAATGTTTTGCTTGCGTCCTGGTGTTATTGCTTCCCTTCCCTTAAATTAATATAAAATCGATTAAAGCAAAACCCGTATAATGTCTATTCGCTGCTGTACAGTTACGTCATGGGTTCAACAAAATCAAGATGCGATAACGATTAGTTAGTTATAGTTGTAATTTCAAAAAGGCTCGCATATTTGATAATTTTATGAAGATTCAGATTACAACAATTACATCTTTTGAGAATATTTAATGAGTTTATTAATATTTTTCAGGTGTTACCATGGAGAGAGCGAAGATGCAAATAAGCCCACCGTATGATAAATTTAAATTAGTTTTTTTTATATTTATGTTACATGGGCTAGGCACACTCATGCCTTGGAACATGTTTATCACAGCAAAAGAGGTACTTTCTTTGAATGATATTTATAAAATTAATACATTTTGCTGTTATTCAGTACTTTGTTGATTTTAAACTTGGCAAAAATTACACTGGAATTGAATCAAACTATTCGACCAACTTTTTAGCATATGTGGGATTTGCTTCACAAATACCCAATTTAGTTTTTAATTGGCTCAACATTTTCGTAAGATTAGGGTAAGGCAAAGGGAAACTCTTATATATTATATAAATAAAGAAATAAATTTATTTATATATATTTAATTTCAGAGGCAATATGACTACAAGGATCGTATGGAGTATATTGATTGAAGTTGTTATATTTGTAGTCACAGTTGTTTTGGCAATGACAGATTCTTCAGAGTGGCCTGGCGCTTTTTTTTGGATTACAATGCTAAGCGTAGTTTTAATTAACAGTAATATTATATTTAAAGATTTCAATTGCTTTGATTCAGTCATTTTATTTTTCAGTGGCGAATGGAATTTACCAAAACACAGTTTACGGCATGGCAGCAAAATTACCAATAAAATATACAGGAGCTGTGGTGTTAGGTTCAAATATAAGTGGACTATTTGCGACAATAATATCAATGATTAGCTCTTCTGTAGCTTCTACAGATAGAACTGCTGCGATTTACTATTTCATCACGGCAATGTTGATTTTACTAATATGCTTCGACACATATTTTGCATTGCCCTTGAATGTAAGTTAAAATTTTTACTAGCTCGCTCCCAGACATTAGCGGGAGGATAAGACTTTTTGAAAGAGCTCTAAAAATACAGGGTGTCCCAAACTCGCGTCCTTCCTACCCAACCTAGGATTCCTTACATAATGTAGAGCATAAAATATATATCGGCGAGCGAGAAATGTAGAGTGTGGGTGGTATTTCTGATTTTGGGTACTTTTTCTCCTCTCCAATTTTTTAAAAATGGTTTTAAATTTTAACTATTCTCCCGCCAAAATGCATGATACCATATCAATTTCATTCAAGATTAAGAAACCTCTAAAGATTTACCTTCCATTTGATCTTCATGTACATACCTGCCTACATACATGCAATTGTTTTTTAGATAAATCTGTGTTTATGAGAACTACTTTAACAGTTATGCCTCCAGGCTGGTGCTATTGCTTGCTATCTTAGACTCAAACATACGTGCGACATCATAAAAGTCTTGTGGATTATTTCTTTTGCTGTTGTGCGGCTTCGGGGGGTGACTTGTGGTATTTTATTCTCTTAGAAATTGACTGGATTTTTTTTCTTTAGAATTTTTATGCATTATTGAAGGCCGACGATGGCATATACACAGAATGAAAGTATTGCGCAAATATGAAAATAACTTGTTTCGGCCACCAAAAATTCTGCCGAAAAAGATTCTGTAAATTTCTAAAAAACAAGAAAAAAGCTAGAATTGATCTAAGACCAATTCTTATGATACCCTAGATTAATGCTCGTATGTAATTTCTGTGAAAACCGGACAGTAATATATATGTATGTATATCAAGAAATATTCTCATATTTTTATAATTATACAAATATCATCCAATTTAACTGTAATATAACATTCTAATGATGTTTAATCATGTAGGCATTAAACAAACTTTAAATTCGCAAAATTGGCACACGATAGAGAATTCAGCTTAATGTAAAATTTTTGTTTATTTTCTGCCCTTTGGTAACACGTAAAGAGAAGAAGTAAAATGTTTTGATTAAATTGTTCAAATATTCTGTCAAGGTAAGGACGATGAAATGCCTAGTGTTAATAAAATTAATGGGATGTCCGTCGTTTAGGTATAAATATAACTTTGCAAATTTATTTATTTCTAATCGAATCGAAATTAGTAATAAGGCTCTTAATTTTTTGCATATGGTACACTAGCTTTTTTCTACTTACATTTCTTATTATTTCAGAAATATTACAGGTACCATGAAATAATGACTGAAAAAGAATCAGAAAAGAATAAGAAATTTGGTGATGATCGTCCACCCTATTGGATCATATTTAAACAATCATTTTTGCAACTTTTTAATGTGTTTTTCGTATTCTTTGTAACACTTGCTGTTTTTCCAGCTGTACATTCTGGTAAGATAATTGTAAAGTGCGTAACGATAAAGATATGTACATATATATATATATATTTACAGATGTTAAAGTCTATGATGATAATTTCATTGTACCGTCAACATCATTTACTCCTATCACTTGTTTTTTGACTTTCAACTTCTTTGCAATGCTGGGAAGCTTGGTAACTTCTTGGATCAGATGGGTAAGTAATTTATTTCATTCTTTTTAAAATATTTAAAATATGTCTTTGTTAAATTTCATACGTTTATGGTATTACTATCTAAATGCACAGTTAGTTGAAATAACCAACTGAACTGAATATTAAATGGCGAAGATACCAACTTCAATTCAATCTCATAATGAATGTAAACGTTAGATATTCATGTATTAATCAAGATTTGCTCTTCTATATGAAAACATACCTATAATTGTTTTCAAACATAACTATCAGTTTATATGTCCCATATAACGCAACATATCTGATCAGTTGAAGATTACTTAGCAGCATCCGTCGCGACGCTCTGCAAAGCCTACAGCGAATAAGTATTCTTATTGCCCTTTATTTGATCTTTATTTGAAAGTCTCACAACTTCACTGTCAGTTGCACAGGTCATCCTTGGACCATTTCTATTTTAGTGCTGTATAGTATTTCCCTGTTAGTGATGACTTTTTGTGGGCCTTGCCACTCACACACTTCAGATGCTATTATATAAGCTGGTGTTAAATAAAATGAGCTCTTCGAGCCAATCGAACTGCCTTCATCAAGCAAGGAATAATAAGTTAATGCTCTTGAAATCTCTGTGTGAGTAAATCGCTGGATAAATATTAGACAAAAGGTTCCAGTTCCCACCACTAGCCTGTGTCTGGTATACCGATGAATACAGGAAGCATAACAAAACAAGTGGAACTCTCCATTCCGCTTGGTACCCCGCCTTTGATTTTTCAGGCGGAAGTCTACGCTATAAAAGTTGTAGCTCAGGAAAACCTAACCAGGGGCTCTAAGATCTCCAACATCTACATTTGCTCAGACAGCCAAGCTGCACTCCTGGCTTTGTTCTCTCAAGACCTTGAGTCCAAACTATCCTGGAGTCGCCACACGAAACTCCAAGTGATGTCTAGAGACAATAAAGTAACCTTGCTTTGCGTTTCTCGACACGAAAAAGTGGATGGAAAGGAAAAAGCGGACGGTCTGGCTAAAACCAGTGTCGACAGTGTGAATACTGGTACTTACCCAACATTTTGTCTACCATAAAGCCATTTTAAGGAGAACTACACAAATGGGAAGATTGGCTTCCTCTGAGGTAGCGCACCCGGTATGAGGCAAATGAAGGAATTCTTCAACTCCTCTTCTCTGCATACGCGCAAACTTGGTCTTAGGCTTAGGCTGTTTATTAATGCAGTCACTGTACATGGCCATTTCCGTTATTTTTTAAAGACGATAGACAAATCCCACAGCGAACTATGTCTGCTGTTCGAAGGGGAAGATAAAATCTCGAAGCATATCATATGTGAGTGTTCCGGGCTTGCAGCCTAAAGGTTGCAAATCACTGGAGAAGCATTTATCACTCGAAATAAGGTTTGCAAGCTAGCACCAAACGCAATGATCGAGCTCGTAAATAGACTATATTTAGCCTAAACACTCTAGGGGAAGACAGAATACAACAACTCGGGTCGCGGAGTTCTAGGTCCTGGGTTATTCGGTCTATGAATGACGTAGGTTAGTGAAAACATGTAAAGTGGTTTGAAAAAGCACCAATTAAACATTTCTCATTATTGAATGTAATATTGATTCAAAAGAAAATTAAATTAAGCCCCATTCTATGATTTTGTTACTATCCGCTCGAGAGGTTTCCTATTCAAATAGATAGCAACGACTCCATTCTAACCCGTTCCATGATTATACCAAATGAAGTGAGATAACATCGCTACATCTGATAGCAACCACGATTCACTCATGTAAACAACATCCACACCAGACCCAACAAACAAATTTCTGAACGCATCTACCTTTTGTATCATTCTTAACGGGTTAAAATAATAACATTAAGGCCTTTCCTTCTACTGCAGAAAACATCCAGTAAAATGCGTCAATTGTTCAAAAAGTCAGGATGGAGAACTCATATAACTTATAATCTACCTAACCAAACATCAATAGTATCTAACACCGATGGTCATAGGAAACAACGACACACAATAATCTAATAGAAAAGGAAATGATTTTAATCGTATTAAGGAAGTACAGTTTGCAAGAGTAAAAATATACATAACAACTGAACTTATGTATACAGCTTCTACTCCTACTGTAAAACTAAAATAAAATTGTATAATTTGAACAAACTAACTTAATATGGTACATTATTTTCATTGTGATCCTAGACATTACAAGCTCTCAAGTCTTTCCAAATCTTCAATATCTCGAACAATAGGGTGCATTAAAATGTTTAATTTTCATATTTCCTCATCCAAATTAACTTTAATTTGTTATGAATTTATTCTAACGTCTGTAAGTAACATTTGATAAGAGTGATATGAGCCGTTTATTTCGAAAGTGGTATAAGTCCAGTTTTTACGACGAATGTTGAAATATTTTAGTTTAAATTCATTTAAAACAATAATTTAAAAATATTTATAGGATCCAACAGTGAACTTTTGTGTGTTTTGAAGTTAAAGTGCAAATTTATTACCCAATTATGTTTACTAAAGAATCTGAAGAAAATAGAAATACTATACCCAAATCAACTTGTACCACTTTAAAATAAACAGCTCATATATAAATTTTTCAAATTTAATCTACTTAGAAAAAAATTGATTTTAAATAGCTGTTTATGATTCAATAATTTTTCCAAATATGTAAAATGAAAATATATTTTTTTTATTTTTTCAGCCCAAACCGAAGTACTTAATCTGGCCAGTAATCTTAAGAGTTGTATTTATACCACTGTTTCTATTCTGCAATTATCAACCAAAGAATATAACTCGAATATTGCCGGTGTATATAACAAATGATTGGGCTTATTGGACTATCGCAATGATAATGTCATTTTCTTCCGGTTATTTAAGGTAAATTTAATCACATAAAAATTTTGCTGGAGAAATTCAACTAAAAAATTCTTTTTATAGCTCCCTAGGAATGATGTACGCTCCACAATCTGTTTCTCAGAAATATGCAGTGACAGCTGGAATGTTTGCAGCAGCAATGTTAATAACTGGAATATTTTCAGGTGTAACATTCTCAATGATTTTCCCATTATTTGTGAAAAACGTAGGATGGTAGCAATAATTTTTATTATCATTACTACTAAGTAAATAAATAAAAAAAATGAAGTAAAACGATTCATGTAAAAACGATAGAAGTACAAAATTGACTCGAAAATATTTAACAAATTTAAAATAACAGTTATTTATACACGTTACATAATATTACAGTCACTTATCGCAACTCAGTATTTCACGAGACATCATACAGATGACGTAGTTTTTACTAATTTTTATTGTAAGATCTTTTGGGGCTCTGAAATACTTGCAATACTGATTTGTGACATGTGAATGCGACATTAACATAAATAATGAGCGAAATTCCTATAGCCGTGCATGATATACACATATGTATTTGCAAAGTGTGTTCCTATTGAATCAAATATCCCATTATTATTGATGTGTACAATATACATATACTATGCTAACATTCTTATTCAGTTAAAACTTCATTTTATACATTTACGTGTTAACGAGAAATGAAGGCTTTTCTACGCTATGTTAACGTTAAATGAAGCTCTAACATGGATCCAGTCAGAATTTCCTTAGAAAAATACCAGATTAAATTTTTTTTCATTGTGACCATCACCGCAGCGCGAGCAACAAAACAAGAAATTTTAAAAAGTATGCTTTTTTAAGATCAATGTATAAAAAAGGCCACTTTATAAAATGTCTTTCCTATAATGATTTCACTCCTTCCATATTTGTTAAATTAGGACAACAGAGTTGGGACGATAGAATCGTGCTAAATAAAGCCGACACTTGTTCGGCCCTTAAACCTAATAAGTAACAGTGAAACGGACAATGATTTCTCTCACTAATCTTTTTGCAAAAGTTGTTTTACATTAAGGGCATTCTGATTGTTTATACCCAACTTAAAGAATTCTGATTGGTTCCATCGAACGATTTTTGATGCATTAATAGCATAAATCGTTCTAAGCACCTATGATTAGTTATACGAATGCCTTGAATATGAAATGCACAATGACTACTTTCTCTTTCAATTTAACATGAAAATTTTATTGAAAAACGTGTTTCGCTTTCCAAATGTAAATACATTTTTGGCATTTTATTTGATTTTGAAAACATACATCTATTGCTTTTCGATGTAATGTCGTTATCTTGCTGCAAAAATCTTTCTCTTTAGTTTCTTGCTGCAAATATATTATCTTATTTGATATATAGCAGAAATATAAAACAATACGAAAATTTAAGCTTAAGCATGGTTTGTTTAATCCATAAATTCCAGCTGGTTTGTTGTTAAGTTATACAAAAAAAAAGGCGCAAGTGATTTGTTTATTTTACCCAACAATTTGTCCTCAAATGTCACAATTACACTACTACCATGACGAAAACGAATCCAAACACAGCGCACTAATACATTTTGCAAGAGGCTTAGGTTTTAGCATTGACTAAATATCATTGAATAAAGAACCAATAAGGGAGTGGGGTATCGTGCGAATACTACACTGTTCATGAGTAAGTCATTCAATGACAGTCGGATTGCACTTGGTTTAACTTGCTTTGACGTTTCTGAATTTGTTAGTATTCCGGGAGCAAGCATACTCGAAGGACATATAAGAAATAGAACGAAATCAAAATATCAAATAATGACCTGTAGTCATTTAATAATAATACCAGCAGTAGATAATTTCAGACATATCAGCAAGTCGAACATACCTTAGGGATAATAGATAACGTAAGTCATGTACTAAAACTTCCATGTATTCTTGACCTCAATAAAATTACTTTGACTTTGACGTTTCTGAAAGTAAACTTAAACTTTTTTAAATATAATTGTTTTAATAACTATTAAATATTTGAAATTGTGTTATTTCGGTCAGAATCTCAAGATGTATATTTTTATTGAGTTCAGTGTTTTGTGAAATTAAAGTTGTTAAGCTATTAATTTAGAATGATGAATTGTGCGGTACAATGTTGCAGAGATAATCGCCGAAATATCTTCAATTTAACCGCCGTTTTGCTCTTTACCGATGGAAAAGGACTCCTTTGTGGATAAATATGCTTGTTGATACTTATAAAGCAGAAAACGAAATTGAATTCTTATAGTTGACAAAGATGATCAGTTTTATGTTTCCCGTATATAATTATACTTTTGCACATTGGAGGTTTCATAAAAACAACGACGATATATAAAAGAAAGAAAAATATACGAAAGTTTAATATCATGTGCGATTTGTTTATTTGAAAAATCTCAGAGGTTTCCTCTTTTCAATGGCCCTATATTTCATTTAACTAAAGAAAGGGCGCTAACGATTTGTTTATTTTACACAGCAATTTAGATTATAAAAAAAGTGCCCCTTTAAGCTTTCACCTGGCATATCCTTATTAGCTATTTATTCAATGCTAAATATGAACTGCTTGATAATCTATTTCATGTGTCAAAAACAGTAATTACGTTGTTGTCAACATTGCAAAAACACTAATCTAACTGATAGACCTGTGGAAAGTTAAAACAGTATCTTTGGTAAAACTCTTTTAATGAGTAAAAACACTAAATCAATTACTCCGTTCAATTGAAGCGGACTGGACTGGATTAGCGTACTTCGGAGTGAGATAATTCGCCATGTGAACACTAACCGGAACTTTTTCATTTAGCAGCAATTGAACAGGGACCTTTTTTACGGCTAAAATTGTTGCTTTTGATAATCAGCTGTCGTGCATTTGTGATTTTATTTTGTGTTCTTTTTGGATTGCTATGGCAATTACCCAATCTCAAAATAGCAAGGAAAACTATATTTATACTTGCTTTTTTAATGAAGACGGATTTTTTAGAGAAAAAAAAAATAATGAAAAACACTGCCACTTTTGTATTCAACTTCAAAATTTTAGCGTGGAAAAAAGGTATTGAGCGGATAAATCGGAAGCTGATGCTTGTGGAAATTACTCCCATCTACTTGTCAAAACCAAACGGCAATTTAGCTGATAAAACACAATACCACTTTCCCCACCGATTTGGCTAAATATTTAGCAACTAAATATCACCGTTAAATTATCATATAAAATTTATCCGCTCTAAATGAACACAATACCAGGCTTAATACCTTAAAATTATTTCGAAGGCAAACTTGAACTTAGAAGATATAATCGCACTATACTACTATGTCCATAACGCTTAAAAATATTTCTGAATCTTATACGTTTACATACTTAAACTTAGTCAAAACTGTTTCGAGTTTATATACATGCATAGATATGGAAAATTACGCAAAGCTCAAATGACATTACGACGAACGTACTTCGGGGATTTAAATTTGTTATTATAACTGTATTCGCGAATTCTGTAATGTACCGGAGTGCCAGAAAATTCAACCAATTGTACCTGGATATCCGGATATTCAGAATCGAGAATCGATTATATCTAGATACAATTTAATTGAATTGACAATTTAATATACCCGGGTATCCGAGTAAACTTGGAATCGAAAATTTTGTTTACTATTTGCTAAAATTATCATTTAAGCTCGGAAAATGCACGGCATACTCACATATTCCGTATTAATTCGGGCTGCCAAATCCATCATATAAAATAAAAGTGTTTTTATAATCGTTCACAATTAAGACGTTAACGTGAATAAGTTGAAAATTTAATGTTATTTATATGTTAGACATGTAAAGGTCCCCGGGGACTGGACCATCAGCATCTTGTCCGACTTTACACTACTCTTGATGGAGAGGCGTCGTTCCAACATACATAAGTATTAATTATGTATCTATAAAACTGGAGGTTTGGATATATGCAATTCAATATATATACAATAAATAATTAAAAAAAAATCTGATTAGTTTGGGTGAGGATAAAACTAAGTTTTATAAATTCTTCAGTTTGTAGGGCTTAAATGCTCTATCACCTTGTCTTTAGTAGTAACAAAGGGTTCAACATTTACAAATAAATAATTTACCCAATTGAAATAGTAAATAGGTGTCGGCCGACTTTTCATTTTATTAACTTAAATCCATTTTGTGCCAAAGTAGTCTCTCATAAGCTAGTTATAGCAATGAGAAATGTATATAAAAAACCAAAGAACTTTCCTTTACATTCAATACAAGTTTTGAGGAACACACATACACAAATTGTTATAGGTATTTCGCACACTATACTCATTTTCTTCAAATAAATACTCTGCATTATTTCATTTTTTATATATATCATAAGTACGTTAAAAGTTTTGCCTTAAAGTTGTTAACTCTGCCACTATGTAAGTTGAATTTGTACGTGTTTGATACTTTACGTTATAATATAAACATCTGAACAATAATAAATTATTAAAGATATTTAATAAATTTTTTTTTGCATTTTATAACTAGGTGGATCTATTGTAATGTGGCCTAATACTCCATACAGACAGTGTTAATTGACAATTGTCGAAATATTGTGCTAAATATTAAGAGATTTATTGAAACTTAGAATTTTAAGTTATCAAGCAATAATTAGTAATGACATTTCATTTAACCGAGATAGTGCAATTATCTATTCATTCCAAATTTCCATAATTGAGTTCACGTTAATTTTCAGTTAATATTTTGTCTGTCGTTGGTACTATTCTGCAGGACGAATAGAAATACGTATTCATCCACAAGAGAATTATTCATTTCGTTCTGCAGAATAAATCTTAATTTTCAGAGGCGTCATATTTATTTGGGAGGAATTGTGATATCACGAGTTGTGCTAGCAGCAGGTGTACAGGTAATTACACACTTTACTTCACACAGCAAAATGCTTGACGATTGCGAATTGTTTACTTTAAAAATGTCACATCGACGCTGTTCTTACTGTAGTTCATGGAGCAATTAACCAATTCATTTCGCATAGTGGAATGCTCAACTGGGTTTACTGTACTTTACACTACATACACACTTCAGAGCACATTTACCACTTTAACAATTAATTTACTCTTCTTCTTCTTTTGAGTAGCAACAAGAAGGGTATATAAGTACCATCCGAGCGTTCGGGTTACCAGCATTGCGTTTTTTTAATTTATGCCATTGTATGTGGTAGTTAGAATGGAATAGAAAAACATTTATTAAAGAGACACACACCTGCCCCTGCCAGCCTGCCTGTGTGTGTGTGTGTGTGTGTGCGCGCGCCCCTGCCTGCATGTGTGTGTGTGTTTCTTTAATAAAAGTTTTTCTATTCCATTCTAACTAAATGCTGTACTACAATTCAATTGAATATTTGGCATAAATAAAAAAAACGCAATGCTGGTAACCCGAACGCTCGGATGGTACTTTTATATACCCTTCTTGTTGCTACTCAAAAGAAGAAGAAGAGTAAATTAATTGTGAAAATGGCAAATGTGCTCTGAAGTGTGTAGTATAAAGTTCGGGATTTTAAAGTTAAATATCTCGGAAACTATAAGTTTCCGTTCAAAATAAATTTGATATTCGTGATTTGTAAGTAAATTGGAATAAGTACACAAAATTTGAACAAAATCGGAGAGTTTTCCCGACACTCGACTTGTTCCTCAAACTGTTACAAACATTATTTCCTTGGAATATGTAGCAAATAGGAATGGTTGAATCCTGTATAATTCGTGTACATGAGCGTAATTTGTCAAATGTGCTTTTGTTTTGTGACCAAATTTAGTCAATTTAAAATTCTTTTGTGAAATTTAACAAAAGTACGTAATCAATTCTTTTCAAAACTATTTATCTTTGAAGTTTATTTAGTGCAAAGTTTTATGGTACCACTAGTGCCTATTAAAATATTCATATCATTTAGAAAAACAGAAATGAAATGCTCGCTCAGTGCTTGCAAATATAAATTGGATTATAAACTAGGGACTCCTGTTTGAGGCAACTGCACTATCTAAATTATCTTTTTTGTCAATAGAAGCAAAGATTTATATAAATTAATTATGTGAATTGTTTCAAAATAAAGTAGAAAAAGAATATTTTTTACCACAGATGCTCCGCTCAAAACCTTTGTTTACTTTTTGCAAATTGACAAGTTGCTTAGAATAGGGATGGCGTGTAAATACATGTAAAAATGGACTACCAACACAACCAGAAATTCATTACACAAATCTGGCTTATCACTATTCCTGTTTGCTATACAGGGTGTTTCCCCTTAGGAGGTCCATAGAGCGGGAGGTGATAGTACTCACCTAGACGAACCAAAAATTGTATGGCAGGGGGGGGGGGGCAATATCAACCGTTCAGGAGTAACAGGGTGATTCATAAAAAAAGCTAGGTTTTCACAAAACACCCTGTATATTAAAAACTACAAGGCGTATGGTCACAGTTAAGGGCTCACTGTATGCAGAACTTTATGGCCTTTCCAACGACAGCTCAACCAGGTCAACTTAAAGAGGAGGGTCTGCAGTTTACAGTTTTTATAAAATAAAGTTATGTTAATGACCATTTTGCAAAAATAATAGAGGTCAAAGTAAGAAAAAAGGAAAGAAAATCCGAAATTTTTAGTTTAGACCTTCATAACTTCTGAGGGGAGATGGGTACGGGGCTGGTTGAGCTGTCGTTGGAAAGGCCATGAAGTTCTGCATACAGTGAGCCCTTAACTGTGACCATACGCCTTGTAGTTTTTAATATACAGGGTGTTTTGTGAAAACCTAGCTTTTTTTATGAATCACCCTGTAACTCCTGAACGGTTGATATTGCCCCCCCCCCCCTGCCATACAATTTTTGGTTCGTCTAGGTGAGTACTATCATCTCCCGCTCTATGGACCTTCTAAGCGGAAACACCCTGTATATTCTAAGGTTATTACATCCATTTGCCTGTTACACTGTCCATGGAACGAACACCACTTTGCAATCAAACAGCTGTTTGGTGTTTTGCTTGTTTTGTGTACTTACATAAAACTAATACTTCTCCCAACCATTATGCAACTAGCTACTGTTCGTTCATTTACATGCGTATCATACTTAATAGTTCCCTCTTATGGGAGAAATTTTGAGGTTTTTTTTTTTTGTAATTAAAATTCTAAAATTCACTTTTCAGTAGTTTGTTCTAAGCTCGGCTACTGTATGATATATACTGTGCCACAGGTGTAGAGTTTCTTTAGCATGCCAATTCAAAGTATTAACATTATTATATTGAAACTTTATATCTGTAACTAACGATTTATCGTCGTAGAAAAGTTTAATAACAGGAGTGATATCTTCTTTATACTTATTTTAAAAAAATTTCTGCGCTTATGAGGTTCATTTTCCTTAAAATTGAAATATTTTCAGGTAATCTGTTTTTAAATTCAAGAATCAGGGCTTTAACAAAATTTATGCAATTTCTTTTAACCTGTTGTTTTTTATCTGGACAAAGTTCATTGGATATAATTTCAAACTCATAACCTAACTTCGAATCAACATCGATATAGTTTTCAAAATTAACAAATAGTGGTGAATCTGGATCTGGTATGATGTAATATTGGTTTTGTTTTGTTGGATCAATACACTTTCCTTGAAAAAGCAAATTAACTCGATTAATTTCTTTTAGAATAGGACGGAGGAAACTTAAATAAGCCTTGTATTCGACATTATTGAAAAGATTATACAAAATTTCTGCAGACTTACAACTATTTTTCTCAAGTTGGAATAAAGTTTGCAACTCAAGCCACTGACTATCAATAACTGATACGACACGTTCAATCGACATCCAGCTTGTATCTGAAATCTTTGGAATCATCAATGGCTCATTGTTATCATTTATGAGCTCATATAATTCTTTGTATTTTTGTTTTCTGATGCTGGAGTGAGAAAACCAGTTATAAGTTTGTCTTAGTAAAAACTCTAACTCTTTCGGAAAGCAAGTTGAAGCATACGAAACTGCAAGTTGAATGGAATGGCAAGTACATTTTATCAGAATTCAATTGGGAACTTCACGTCTAAGGATTGCTGCTATTCCATTATTAGTCCCTACCATGACTGTCCCTGCCGACTGCGATTAAGCGCGCAATTTCTAGTTTATAATTTTCTAAGACCTTAGTAATAGCTTGAACTATTGAACGTGCATCGCAAGATTTTAAATCTATCAAAGCTAAATATGTTGAAATAACTTTACCCTGACAAGAAGAAAAATAAATAATTGCTATACCAAGTATTTTTGTAGTGGAATATCATTTGATTCGTCAAGTAACAAGCTGAATGGCATGTTTCCAATATCAGCACGAAGATCTTCTCTAAAATGTTGACGCAGAACATTCTGAATAATGCATGTACATTTGGTTTTATGCAATTTTAAATTAGAAATTAATGAACATTTTGAGTTAATTATATTACTTAAGTGATCTATTGGTAATATAACTTGGTGACATGCAACATATAGACACAATTGTGCCTCTATTTTTGAGTTGTCACATTTTTGTTCTTTAAAATTAATTTTGCTTTGTCTCTGGTCGCTAAATGGCGTCATAGCTGTAAGGTGGCTTTTAGAAGCTGCATGCTTAATCAAATTATGCTTTTTGGCCTTAATAATAGCTTTGCAGTATATACACGAGACAGTGTTCTCACTATTACTTACTAATTGGATCCAGTCTTTGAACGCGTTTTCTTTCAGCCAATCTTTCCTTACCATTTGTGTATACTTCTTATTTAGTTTTTTTTTTTAGTTTCAGAAATTTTTTCACTGCAATCAATAATATAAACATGGGAAATTGAAAAAAATATAGATTTATTACCTATTTTCTTCACGGACAATGACAATATTTTCTTCCGCTTCCACTTCAAATTCTGATTCAGGTGGAGCTGATGGTAAAAACAGGGAAGCTACAGGTGCCGAATCACATTCAGCTACAAACTTAGATCTTCGTTGCACAAATCTTTTCCCGAAAAAAAATACTAAATAGAATATTTTTAAATGAAAACTATTGCACTTTCTTACTTATCCATTTCCAAATCCTGTTAACGGATTTTATGTGCAATCCTATTTAATCAAACAATATAAAATAAACTGCAAAGATCAAAAACTGTTGCCCGGCGTTTTGAATTATATTCTGCTCTGATTCTCATTGAGCCCGTTTAGACCGTGCGATTTAGGACTAGTATTACGTAGTTCGACTTACGTAGTACTAATATTAAGTGGTCTAAACATGCCGTATTACGAAAAACTAGTCTTACTTTAATTCGGTTTCTGATGCGGTATTGACCTACAAAAATTAGTATTAAATGGAGACATTATGTCATAAGGTAATGCGAGGCTGTTTGTAAATAGTGACGCCCTTATACATAATTAATAAATAATTGTTGCAGAGTATCTTATAATGTTTTGCCATTAGCCTGAAAATTTGCATGTTTTATCTTGGGTATTTAGTAATATAAATAGCAGTATTTCCTCATTCTGATTTTAAATTTTCTTCTATGCTCCATTTTCTTGTGCATGCGGTGTACAAACAAACTCAATATATTATTTTTCATTTTTCTCCTGAAATAGCAGGCAGATCTGACAATTTTGACAACTGTCAAAGCTTTAATCGAGCGGACTAAACAGCAGCAGGATTAGTACTACGTAATTCGACTTACGTAAAACTAGTCCTAAATAGCTGCGATCTAAACGTACTCATTAACTCAGAAATACCGTTTCGTGTCGTTTCCCAATAAGCAAAAATTCCAGATGTGGAATTTTCGCACGGAATTCCAGCGGAAAAAGTGACGGCATTCTCACGCACACAGCTGTTTTTACACTCTACAGCGAACGCCATTTTCAGCTTCACAGATGTTTTGGAGGTATACGAAAAATTTTTAATGGCTTGGCTTATATTAGCTGTGTTCTTTTGGTTCCGTGTAGTTTTCTGCAAAACACAGGCGATTGCGAGTTGAATTTATTTGTAGAGTGCATAGCAGTAGAAAAAGTTTTGAAAGTATAGCGAAAATAATCAAGGTGCCATGACTTTAATTCTTACAAAACGATAAATCTGTCAAACTTTGCTCCGAATTTATCAAGCTTTATTTTAGCATTTTGCAAGGATTGAAGTCATGGCAGTTTGACTATTTTCTCTATACTTTCGAAACTTTTTCTACTGCTTTGCATCTTACAAATTATTTATGTTCCACTGTTTAATTAAAGAAAAATAGAAAAAGAAAGCTTTCAAATCACTAGGAATTCCATATAGAAATGCCATGGAAAAGTCTTGGAATTCCATGCGAAAAAAACAAGGAAATAACATGGAAATCCGATAGATTTCCACGTACAGTTCCATCTACCAATACAATCAAAGACTTGGAATCTCGGCGCAGTTCCCTTCGGCCAAAGAAGAAGAATATCGTAAAATTTGTTGGTGACCCTTTAGTAACTACGGTGATCGTTATAAAAACAAATTACTTTTAGTGTCGAATGGAGCCATTATAAAACTTTTTATTTATTTAACACAATATAACCAAAGGGTATATAAGAACACTAACGTCTATTTTTTTCACTACAAGATATATAACATTACCAAAGGTTACATATTATGACAAAGGGTAGGTATATAAGGACCACTTTCGAGGTATGGTAGATCCTTTAGTTTATATAATATTTCTAGAAGTTTTATAAGCGTCATTCAGTTTAAATAATAGAGCCAGAGTTGATATAAAACTACTTGAAGTTTTATAATGGTAATTTGTTTATTTAAGTACAAGCAGCAATTTTTTCATCTGTGCATAGCAGATAAAAAAGAAAATGACGGTTAAGCCAATTTTTTAAATTGCAGATATATGGCTTCCGTTTTATTTTTATGTGAAGAAAATACATCATTTTAGGTATATAATATTTGTAAATCATGTAATGTTACTTTTATGAATTAATATCAGCTAAGTGAACATTTTAAATTTTGAAATATTTAATTAAAATTCTTAAATATTGCTTATTTTTGGAGCTGTCTGTATTGTTTAGAAGTATCTATGATGATATTCACTGTAAAATTTTAATGGCAACTGAGTTCACCACGTACATGCCGAAAAATTGTAATTCTAAAATATAAAAATATTAAACCTTTACATTATAAAAATGCAATACAAAAAAATATCGAAATTCAATGTCAACATAGGTTTCGTAAATATTTCCATTATATTGTTTTATAAAGGTAATGAAAAGTAATTTCCTTACAATTAAATTACAAAAAGTAAATCAGTCTGAGAAAATTCCAAGCGTTGTGTAAACGTTACCATCACCATTATAAACAACGTTTATGAATATATGCTATGATAAAAATGATAAAAATAGATTAATCGAGAGCACCCTATAGGTTATATAATGGTTATATAAGAAGTTATATTAAGGTAACCCAAATATTTTTGTTACTCATTTTATAAAACTTTTAGTTATATAACGTTACCTAAATCAAGTTACGGTAACGTTTATATAATCTTCCATTTAAGCTCTATAAGGGGTTTATAGTGGTTACAAACAGGCTTCGAGTACTAGTCTATATAACTCAAGTTATATAATTTCATAATGGAAATCTTACGGTTACATCTATATAAAAAAACAAATTGTTTGTTGGGGTAGCAGTGCCTCTACAACACAACAAGGTACTAAGTCAAATTGCGTTTCGCAATCACTATATAGTTCTATACACAAGGATAGTGCTCTTCTTGAAAAACACTGCAGGCATAATTTAAGCTCGTCCAATATAAAGCGGAATATTATGAAGAAACTGTAGGCATAACAGCTGAGATGAAAAGATTTGCTGACAATCTATCTACATACTAGATTCAGTTTTCTGTCTTGATAAGTTGGACAAAGTTCAAGTGTGTTCAAAAAATAAATATATAATTATTGTGAACAAATTAAAGAGAAAAAAACTAAATCCTTAATTGCAATTATTTTTCAGGTATAAAAATTCCTTTCAAACGGTACTTAAATGAGATGAATGGTCCAGGAGATCAGAGCGAAAAAATATTAGAAGTTCTATACAGACAAAAGGAATCCTTCAGAGATACGTATGTCAGTGGGAACATTCAGACTGCCTCCTACAGATCTACCTTTTCGTAACTAATTGCAGGTTTGGTGTTTCTTGCATTTTAACGGAAATGAACAGACAAAATAGATATTGACGAAGTGCGACGATCATTCCACATTATGGTAAATCAAAGTCTGCATTCATAATTCGTTTTGCTATTTTATTATCAAATATTCCGAAGAAGATAACTGGAAGATGCCCTCCAATCATCGCGCTGATGATTTTTGAGCTGAATGTTTACTGGGATAGAACATTTTAGAGAACGGACTCACACGCGCACATAGATTTCTGTTTCATGGCTTGGGAACTGTTTTCGAGGGTTTTGCTCATAGCCTATCCTTTTTGATATATAATTTAAATATTCTGTCCACATTCGAGATAGGATTGGTGGATGATGGGGAAAATTGAGTTGGCAGCCACCTTAGTACATTTGTACAGTTTTTGAATTCTTTTCATATATGATACAAATTTGAGAATTTTTAGTTTAATTAGCTTACATAGGCTTACAGACAAAGTATGAGATGACTGAAGTGTGAAGTATGGTCTGAAAAATTTCCAAATTCTTATAATTAGATTTGTTCTCGTATAGTTATGAGACAACTTACATCTAAACACACAAAAAAGCGGTTGAATTAAACCACGTTAAAGGCCCTCTAATAGAAAGCTCTATGCGTTCTCTCTCTCTCTTGCTGTATTATGCCACATAAATTCTTCGCAATTATAGATTTCTTTGGTTGAATAAAAAGTTAAAGATTTCGGAATTATTACGTGCTGTCTGTACGTAGCCCAAAGCAATAACGAGCATTTTGTTCAATAAATGCAAAATTAAATGGGGTGGATTAATAAACAAATGTATATAGGCCTACATGTAATATTGCTTTCTTATGCGTTTTGCATTTAATGCAATTAATACAGAAGTCTTAAGGTAAGGATTAACTCTGAGCGAGAACTTATTACATATTATTTTTCAACTGGAAAATCTTGCGATTCTACTGCGAACCGTTTTATGAACAAAAGAGAAAGTTATAATTGGTCTAAGACCAATATTAGACCCTAGATGAAAATAAAAACAAATAAAAAACAAGTAAAAAAGCTAATATTGGTCTAAGACCAATTCTTATGATACCCTAGATGAATGTCCGTATGAAATTTCGTATGGGCACCCATTTGAGCAATTTTGATTTTTTCAGTGGTTTTTCACATATACATCTAGAACGGTTTTAATAGGAATTTTATAGGATTTCATATTCTGAAGAAGTTTTTAGTACAATAAAAATGTCTTGGACTGATCGTTTTCACAGTATACGTAAAAAGCCTAAATTTTTATATGGCAACACCAATAAGGAGTTTCCCGATTTAGTCCATTTTTAAAATGTTCTTTGCTAGTACAATGAAAACACCATGTACTAAATTTCAGCTCTCTACGTCGACGCGTTCTCAGACAGTTTTCAAATATATAGCGGAAAACGAAATTTTTGTATGGCAATCCCACGAAGGAGTTGCCCGATTTGTCTCATTTCCGAACTTAATTTTACTTTTTTTTTAAAGTTCCTGTACAAAATTTCAACTCCCTAAGTGTACGCGTTCTCTAGTTATCGTGCGCACAGACAGACGGACGGACGGACGGACGGACATGCAAAAATCAAAATAACTTTTAATATTATGCGTGGGTGTCCAATCCATTTTGCTCTACCATCATTATTTCGAGGTGTTACAAACGGAATGACAAACTTAGTATACCCCTATAGATTTCATCTAGGGTATAAAAACGTATTGTTAGGCAACACCAAAAAAGGGTTGCCCATTTTTGAGCTTGTATTTTATACTTTTAATGAAAACAGTGTCCAAATATATAATAAAAAACTAATTTTTATATAGAAACCCTACGAAGGAGTTGCCCGATTTGTCCCATTTTCGAAATTAGATCTACAATTTTTTTAAAAAGCTGCGTGCAAAATTTCAGTTAACTAAGTGAACGCGCTCTCGAGTTATTGTGAGGACGAACCTTAGATTATTTATCAAATCAGGGTGCTGATTCTCTGGCCCTATTCTTGAATAACGAATGGTTTTTATCTCACGGTACAGAGAATACTAGATATTCTCATTAAATTTGGCACATGTTCTATGACGTAATTTCGTGACTGATGTATATAGGAGAGAGAGAGGAGAGTATTGTCAAAATTAACCTAATAAGAAGACAGGCCACAGCCGAACAAAATTGGAAATTTTCCTTGTTTTCTAGAAAGATACAAATAATGTCATACCTTTAGTCTTTTGCATGAATGGGGGAAAGGAACTTGGCTATGCACTATTGTAATGCGACTGAGACAACGAGCTAAAAACAAAAACGTAGGATAACCCGAATGATAAAGTCTTCTTGATGTTATGGTTGTATAGTTAGAGTGAATGGTCAGGACGTGAAGTCAAACTGTCAGCATGAGCTGACAGATCACTCGATGACAGCGATTGCACAGGGCGGCACGCTAGCACCTCGGCTAAGGGTGGCGGAGAGTGTGGGGGGGTCCACGAAATACCTGCCGCTAGTCATCACCCATAAACAAAAAAATTTTCGTGCCTTCATACAAAAAAAAGCCGGCACACACTCGGTCCTGAAGGGACCCTTACGTCACTTACCTATATACTGGTGGAAGGCGTAGGTGTTATACCTCCCTTTGCCTTGCCCCATCCTCCATTTGACCTGGGGGGCACTATTTCCAAGTCCCTTGGCTGACCTGTGGAAGAGAAAGAGAGACTAGGCGAACCTAGACGACCTTTACCTCACGTGGGGGGGCTCCAGGATGGTGAAGGAGAAGAATAACAAATCACCGCCTCATTACTCTACAACGTAACTGGTATATTTGCGAGATTTCCACTTAGCTCTATTATTTTACAGCTTGCAATACAAAAAGTTTAATTGTTGGTTATTTAAAAAAAAAAATCTTTTGCTTAAAATCACCCCCGTAGCATTTTAAGCTTAAATGTCTAATACAATAGAAAAAAAATCGCACTAATCAGAAAAAACTATACATGATTATATATATCAATACATCCAGGCAAATGTTTGTCAACTGACATAAAAATTCGATAATCAATATAAATGTGAAAAAATCCCAGATCGATCACAACAATTACCTTAAGGTACAACAAAAATGTTCGCTTCCTCCACGAAGGCCTCCTGGAGAGCAGTTGGGTTCCTGTAAATAGATTAGGAGGAAAACAAAAAAATGTCCACCCGGGATTTCCTTTACAATTCGGTCAAGCACTAATACCGGTGATCTTCAATTATTGTTAATTTCTACTATTCAATTATAATATGAAGATATTCTTATCTTAAAATTTAATTTTTTTTTCGGTTTAAAACAAAAATTTTTAATATATATATATCTACGTAAAAAAAATCTCCAAATTTTACCTTTCTAGCCATAATTATCTAGCAAGAATTCATGATAAGAGGAATTTGCTCCTTGTCCAGAGAGTTAGTCTTTAAATTTATTATTCTCATTCAGAAAGAGATTGAATACCTATCTACGTTATAGAAAGCCGCTTGAATTTTCTTCACCAATATCGTTACGTTAGTTCATGAACCTCACTCATAACTAGGAACGTAAATGTACATCATGAATTTCAAACAAAAAAATTAATATATATCTATATATGTGACAAAAAAAAAATCCTTCAAATCTTGCGCGATAATCTCTCATTATCCCCGCTTATCCTAGATCTGCTCCTTGTCAAGAGACTAAGTTTTCAAATCCATCATTATCCAATTTTACAAGAAAAGAAATGTAAAATGTGCATCTTGTCACCAAAAACAATAGTACAGATGTACTTTACTGCTAACAGTGTTCTCTAAATACGGTTATTTCATTGTATGCTTACACGAGGGATTCTCTCCTCCTCGAGGGAATTATTCTTTACATGTATAAATGTATTTTTCTTATATGGTCAAATAAAAATATACATTTGGAATAGATCTGCGAATATATGTTATGAAAAATGTGTGCTAAATGGTACTTCACTCATAACAGCACTCTTGAAGCACTGTTACTCCATTGTCCTCGTTGATGCGCCTACTGTTGATACAATTATTCCTTTCGACTCGTTATGTACTTAAAATTGAACTGGAGGCTGTTCACTGGAGACTGCCAAGGATGATTTCAAGACGAAGCTGACGCCACGGGAACTTTCCTAGCACAGTCTCTGTAGGCTTCTATACAATTCTCCCGGTTCTTTCATCCACCTTTTAATCGTTTCGCTTTTTCTGCACGGATTTTAATTTTCCAGGTTCTTCACCACTTTTTAACTAGTTTCGCGGGCTGATATAGCCTTAGTTAATTCGCAAAATTTTCACTTTCTTTCTCCTCGTCTTTTACTTTTTCCAACTCACATCAACCCATTTTCCGCCACCTTACTCGTCACCGTCCCGACCTGTACTTCGTTCGTTCTTTCCCCGTAACTCATTGAAGTGGCGCTGGGTGTGCTAAGATGTCTAAAGGTTGGTGTCATTGACGACCATAACATTGAATACCTTCAAAATCCTTTCAAACTACTCATAATAATGTACATCAGGTCACACTACCTCTATTTTTTAAGAAAAAGATGAATTTCGCTTTGGCCAAGGTGCTGAAACAAGTTATATAATATTTCTTGCCAAATGAAATTCTCATTTTTCCCAAAAACATCAGTTTCTTCCAATTAATCTCTTTAGAGCAAAACGAATGTAAACAGAAACACGTGCTGTTCAAATATCATAGGAATTACACCAACAGACATTGGTTTGGCTATAAAAAACATTTTTCATAATTCTTACAACATTTCACAGGAAACCGGTTTTCCCAAAGCGCGGAGCAATTTATGAGAGTAAAATCTGAAAACTCCGCCCTTCTCATTTATTTACGAAAATGAATCATTTGCCATTTTGTTTCGTTGCATGTAATCTGCGCTTTCACATTTTTGTCTTTATTCGTAAAAGTTTTAAAGAGATTTATTTTTATACCTTAGATGAAATCTGTAGGGTATACTAAATTTGTCATTCCGTTTGTTACACCTAGCAATAATGATGGTAGAGGAAAATGGATTGGATACCCCATGCATAAAATAAAAACTTATTTTGATTTTTGCATGTCCGTCCGCACGATAACTTGAGAACGCATTCACTTAGAGGGCTGAAACAAAATTTCAGCACAGGTTTTTTTTTAAATAAAAAGTAAATTTAAGTTCGAAATTGGGCCGAATCGGGCAACTCCTTCGTAGGGTTGCCTGAGAACGCGTCGACGTAGAGAGCTGAAATTTGAAATTTGGTACATGGTGTTTTCATAGCAATAGTAAACACAGTATTAAAAATGGACTAAATCGGGTAACCCCGTCTTTGTGTTGGCATATAAAAATTTTGGTTTTTTACATATACTGTGAGAGTCCTAGACGTTTTTATTGTACTGAAAAGTTCTTCAGAATATGAAATCCTATGAAATTCGTTATAATTATTTTTGCTGTCCGACGAAACCTTCTAGAGATACATATATGCGAAAAACCACTTCAGAAATCAAACTTCCGCAGATGGGTGACCATGCGAAATTACAAACGAACATTCATCTAGTAGGGTATCGTAAGAATTGGTCTTATACAAATTCTAGCTGTTTTACTTGTTTTTTTTTCTTGCGGTGTACATTTTAAATGTAAAAAATCTGTGTCCTAACTTGTCACTAAATTAAATTGACGTACTTTCCTTCACGATATTTCGTCACTAATGGTGGAACGTGGTTCGTAATAAGAATACCTTGTATTCTATGTACCTTTACCTATTGCATTTTTATTGATTTTTCTAGCCTATTAAGCCAAGGTTGCTTTCAGCTGCCATTGACCAGTAACGGCAAACGTAAATTGTCAATTTTTGCAATTTTATTTATTTCATCAAATCTGACGCAGTGTTTTAGCTTGCTCTGTTCTCGTTCTCTATTTTACTTCTTACTCAATGGTTGAGGTCATCGTCCCAATTTTTCCGCTTACTGTTGCTGCTTATTTTTACTGTTTATTTTTCTCCCCAGGAGCATAAAGCACTTGTGGAAAATATATTCATACAGATTCCTTTGAAGTTGAACTTTGATCTTTGAGGAACATCTGAAATCAAATTTTCATCCGCTTGCGCAGATGATTTTTTATTCGCGTTTTTCTCCTGACAAAAGGAGTTTCCACTCTTTTTGCACAACTCCACTAAAAATTTATAAATGATTATTAAAATAAACATTTTACATACCACTTATTCCACATTCCTCTGAAATACTCTTCCAAATTTCCGCTTTCTTTTAATATTTTTGTGACCGAACCGGTATTCAACTTTTGTAACGTTATTTTTACCCACATCTCGTTACGCTGTTAAGTCAAAATATTATAGATCTTTTATGACAATACATTTTTGCTCCTTTTATATCATATAAGACCAAGATGATGGCCACATGATGGCGACGAATTTTGGTATTAATGGTCCAATTCGATTCAAAATTTATATCTGGGAGTTATCGGGGTCGCGGATTACGAATTTTTGGTAAAAATTTAGAAAATCAGTATAGCAGAAAAATTTAGCTATTTTTAGTCGAAATTTCTTAATTTTGTTCAAAAATCCGAAATTTCTAACTACAAGTCCCCAAGAAAATCTTCTTGGGATTTGGAGTTGGAAATCTTGGATTTTTGGACAAAATTTAGAAATTTCACTTGAATCTTTACATATGTACGTATATACCATACATTTAGGTCTGATGACAAGACAATATTTTTAAGATCACACATTCCCAAAGGTCTACAAATCACAAAGTAATGAATAAAAATCTTTCCAAAAACAGATTTTTAATTAAATTTACTAGCAAACGGGAGCAGTCCTCCAGAAAAGTTTTTTAACGTAATTTATAAATCGGTTTCATAGATTATTCCATGATGTCAAGGGGCACAGTGGACCACTGAATGTAAGTGAAGCAAGCTCGTCACTTCTAACGGCACCTCTTTTACGTAAATATCAAACTTATATTTAAATCAAGGTTCCATTCGAACGTTCCAAATAAAATTTTTTTTTTTCGTTCAAAGCGTTTAAAGAAATTATGTGGCATGGGTACAAATCAAATATCTAGGGAAATAAGGCCTCAGCAGCTCACTGTTTGCCCGTACAACCAAATTGGATTTTGGTTTTCTTTTTCCATATTTAAGAAAAAATGCAAATTTTAACAAGAACTGGACTCGAAAGATATTATTTCTCACATCAGAAATGTTTTAAATATAATAAACTATTTATTGAAGTAATAATTTAATTGAAACTGCATTAAAATACTTGTAGTACAAAACTTGTAAAATCAGAAGAAACATCACTTGTAGTGCCCAGATGGCCTCGTAGCCATGGGTCAATTAACTTTATTGTATCAGGCTTTACAAGGTTGTACAATAAAGAACTCTTTGAATTTGAATTTACTAGCAAATTTTAAATTTTGAAATGAACGGTATTGGTAGGAAAGTTATTTTGTAAATTTTCTGTCAGTTTCAGACGTATTATGTACGTACGTACACAAAACGTCGACATTTATAATCGTCGCTAATTATAAATTTGATTTGTTATGTATTAGGTTTGTTTTTAACATTTATGGTCCATGTCGAGATTTTACGAGTGTTATTTTTCCAACTCTTTTTGGATTTGAACACATATGGTAAAAGTGGCTTTATTTCATGCCGAGATTTTAGCATATAAAACAAGATCGTCAAAAGAACAATTTCTTAAGTGCTCAGATGGGCCCAGAGCGCGATCTTAGAGTGTTATTTTTACATGTGTCTTAATTGATAATACAGGCCGGTATATTTTTGAACTGCTTTTGATATACATATACAGATTTCCAACAAACTGTTGATTAAATCAAATAGTGTTTCAAAAAATATCTACTCTCCACGTATTAGGAAAATGCTCTATACAAATATTGTAGATGAATCTAACATTTATTTTCTATCACCTTAAAAATATATGTATGTGTAATATATGTCTCGTAAAAATTAATCAATCATTTATAAAAATAAAAGATATAACTACATAACAAACACCTTTTCGATTTTCGGATCGCAAAATATTTGCTTTGTTACTGGACACACGACAATTCCGTTCTCTTTGCTTATTTCTGGTATCGCCTTTAAAAGAAGAATTTTAAACTTTTTGATAAAATAGTTTTATTAATAAAACTTGTTAGTAGTTTACCCGTTCTCCAAATATTTGTCCATTTGGTAGCATCATTGGAAGATTGTGCTCATTTAGTGGCAAGCCAGTGACTCTGGAAAGAATAAAATTGAAACGATTTAATCTAATTTAAATAACTGAAACTTAAATAAAAATAATATTCTATAACTTAGATAATATGTGACTCACCTGCATATAAGCCGACTCTGAGCACAGTGGGAAAATGGCAAATTTTTTGCTATATCATTAAAATCGGGTTGGCAAACAGGACAGTTGGTATTTTTTGCAACTGATGAATAACACTGTGGTGTTTTGAGAGCAGATAAACCAACCTAAAAGTATAATACGCCTTAAAATGTGTTGTTTAACACGAAATTTTATTACCTGAATGGCAACACTAAGCAAAGATTGTGTAGAAAGTTGAAATAAGCGATAGTTTTCGTTTCGAAAATTTAAAACCAAATCGTCCCAGCGTGCAGCATCAAAAAGTCTTTTATATGGCTCAATTTCTGCAATATATTTAGTTTAAATATTTTAAAATTTTTAAATAACTGTTTTAGTATTGAATGTATTTATTATACATATATACCTGTATCTGGTTGAAATGCTAATAACGCCATACATTGACAAATTTCTTTTAATTGATCTTTTTCAAATGCTGGAAAATATTTTCTAGCATGCTTCACAGCATCCTTCCTATTATTCTGACGAACCAATTCAACAAATTCTTGCACCCTCAATTGAAATTCGATATTTGAATTGATTTTTCTTAATTTCGACTTGTTATCATTACACCAAAGAGTACATTTAGCTGTCTTATGGCTTGCCAAATCCTGTTCTACTTCCCTGGAAGTCTGGAAGATATCTAAAACCAAGTTTTTGTTTTTATTAAAATATCTATTTCTGCATTGATAATCAGATTTTTATACCTAAATTTGTTAAATGCTTTATGTCCGTTCTTCGAGCTAGTCGCTCTGCAGTCTCATAATAACCAAGCCTTAAGAAATGTTCAACCACCATTCGATCCATTCGAATCTAAAATTAATGCGCATTAGAATAGAAGGGATATTTTCTCAAAGATTTATATGACGCGTGATAATTGAAATGAGCAGAAAATTTTATGATGGAGCATGGGCAAGTAACTACATATTTTTGCAACAAAGCTATTTTTTATTTTTGTTTTTGTTTATTTCAAGCAAGAATAAGTTGAGAAATATTAATTTATTTTATTAACTGATCTGGACTGATTCAGCTTAACTTATAAAAACAGTGATCTCTGGTTTTATCACAATGAGAACGTCAAGACTACTTAGAAACCGAAAAATAATAATATAATGTAATTATAGGCCAATTAATTAAGATAATTAAATTCCAAAAGTTTTATAAACATTGATTGAATGTGGGGTGAGGTAAAATAACAACAAATTTAATTTTTCGACGAGCCCCGGAACATGCGAAAAATTGCAAAAAAACAGTTTTTATAACTTTTATAAAAAAAATTCAAAAGTCCAACCAATGTTTACTCTGATATTTTTCATAATGTGTTAAGCTTGCAGCTTATTTATTAAATAATGATGTTTCTATTAATTATAATTAATAAAAGCTTTACAATAACACCGATAAAGTTAATCTTATTATTTCTTAATGGCTAATAAGTTAAGACGTTCTGTTAACGACCCTAATAAGTTTTGTTACGTTTGTGGTGAATATATTTTGAAAGATCACCGAAAAATGATAACAGATGCAGTGAACCGCTTGTAATATATTTTGCTTACTTCGTTATTGAAATTCGCAATCAAAGGGTAAGTGCCTCATAGTATGTGTAAAATGTGCATTGAATATCTGCGACAGTGGGAGAAAGATACACGCAAATCTTGGAAATTTTGAGTACCTATGGTTTGGAAAACAAAAAAATCATCACGATGACTGTTACTTCTGTACAACAAATATAATGGACATAAACAAAAGCAATCGCCATAAATGGAAATATGGTGCAGTCTCGATTCTTGCAACTCTCGATTTTGGCAACCTTCGCCATTCGTTTCGCTATTATTCGCTTTTTGTAACAAAATTTTTTTTATCTCGATTTTTACAACTATTTGCAAATTTCTTGTTAAATTTTAAAAAGAACCCTTATGAATGCAAATTGTATGGTACATATTCAGACACAGAAGTTCCACGCGCGAATTTCGTCCATGAAACTATCTAGTTCCAATAAGTCAATTGGAGCTGATGTAATATTTTCCGTAATTTCAGTAGTTTGAGTAAACTGAAATTCAGTTTCAGTATAGAATGACAGACACAGTTTTATTGAATCTCAAAGCTAAATTTTAGATTGTCCATTGGCGCAGAGGTAGAAGATCTACTTAGGGTTATTAGTCGAAAAATTTACTATTTTGTTGTTAGTAAAAATGGACTTTAAATTTAAAAGATTAGCAGGAGCATATAATCTTGACATTTTACGTTTCACAAACACTCCTTTTCTCTATATCCGAAATGAATTTTTCTGTCTAGAACATTTTCACAAAACCTTCTGAATTCTGACAATGCAGCAGAAATCTTAAAAATCGGAAAATGTGATTGCATTCATAAGTCACAAGCTTTACCGAAAATAGCAAACTGAAAAAACTCATTAAACTGAAAAATCGGAAATGCTCTGATTTTTTTCAGCAAAACTGAATTGCAGAAAACTGTGACATGGCCCATTTATTGCGTGTATTTTGGTTTTCTTAGATTCATTAATCTGAATTTCTGAAATTCAGTAAGCTGAAATTACGGAAATACGATATCACCTATACTCTAGGAAGACGAACAAAATCAATTATCATTCATTCGTAATTAAATTTTTTTAAAAGATTTTGTGAATTTTCAAAAATCACTTTACATTTGAATTTGAATTATTAAAAATGTGCTGTCAATTACATATAAAAATTTAAGGAACTTTCATTTTGATTCATAAAATCTTGGGTAACTAGATTTTTGAAAAATTTTATTACGAATGAATGATAATTGATTTTGTTTTTCTGCCTAGGGTATAACACACATCTCGCAATCGCAGTCGCAATCGCTATTACGTCGATGTACGTTAGTAAAAGTTTGTGAGAGTGAACGCATTTTCTATAATTATTTCAGTGTTTTCGGTTTTGGTTAGTTGTCAAAAATTTCTTTCATTGTTTTTGACTGATAAGATTGAAAGTTAATTGAGCAATGCCAAATATCACGAATAAAACACGACTTATTCGTCAAAAGAGGCTCACTAAACAAGAAAAAAGTGAAATTCTTAAGAAGTTATCTGCTGGCGCATCTATCAAGAAAACTTCCCAAGAGTATTGTGTCAACAAATCAACTGTATGCAGGATCAAACAAATGGAAGGAAATTTGAAAAGGTTTGTTGGTCAATTCGAATCAGGACCTGGAAATAGAAAAAACAAAACTTTCTGGATTTCCTCGAATAGAAAACGCTCTGCATAAATGGTTTTTGAAGAAAAGAGCAGTTCACATTCCAATTTCGATTCATATTTTGTGTGAAAAGGCAAAATATCTGCATAACAAACTTAAAGAAAGACCAGAAGAATTCCGTGCAAGTACTGGTTGGCTCTCAAATTTCAAAAAAAACGGTATGGAGTTCGATTTTTAAAGACATGCGGCGAGAAAGTTTCAAATGCGTCTGAACTTGTTCAACCGTGTTTATTGGAGTTTGAGAAAAAGGGGGTTGAAAAAGATTTTAGTCCTGATCAAATTTACAATGTGGACAAATTCATCCTTTTTTGGAAACTTCTCCCCGAAAAACATTGGTACATTTTCGTGAAACTTCTGCACCAGGAAGAAAAACTTCAAAACAGAGAATAACATTTTTGGCATGTACAAAATGTTCCAGTACCAGTTTTTCATCAGCTACCACAATTTCAGGAGGAAGAAATTGTAGAGCCCAGTGGCTCTCAAGTAAGTGAATATTGTGGAAAAACATCGAATCCTAAAACATTTTCCCAAAATGAGCGTAATAAATCTAAATACTTGGATCTTTCAAAAGAACGTGCTAGCATCAAGATTAAAAGAAAAAAAAATTGCCTACTCTGATGTTAACATTTATTCATATTGCACAAGAGAAAGAAACTTATTGCAATTTTTTTTCTTCTAATGAAAATTTAATATATTGTTTTCTCACTTTCATGGGCTTGAGGACCTATCAGGCAAGTGATTGGCGTCTCTTTATTCACAGCAGTAAATGAAGTCTAAAAGCTGTTCGTTTACATAATGGCAATAAAAATGCTTCTATTCCGATTGCCCACTCCAATTGTATGAAGGCAAAATATCAAGTGATATACAGAAAATAAAATATATTCAACATAACGAAATACCTATTTTATTTGTTTGTGTGACAGTCGAATCAAATCAAGACACTGAATACAAAAAAAAATGCACTGTTAGAAATGCTTTGGTCGTTGGTGAAATAAATATGTACATAAAATTAGGGCTAATGAAGCAGTATGCTAAGGCTCTGGACAAAAATGGTCAATATTTTCGCTTAATTTCACAGAAATTTCCTGGATTAAGTACTGAACAATTAAAAGCAGGCATTTTCGATGGACCCCAAGTACGTCGATTAATTAAAGACTCCACTAATTTTGAGGCATCTATGACTGGAGTTGAACGACTTGCGTGGAAATCTTTTGTAGGGGTTGCACAAAGTTTCCTCGGAAATTACAAGGCTGAAAACTATGTACAGTTAGTTGATGAAATGCTTCATCACTTTAAAAATTTAGGTTGTAATATGAGCATAAAAATACACTACACCTATAGAGATCTTAACGGAGAACAAGGAGAACGCTTCCACCAAAGCCATATTTTTGTAAAAATGCATTTTCTTTCTATCTTCATTTTTGACATCACCTTATCAGCCCATACAATCAGGCCTAAAATCCTTGGCAGCGAAATATGGGTATATGTGTTATAAAATCCAAAAACGGTAGAATTACTGCAAAGTTTTGAAATTCGGTTGCAACCGTTCAGATCGTTGTTGGTCAAAATATGGTTAATTTGAAACCTTAGACAAGGTGTACCAACTTGAAAAATAGATAAAAATTAACAACAATTATATTTTGTATTTTTTATAGGTCGTGAAAATTTTGCAAAAGTTTTTCAAATTTTTCAGCCTTTCGAATGTTGTACCTCCATCAAAATAGAAATTTGCAACGCTCTACTAGTTACGCAAATTTTTGCAATTTGCAAATAACGAATTTGGTTTTATAAAATCATTGCAATAGTGTTGCTGCCTGCCTGGGCTGCTACAAATTTTTATGAGTGGAGATAAGCATTCATGTTTTTTACACGCTTTTATTATACATATTTACTTGTTGGTTTTTGTCTCCAAATTTAGTAATCAATTTTTTGAAATTTCAGCATTTATGCGTTTCCGATGACAATGCAATATTCAATTGTTTCCAATATAATTTGTTGCATATTTTGACAGATAAATTATTCTAATATTCTTGGTCCCTCTTATCCTGATGTTGGGCATCCGTGCAGCCACGCCTACTACTGGCCGTTGAATAAAAAATATGCACAATGTTTCCTACGTTTCTTTTATGGAGTTAATCGATTTGGCAAGTGAGCGGCTCATATACACAAAGAAATACATATACATATTACAAATTAACAATATTTACGTTTATACAATGCAGTTATGTTGTTCATCAGTGGTATCTTACGTTATTTCAGTAATATGAAGTAGCAGTCGATGCTATTTGCGATGGTAATAAAATTACAATTGGTGGATGATAACTGAAATATGTGACGAAAGTCTTAGACGTAATGTTAACAAGGTATCTTGAGAATACGGCAAATATTGTAGTTCCATATCTAGTAGTAAATTACTTTGGATCGTTTTTGATGTGCAACTGTAATTCTTTTTCAAGGAATGTAACTAGAGGATTACACGAGTCAGTAGAACTGACACTGAGTCGTGTAAACCTCCACAACCTTTTCCATAAAGGTTTAAGCAAAATCCACAAACAATAAAACTAGATTCATAAACAATTAAACCAATGACTTTTTTATTTGTTTGTTTTTTTTTCATTCCTTAGAGCTTATAGGTAAAATTTCGCATATAGAAGATGCATGGTTAATTTTGTAATAGCCTACGACTTCAATTTCTTCCACTATATTCACCTATGCTCAATCCTATAGAGCAAGCATTTTCAAAGATTAAAAGAGATGCGAGGAGAATTCTCGCAGATACATCTGTTGAGCACAGCCTCCTTCGGTTATAGAAAGTAGCGTTAGGGAGATAAATGCTACAGATGCTGTAAATTTCATAATGAATATGATGATGAAAATTAGTCCCGAATCGCGTGGAGAATCACTTCATTGACCAAAAACTATTAACAAATGTAAAACAACAAATAAAAAAATCATTAGTTTAATTGTTTAAGAATTTAATTATTGTTTGTGGATTTTGTTTAATTCTTTATGGAGGCGGTTTAATTCTTTCTGGAAAAGTTTTGATTAAATCTTAAAATGCATTATAATCTTTATTTTTTAGAGAAAGATTACGGAATAAAGAAGAAATCATTGGCAATGCATCCCGAATGGTACACCGTTCGACGGCATTGTTAAAATGAACTAACTAGTCAGTTGATCGATGCAAAGTGTTTGTAGTCAGTAGCTCTAACCAGAACAGGATCGACGACGCGATTGTCGCATTATGTTCCTCAAGAGATATCAATCCGTATATCCATCATAATCGTTCATTTCATCCATACAGAAAACCAGCTCTATCCAACTTACAATATGTTTTTCTTTCCAGTGAATCGAGCATTTAGAAAATGAAATTAAGTTTAGGTAGAGATGTTTAATAACAATATATTTTTTTTCTTTATGTATATATGTATCTTTTATTTTTGGCTCTCTTTTCAAAATCCTTAAAAATAGGTGGCAAAAGGCTCTACAATGTGTAAAAAAAACAGACACTAACTAATCTAAAAATAACGCAAAATGTGTCCCTTTTGACAACGAAAACAAACTAAACACTAACAATTAAACGAGAAGAAAAAATGAAACATTAAATTCTCAAAAGAGACTGTATATAACGGATACCAAACATTTTGAAAAATGCCTAAAAGATAAAAAAACAAAAAAATTATTACTTGTGCCTATTTTGACAATAGGGTAAGTGGCAGTTCCAGAGGTTCCAAATTTCCTAAACGAGCGATTTTTCAATATAAAATTTTGAAATTTAGCACCGAGACCGAAACCGAATTAAAAATTTAATAACCGAACGAACGTAAAAAATTTACCCGATACAGTTAAGAGTCCCACGAGGGCAGCCTGTAGAATTATAGACTTCTACAAACTGTTCTCATCATATAATTGCATTATATATCTGTATTGAACACAATAAGTCGTTTCCTTATGCTTCGAAAAAAACTTACTTTTCTACCTATCTTTTTACATATATAGTCAATATAGGTTTTAAAACTTTAATCTCTGTCCACTATCACTCCTAGATATTCACTTTACTTTCATTCTAAACAAGTACGAAAGCTAGAATTGGTCTAAGACCAATTCTTATGATACCCTAGATGAATGCCAATGCCCGTATGAAACTTCGTATTGTTACCCTTCTGTGCAAGTTTAATTTTTGTTTTTCGCATATATTTCTAGAACGGTTTGTCAGACAGAAAAAATTATTATAACCAATTTTATAGGATTTCGTATTTTGAAGAAGTTTTTAGTACAATAAAAATGTCTTGGACTGATCGTTTTCACAGTATACGTAAAAATTCTAAATTTTTATATGGCAACACCAAGAAGGAGTTGCCCGATTTAGTTTATTTTTGAAATTTTTTTTGCTAGCACCATGTACCGCCGGAATTTTACTCTGCAGCCGAAAATATTTCGAAGGATAAGAGGATGTGCGCGTTTGCGTTTCATCAGATCATGAATGTAGCGATAAAGCATTGACAGGCATCCGACATTGCGATGATGCTCTCTTTTGGACAATATCTAATCAAACTAAGGCTGTGAGACCAGCCCCTGCCCATATATGGCAATTGCATTACATTCTAGGTTTGATCTAGGACTTGTAGAGGAGCGCTAGATTTGACGGGCTGAAATATTTTACACCTTTTCAGAAATCCAAGACATTACAATACTTCCTTGGCATCAGGGAAGATGTGATCTGTTCATCTTAACTTACTGGAAATCAGTGCTCCATCAAAAGACGAGTGTATCATTATGATCTTGTTTTAAACGGATGAGACAGCTATGGGACGCATCAAGCTCGTTTCGCTTTGCCCCAAACGAGGATATTGGGCCCTATTTTGTAATTTTTAATAAAATAATATTTTATGTTATTTTATGGCGAAAAAATCCCTTCTTCATAAAATGAAAATAAAATATTTTAAAAATTCGTATTCTGACGTGGTTCCATAAAATTATTTTATGAACACGTAACATAAAATATTTAGTACATTCCGCTATGTTATCTATTACTTTTTGAACAGCTGGTCAATTGACATTTATGAAAGCAGCTGCTTTCTTAATAGCTCTTGAGATACTTTGGGTGTAACGCAACGATTGCACGAGTCAATAGAACTGACGGACAGTCCTGATTTCGTGTGTCAAATTTACTGACAAAAAATGATTTGCGTTCTGTCAATTGACCAGTCTGTTCATAATAAAATGTCGTCAGGCGGTGCAGACATTCCTCTTCTATATGCATATCAAACAATTTCTTCATTAATCCGTCTTTATTCTCTACAAAATAAACAATAAAATGTATGTTAAACACTTTTCAGTCATTTCCCACTCAAAAGAGAAAAGATTAGGAATATAAACACAAATATTCACTAGCATCTACCTTTTATTTTCAATTTCCGCCATCTTAATTGTACGTTTGACAGTTTATTGACTAGTCCGTACTGACTCGTCAGAAATCTTGTCAGTACAGACTGGTCAGTAAAAAAGAGTAGTCAGTAGGGGTTTACACGAGCCTGTGTAAGTGTCAATCGCTGTCAGAGTCAGTTCTACTGACTCGTGTAATCCCCGGGTAAAAGTGCTAAAATATGACAACTCCTGACTGCCGTTTGATACGAACCATGTCCGTAGAAATGCAAAGCAGCAGAAAGACATTCATTCCGTTCAATTTTAGATTCCTAACTTAAAGTGAACGGAATAGATGTCTTTCCGGTATGAGGCTATAGTTACTCTATAAGTATTTGAATTTGTTTTCTTAAAACGAAACATTTTGGGTACAAATTAGAATTATTCATAAGTTTGCAAAATTAGTTTATAAACCACAATATAAGAAGTTTATTAATTATCCAGCCGAATGAGCTTTTGAAGCATAAGGTTGGGCAACTCACATGGAGCGTAGGAATCGCGAAGATATCGTATCCTATGATCTCTTCTGCATAAAATTAAAACCTAGGCAAATATAATTAACTTTTTATATTTTACCATACCGCACTAGTGCAAATTTCTACAATTTCTGACAAAATTGTACTTTTATGTATGGCGGTGGACATTCTAATTTTTAATTAAAACAATTTTCGCACAACAAATGTTAATTGCCGCATGTCATTTTCATAAAATGTGTCAAAATACCTTTAAATTGTGCTGCTTAGGATCTTTTATGTCATGCTCCATAACAGGAAATATTTTATGTTACGATGCATAAAATAAAATATCTGGTACAGAATAGGATTTTAGGGAAATGTTTTATTTTAAGGCATAACCTAACATAAAATGATTACATTTTACCGACATAATAGGGCCCATTGTCAAGGTCGTTGTTCAATGCTCTAATCATGTAATCTCGTTTGATACATCTGGCATTAGCTCTGGTGTCTTCAAGTGTCAAAGAAGCAAACGAAATCTAGGATACTGATTTCGGATTTACAGAAGGAAAAATAAACATTGAGCCCGTTTAGACCGTGCCATTTAGGACTAGTATTACGTAGTTCGACTTACGTAGTACTAATATTAAGTGGTCTAAACATGCCGTATTACGAAAAACTAGTCCTACTTTAATTCGGTTTCTGATGCGGTATTGACTTACAAAAATTAGTATTAAATGGAGACATTACGTCACATAAGGTAATGCGAGGCTGTCTGTAAATAGTGACGCCCTTATACATAACTAATAAATAATTGTTGCAGATTATCTTATAATGTTTTGTCATTAGCCTGAAAATTTGCATGTTTTATCTTGGGTATTTAGTAATATAAATAGCAGTATTTCCTCATTCTGATTTTAAATTTTCTTCTATGCTCCATTTTCTTGTGCATGCGGTGTACAAACAAACTCAATATATTATTTTTCATTTTTCTCCTGAAATAGCAGGCAGATTTGACAATTTTGACAACTGTCAAAGCTTTAATACGAGCGGACTAAACAGCAGCAGGATTAGTACTACGTAATTCGACTTACGTAAAACTAGTATTAAATAGCTGCGATCTAAACGTACTCATTGCCGTACTATGCTGCTGATATAAGAAATACCTAATATACTTGTGATGGATCTGGGGTAATTAATAAAACGTTTTTGAATTGTAATATAAACGCTACTCAATTATTGTTTTCTCGCCCTGAGTAATCTTTTTAAAGCACAGTTTCACGGTTCTAACTTAAATTAGGTTTAACTCTACACAATCTTACAGTGTTAACTCTTTGTGCGTTTTTTGAACTTTTTCTTAAGCAAATCCAGTGAAAAAGTTATATTAGTGCCACAAAGTAGGCAATTATCTTTTGCGGATGAACTTTTTACGCCATTTTCACTGCATATGTTCAAGAAGTGAAAAAACGTAGAAAGGCAAAGGGTTACATTTTGGGTACAGACTGTGATGTTATTTTAAAGGGGAGCTTTTGAGCTTCTTAAATCCAAAACGAAAAATTGGTGTTCATGACGTGTATTTTGATAAAAAAATAATAATTAATTAAAAAAAGAAAAACGAGTTAAAATTCCGACATTTTAAATTTGTTGAGCCATAACTTCAAAACGGGGGAGGGAAAAAATTTATAGACCGTTGGAAAGATCCAACGATCATCTACCGGAGTTCATCATCATAGGGGTTAAAATCCAAAACGAAAAATTGGCGCTCATGACGTGTTTTTTGATAAAAAAATAATAATTAATTAAAAAAAGAAAAACGAGTTAAAATTCCGACATTTTAAATTTGTTGAGCCATAACTTCAAAACGGGGGAGGGAAATAATTTATAGACCGTTGGAAAGATCCAACGATCATCTACCGAAGTTCATCATCATAGGGGTTAACGTTCACAAGTTACATTGTGATCTATAAAAACATACCCAAATATTTTTAAGACCCGTTATCTCGGAAGCCGTCAAGGCTGAAACACAATGGTGGCATCGGACATGGGCATCATCATTATCATCGGCATTGAAGATGTCCCAGCATTGGCAGTGATGCCTACTATGACATAATAGGCCTGTTTAATGAGGTTACTCAAGAGTAGAAAAGAGCCAATAAATCATCATTATCATCGGCATTGAAGATGTCCCAGCATTGGCAGTGATGCCTACTATGACATAATAGGTCTGTTTAATGAGGTTACTCAAGAGTAGAAAAGAGCCAATAAATCGTGTTGAACTCAGATCACTGCTCTACAGTGAACTGGACTGTGTTTAATGAGTCTGCTCTAAAGCAAACTGGAGTGACCTAGAGCAAGATTTTCAGCTCTACCTTTTTCGAAGCAGTAACTTAGCCAACTGTAAATTGTGTTGACAGTTCTGTTAACAATTCAAATAATTGCGTTTTTTTGTGGAAAAAAAAATTTCTGGACAATTCTAATGGAATAATTTAAATAATAATTGTGTTTTTGTGAGCTAAAAAAGGTTTCTTTACATTAATCCTGCATTAATTTAAACAATTTTGTTTTTTGGTGACAAATTTAATTACTTTTAATTTGACAGTTAACCTAAGTTGAGCTGCTCTGCTTTACTCTGAACTTTTCTTATGACAGCATCATGAAATACAACATTCAAGGGTACCTGAACTATCAAAAAGAAAAATTTTAGTGAAGTGCTGAAATTTATTATTGAAAAAACATGGGAAATCGACAAAAAGTGGCAAATGCGTGAGAAACTCTACCGCTGTGTTAATAGGGACAAAGTTAGCGCAAATAAACAGGCGGAAAATAAAAAAAAACTATTCTTCATTTTTCTATCTTTCCATAGTTTATCCTTTTTTATTAAATTTTTATATTCCTTACTTCTTACTTTGTATAAGCATGGATTTGCCCTCACAAATTCCACCAACTTTTCTTCAAATGACATCACAGCTACTACTTGATGCCGCCTAGAATATCAAATATCAAACCGATGCAATGCCCCCACTGTGTCAAATATCATTACCATACTCGCGGAAAAGTTAATTTAATAACAAGTTAGGACACAGAAGAGTTTTCAGATTGTTTTACATTTAAAATGTACACGACAAGAAAAGGAAGAAGAAAAAATAAATAAATAAATCAGACCTCTTCAAAACTTTTATGAATAAAGATAAAAAATGTGAAAGCGCAGATTGCATGCAACGGAACAGAATGGCAAATGATCTATTTTCCTAGATAAATGAGAAGGGACATAGTCACAGTATATATCATACAGTAGCCCAGCTTAGAACAAACTACTGAAAAGTGAATTTTAGAATTTTAATTACAAAAAAAAAATCTCAAAATTTCTCCCATAAGAGGGAACTATTAAGTATGATACGGATGTAAATGAACGAACAGTAGCTAGTTGCATAATGGTTGGGAGAAGTATTAGTTTTATGTAAGTACACATCTCAGTGCCAGCCTGCAAATGTATTGTTCCATTACCAAACAGCTGTTTGATTGCAAAGTGGTGTTCGTTCCATGGACAGTGTAACAGGCAAATGGCTGTAATAACCTTAAAATATATATAGCAAACAGGAATGGTGATAAGCCAGATTTGTGTAATGAATTTCTGGTTGTTTGGTAGTCCATTTTTACATGTATTTACACGCCATCCCTATTCTAAGCAACTTGTCAAGCAAACAGTAAACAAAGGTTTTGAGCGGATCATCTGTGGTAAAAAAATGTTCTTTTTCTACTTTATTTTGAAACAATTCACATAATTAATTTATATAAATCTTTGCTTCTATTGACAAAAAAAATAATTTAGATAGTGCAGTTGGCTCAAACAGGATTCCCTAGTTTATAATCCAATTTATACTTGCAAGCACTGACCGAGCACTTCATTTCTGTTTTTCTAAATGATATGAAGATTTTAATAGGCACTAGTGGTACTATAAAACTTTGCACTAAATAAACTTCAAAGATAAATAGTTTTGAAAAGAACTGATTACGTACTTTTGTTAAATTTCACACAAGAATTTTAAATTGACTAAATCTGCTCACAAAACAAAAGCACATTTGACAAATTACGCTCATGTAGACGAATTATACACGATTCAACCATTCCTATTTGCTACATATTCTAAGGAAATAATGTTTGGGACAGTTTGATATTTCTACCAAGCCGAATGGCATGGGAAGTGGAAAAATTTTTTAGCTTTTTTTTTTTTCTTGCAGAAATAGTTTTGATTGTCATTTTGTCCCTTTTCCTCTAGTACAAGTTTGTGTATACTGTAAGTTCTGTTTCTTCCACTTTAGATTTACACAGGAACCTTTGCCTTAGAAATTGACTAGTGTGTTAGTTAAAACTCTTGAAAGAGAAAGTATAGTCTCTTTATAGAAGCGTCCTACTCGCTTCACATTTTCGACAGAGCTGGGCTACTGTATGATATATACTGTGGCATAGTTTTCAGGTTTTATTCTCATAAAATGTTCCCGCGCTTTTATGAAACTGGTTTTTGCTGAAATATTGTGAGAATTATTCAATGGTTTTATAGCAAAACCAATGTTTGTTGGTGTAATTCCTATGATATTTGACCAGCAAGTGCTTGTTTACTTTCGTTTTGCTCTGAAGAGATTAAGTGGGAGAAACTCATGCTGGATTCTGTTATTTAGAGACAGCCTTCCGGTTTCACACCGCTTACGGGACACCCTTTATAACATTATCTTTGTACCCAACGTTTATGGACATGGCCTCAGCCAGGGTATTTTTTTAATTTTCTATTTTTTGCAGATGCAGCACACAATTCTTCGATGTTATGGGGACTACAGACTGCATTCAGAACACAAAATCGATTTATTTAGGATAAAGCTTGCAAAATTTATTAGAAATCATGATATTTAAATTTCATAGCAGTTAGAAAAATAATACTACTACTACTTACTCTTTTCCATTGATCCACTGAAGCTTGCCATACTTCAGCTTTGGGATTAGGCTCTGCAGAAACACTTTGCCTTAAATGATCAAGCCTTCTCTTGCACACAAAGGATGCAGACAATTCATCAGAAATGCTTTCCTCTGCCTTTCTCTTTAATACGTGCAAACGCTCTACGACGCCATCCAACAATTTGTGAATTTCTACGAGTGATCCTCCTGTTAAACCTTTTTCCAACTCACTTGTTGAGTTTTGTACTTGATTAACCTCTCTATCCAAAGTCTTTTGTGCAACTCGAAATTTTTTGTTTAGAATTTCGTAAGGAACCTGTAAATGATTTGATTTAGTTAATGGCCACAAATGTTTTATTCAAATAAAATACCTTCAATGTAGAATGCTCCATTGATTTAACTTCCGACATTTTCTACACCTAAGAATTGCTAGAATAAAATGTGCTTAAAACCTCAAATTAATAAAGGAATAATTCACAGAAAAGAAGTTTTCTTCCCCGAATATTCGATCCCAACACAAATGAAAATAAGCTTTGACAGCTAGAAATTACTCTTCTTCTTTTACCATCCATAGGGCCTTCCCACACGAGAAGTTTTTAGGAAAGGAAGGTATTTCCTCCTCTTGTGCTAAGACGTGCCGACACAGCAATGCTGCTCCGTGTAGTTCCATATATGATTACCGAAATTAATTGTGTGCATGTTCAATTAAGTCACAGTTTTTGATATAAACAATATCTATCACAAATTTATAGCAAGTAATGATTATTACCTCCAATCGCCGGTAAGCACCTGTACAGCCGTAGTCCCCGGAATATACAAGCCATGAACAAAGTCTGAAAAAGAGAGTAGCGGGCCGGTTAGCAGGCAAACATCACAGTCTTACTGCAGGAGTTTTTCATATAAAAGTAGCGCTTTTATTTAGTTCATACGCTACAATTTCAATAAATTTGTTCTAGAGGCTATTTTTTTTACAACCTTTAGAAAGAAAACTTATTTGGCTGCAAATTGTTTTAATCGATAATCATAAGGAACTACGCGGAGCAACATTATTTTGCTGGCCCATCTCAGCGCAAGGGGAGGAAATTCCTCCGATTTTAATTGTTTGCGTATTAAATCAAGTTACAATTATTGATATAAATAATAATTGTATGACAGATTCACAGCAGGTAATGAGAATTTAATTATTATATTATCACCTAAATCGCAATAAATAATTGCTTAACCGTCCGATCAGAAATTTTAAAATGGCTGAAACTATTTGCCTTCATATGCATTGGTATGCTGCCCGCGCTGCAGCTTACCCGGGGGTTACACCTGCAAGTACAGCTTGCATGCAACTTGCACGGCCATCCTTCTTGCACAACTGCCATACAACTTTCAGCGAACTTGCATGATGAAAATTCATGGCAGCTGGGAGATAGTAATTTGACATTTATACAGTTTTCAAAATGGCGGAAAAGAAATGCTTCAGGGAATTTGATAAATTTATTCTGGGAAAATGAGATTTTCTGGGATCATTTGCATTACATCATTTACCAACACCTTCCTCTTAATTTTTTCTTGGGTTTTTATCATTTTGCTACTTCCTTTATTGCTATAATTTTCCAAAATACGCAAGACTTTACGTCTCGATGCCATTTTTAAAATGAACCTGCATGCAAGCTGATAAGACATCAACCGAACTGCCTTCTGCTGTCATGTCTAAAATCGCGTTGGAAGGGAGGCTTGCATAAAAGCTGTACTTGCAGGTGTAACCCCCGGGTTAGAAAGGTGTAGAACGGAGATCCCCCCACCGTCCACCGAATGTAACACAACCATGAAAAGTGCAACATACTGTAGCATGTAGGGTCTAGCTAACATATAGAGAGATCCGCGCTGAACTATTGTCGTTTTCGTTTGAACATCTAAATTCGCCCTGGAGCATAACCCCTGGAATATACAAGCCATGAACAAAGTCAAAAAAGAGAGCCGCGGGCCGGTCAGCAGGCGATATCTACAGTCTTCTTGCCTTGTCTTACTGCAGGAGGTTTTCATATAAAAGTTGCTTGTATTTTGTTCAAACGCTTTAATTTCCATAAATTTGTTATACATGCTATTTTTTCTTAAACTATTTCATAGAAAGAAAACATATTTGGCTGCAATTTGTTTTAACTTCATTTTGCTGTCGGAGCGAAAGTTTTGGGCTTTCTCACCCGTAAAAAGTGCCTATATCCTCCACTATGTGGGCTATGGCTTTGTTTGCGGAATATTTTTGAGGCTAATATAATATAATATAATAATAGTAGAGTGGCCTTAATGATAATTGTTGCCTTTCAAATGACATTAATATTAAATTACAACTAGCTTTTGTTTGTGTGAGTGAACTGATAGTGTACCCGAGAAAATTTTCAGAGCGAACCTGATGCTTTTTGGGTTGCCACTAGAGACAACCGATGACGTCATTTTTGCTTCAGACGAACGGTTTGACACCACTTAGGTTACTCTAGCGCTGATGTAGGTTTAAACTGTTGCGGTAACCTCTTTAAACTGCCTCGTGCATATATGGCATGCGCCAGATATGTCTTCGGCTTTAAACGAGGTTCGCATGTGCACCCCCTTCTCCTTGAACTACTTCTACCGTGCCCACTGGCTAACATGTATGAGCTTAGCTCGCTGCAGCTGATATACAAGGCTAGACATTACTTAATGCCAGGATATATCATCAACAACCGCTTCAATTGGAGCAGCCTGAATAGATCCAGGCTTGTCCTCCCTAGAGTCCATTCACAATATTGTTACGTACAACTACAACTACAACTATGTCCAACTATGTGCGCAACTGAGTAGACGTGTTTAGTTTCGCTCCGATCTTCAGTTAAGTTTTAGCCAGTTTTTTAATTTATTAACTCGTTTGTGTTCTGGTCCTTCAGTTTAGTGTTTTCTGTTTTTCATTTCCATGCTCGAGTCTGTAAAATATTTGTGCGTGAAGTGATACTGTTTCAATTTTTCTGTCTGAAATTTATCTATTGAATTTCTATACAATGGCTGGTAGACAAACCGCTAAAAACACGAACTCTTCGGGTACTCACAAAGACATTAAGAGAACGAATTCAGCCAGTTCAAGTCCGGCAATCACTCACAGTGGGGCTACTGGTGCTATTCATCAAAACGACGATAGCCACTTGCCCCCTCAAAATTTTAACTCTCAGCTTAATATTGCAGTTGGGGAACTTGAGAAACGGTTGATGACAAGATTGGATGATCGTCTGCGTCTCTTAGAGGAGAAAATCGCGGAAATTGTTGATGCTGCAGTCGATGGCGTGAAATCCAAATTACTTACGACCCAACAAAAGTATGACGATCTTGCACTTCGTATTTCAACGCTTGAGGACGGATATGAGGAGTTAATCCATAAACAGAGGTTATCTGATGCAATCATTAGAGGTATCCCGATAAGTAATAGCGACAATCCAATGAAGATCTTGAAAAGCATCTGTAAAAAAGTTAGCCACAATCTCTCCCCATATACATATGCTTTTCGTTCGAATAGACCTGCGCGTGAGGCTAACAGCAGCACTTCTAAAAAACCAACTCATGCTCCAATTATTATTAAGTTCTCCTGTGTAAGTGAGCAACGTGCATTTATCTCCGCATTTAAACAAAATAAGGGACTAAAGCTGATGGATATTGAGGGCTTTGCTTCACAAAACTCTATATATATTAATGAAAACCTCACACCCAAAAATCAGGAAATTTTGCGGGAAGCTCTAGGTCAGCGGAAGCAGGGACTATTGCATTCAGTTTTCACTCGTGGTGGCTTCGTTTACCTCAAGCGTGGAGAAAACGATCGACCCTCCAGACTGAGAACGTGTGGCGGGCTGAGCTTGAACAGTAACGATGAATTGCAGTTGGATTCCGGCAATGACGATAATGTAATACGTGCTACTTGCTGAGGTTGGAGTGTTTTAATATGATCTAATGGTAGCTATTAATAATGTCATATTTTTCTCTTCTCTACATTTTCTTTTTTGCTTACTCTTTCATAATTTTCGCAACCGGTCTAAATCTATATCTCTTTATAGTTCTCTATTACTCTTAGGTTTACAGGTTAATTATTTCTGTATTTCTTGTCAAATCGAAAATGTTGTCAGCGTTCTTTTGGTGTGCTTCTTGTCGTCTTACTTGCTTTGCCCCTTAAATGTGTTACTTGCACCTGGTGTGTTAGTAACTCATATTTGATATGAATAATATGTATTCTCTGGACATGGTGGGAACAATGTTGAAGGTTCTTTGTAGTCGGGCATCGGGCTTTAATGTATGTTCATTCAATGCTAGAAACATTAGAAATAAAATTGGTGAAATTCAGCAAATGTTCCTGGGGTCAAAAGTGCATGCTTTTTTGGTCAACGAGACGTGGTTACAGGAACATATTCTCTCCGCTTCAGTTAGCTTACAAGGGTATAATCTATTCCGCAATGATCGGAAGCATAGAGTTGGTGGTGGCGTAGCAATATACATAAGAGATTGCTATGCGGCAAAGATTGTAGGAGCTTCAGAGATGCCCGGTTTAGAATTTCTTTTGTTGGAGGTTAACTTGGCTGGTATTAAATGTATAATTGGCGCTGTATATTGTCCACCGGGAAATTTTAATGCTAGCAATTTTGATGAGTTTCATGGAATCATAGCGCAACTAACTCGTAGATATCAGCATGTTATTTTGGGTGGTGATTTTAATGTCGATATTCTTCGACATTGTGCTTCGTCTAGTGAATTTTTAACCCTGACTACTAATCTTCACCTAACCGTTGTAAACACCTGCCTTCCTACTTTTTTTAATACGTCTAGTCCCTCCCTTCTTGACTTATTTTTGACATCAGATCCAGAGCGAGTCTGTTTTCATAGCCAGCTTAGCCCTCCCAGTATTTTCGATCATGACATACTTTTTTTAAGTTACATGATTCCCTTAAGACCTCCAGAGGCCAAGGTGATCCAATTTAGGGACTATAACAATATTAATCTGCGAGATGTTGCTATCGAGTATGATTCTTTAGATTGGTCTGCCCTATATAATACTTCCTCAACTGACGAACAAGCAAATATTCTGAACAGCCGAATAAAATATTTGTATGATAGGCATGTTCCGCTGAAAAGAAAGCGCGATGTCCATGGTTTTCTGCTGAAATATCTACTCTCATTATTGAGAGAGAGTATCTCTATCGGTTCCATCGCCGTGTTAAAACTAGTTACAGCAGGCAATTGTACAGATTGGCTCGAAATCGAGTTACTGCTGAAATTCGAAGGTCAAAGCGATTGTATTTTACATCGAAACTGAACCCCAGCTTGTCCCCAAGGATACTGTGGAAAAATCTTAAGAGGGCCGGCATTAGTGGAAAGGAGGTTAGTCCTGTGCGCGAATTCAACCCGGATAACCTAAATGCTTTCTTCACTTCCGTTCGCCCAGCTCAAGTTCAAGCAGATCTCTCTAATCACTCTTCTCCTTTAACTGAACACGAAATAACTTTCTCTTTCCGTTGTGTTGATGCAAGTGAGGTATTAAGGGCTATCCATGCGATACGATCAGATGCGGTGGGAGCGGATGAAGTTTCTCCGCGATTCATTAAAATTGTTCTGCCTTTCATTATTAGACATTTATTACATGTCTTTAATTCCTGCTTGACCTTCTCAACTTTTCCGCGCTTATGGAGGACTACCACGGTGCTGGCACTTCCAAAAAAGATATCTCCGAAGGATATGAATGATCTGCGGCCGATTAGCATTTTGTGTTTTTTTTCTAAAGTTTTAGAAAAGTTGATGGCCGTGCAGATACAGGAGTACTTGGAGGATACGAACTTTCTCTCTGAGTGGCAGTCCGGTTTCCGTTCTCACCATAGCTGTGAATCAGCTGTATTAAAAGTAACCAATGATCTACGATGTTCACTTGATAAGGATCACATTAGCGTTCTTGTGCTCTTGGATTTTTCTAAGGCATTCGACAGTATTAGTCATCATATGCTTTTGGATAAGTTGTCTTCAAATGTTGGCTTTTGTTCTTCTGCTGTTCAGCTAATCCGGAATTACCTAACTGATAGGTGGCAGCAAGTTAAAGTGGAAAATACTTTATCTGGTCTTCTACCGCTCTTTTGCGGAGTTCCTCAGGGATCAGTACTTGGACCTCTTTTGTTCAGTATATTTATTAACGACCTACCGGAAGTTATAAAGGATGCAAAAATTCATTTGTATGCTGACGATGTTCAGATATACCTAGACAGGCCTATTGGGCTAATAGAGGATTGCTTTGCTCGCTTAAATAACGACCTCAAAAATATACACAAATGGTCAGTAAACAATCTGCTTAAGTTGAATCCATCCAAATCGCAATATATGATAGTCCACAATAATAGTCTTCATACTGATGAACTTCCAGCAGCTGAGCTCAACGGAACTAATCTGACATTAGTGAATAGAGTTAGAAATCTAGGCATAATTATCAACTCCAATATGAAGTGCTGTGATCATGTTAATGCTTCTATACGTAAGATTTATTATGGACTTCGGCAGCTTTGGCTGTCCGCCGATATATTAAGCAAAGAAATGCGACTACGGCTGGTTAAAATTCTTCTTTTGCCACACTTCACGTTTGGTAGCTTAGTGTTTCCTAAGCTTGACAGCACATGTAGACGTAAGCTTGAAGTTGCCTTCAACGACTGCATCAGATTTATCTTTGCCCTACGCAGATTCGACCATGTGTCGCCCTATAAGTTACAGCTTCTTGGTTGCTCACTGTCCACGTATCTCAACCTAAAAGCGCTTTACTTTTTATTTAATCTACTACGCACGAACACCCCAAAATATTTGCTTGATAATATTCAGTTCTTTCAATCAGCCAGGAATCGAAGTTTGGTCATGCCACGGTTTCGCAGAGCCATCTTTGAGGATTCTTACTATGTTCAGATCTTTCGTTTATGGAATAACTTACCAGCTAATATTGAAAACGCCGGTTGCTTCGGCATATTCAAGGGTTTACTAAGGTGCCATTTTTCTATCTGGGCTGCTGCCCAGTGACCAAGGCTCCCTGAACGCTGGCAACAATTTCGATGTTTGGTTCTTTCTTTCTTTTATTGTTTCCTTAAAAACTTAACAATTATTTTTATTATTATTATTTTATTTATTATTATTTTTAACTTGTTTTTAATTACTGTCTTTCTTTTCTTTGCATTTATTCTATTGTGTCTTTTTTTTTCTCTTTTATCTAATTTCCTGTATAACATAGCTTGTTTACTCATTTATAGTTTAACATTTAGTTTTCGTGTGTTTTGTTTTTTGTTTTTTTTTGTTCTACCTTAAGTTAGTATTTTATTTATTTATTAGCATATCTTTTATTTTTGTTTTTAGTATTTTATTATTCTTTTATTAGTTAATCTTTTTAATTTGCTTTTGTTTTTGATTTTCTTAGTTCATATACCAAATAACTATGTACTAAAAAAGATTGTAATATCTTGTGTACGTATTTGCATTAATAAATTCTAATTCTAATTCTAATAGAAAGAGACAACTGGTGACATCTACTGGCAATGGTGAGTAAACAACTTCAGGTTCGGAGAATCGATTATGGAATCGACAGGAAGGTTCAGGAATAAGAATGATTAGAACAGTCAAGAAGCTTTTAGAATAGAACACTCCAGAATAAATCCGAGAGTTTCTAGGGTATAAATATAACAATTGTCACCGCCACCTCCACTGGGAGCGATTTCAGACCAGTGGTATATCGCAGTGCAAGAACTGGCAGAAATACGGCCACGTAGCCAGTAACTGTAGAACTGCATACAGGTGTATAAAATGCAACGTCAGCCATGGACCAGGAGCCTGCACCAGAGACGTATCGAAAGGTAAACCCTATTGCACCAACTGCAAACAGGAGGGACATCCGGCAAACTATAGAGGCTGCACGAAGTATAAGGAGCTTATTGAGAGGAAGAACGCAGCGATCCAGAAAAAGAAGCAAAGGGAGGAATTCGTCAGGGAGTCCGAGCGGAACTATGTGAAGCCCGGTAAGTCCTTTGCTCAAATCATTTCTTCTAATATTTCAGGTACACACATAGGAAGAAAAACCCAGGAAGCCGTCTCCAGGCCCCAGACTGCAAGTAAGCCAAACCCCTCTTCACCCACTGTTTTTGGAGCAGACACGTTCTGCAATCAGGAGGCAAAATCACTCTTTGGTTGTGATCTATTCCGCCTTATTGCCAAAATCAACGCTTTCCTTCCTAGCTATAGGAAGCTGACTTCCATTCCGGAAAGATAAAGCGCTTATCTGTAATTCGCGTTTTCGTTATGCGGAAGCAGAAATTAAGCGAACTGAAGGCGATTGCCCTCAATGTCAACTCCCTAAATCTTTTTCTGGAGGAACACCGTCCCCATTTCATGTTTCTTTCAGAAACAAATCTAAAAGCAAGGCACAGAGTGTCTTTGGAAAAATATTCTCTGCTCAGAAATGACGCAGGTGAGGGTAAGCGTGGCACCGCTATTCTCATTAAGAAAAATCTCCACTTCGAACCCACCCAGATCAACTTTTCCAACTTTGAGAGTACGTCTCTTAAGATAAACCTTGATTCTGGTGAAACTCTTCTACTTGTTTCACTCTACATTCCGTGCCATACTCCAGCCTCCCGAGTACGTAATGATCTGATCGCGCTGAACGCCTTTTCCCAACAATTTACATATACGATTGTTGGAGGCGATTTCAATGCTAAACACAGCTTATTGAACGATCCCACGACCAACTTAGCTGGAACGATCATAGCTAAATGGTTGGAAGATAATATCCACAACCACAATTTTATTGCTGTCTCCCAGGATACACCAACCTTCCCCAGAACTGGCTCTTTTCTAGACTTTTTCCTCGTTTCTGACAATCTCATAAACATTGTCCCCCAAATTAGAAATTTTACCTGCCAGGCCCATATATCTGATTCTGACCATTTGTCAGTAGAATTAAAAATAGCTCTACAGAGAGAATTCTCCGCGAGCACACTAATTGCTCCAGCAATTTCATCCCTGACCAATGTCGACTGGCCACAGTTTCAGGATAGACTGTGTAGCCTACTCCCCAATTTCTTGCCAGATCAGCATAGAAATCTGTGTAATACAGAAATAGACTTCTATGTTGAATTGCTGACTACTGCTCTTCAGGACAACATAGCGTTTTTCTCCACTACGCACCAACCTAATAACTACCGGTATAAGAACCTTCCGCCCAGAATTGAAGAGCTGTACAAGTATAGGCAAAAGTTAAAGAAAACCTTGAACAGAATTTACCGGCGAAATCTGAATACACAGAACCCGGAATATTCATCTTTACTCTCCCAAATTAGGTGTCTGTCGACAATCATTGACGAGCAAACCCGTACCTTTGTCGATGAACATTTTCGCGAGAGGTTGAAAGCTATTAAGCCAGGTCCGCGAGCTTTTAGCGAAATCAACAAAGTATGTAGCAGGAAAGCCCAAGTCCCTGAAAAACTACTCGATGGCAACAACTGCTTAAATTCTCCTAAAGAGAAAAGCAGTGCCTTCGCCAACTACTTTGAGTCAACCTTCAAAAGCTCGCCTCCAACTCATCTTCCTAACTTTCATAGGCAAGTCCTAACTGAAGTAGAAAATTTTGAGACACAAAATACCTCACCAAATGCAGAATTTAGTCTTGAAAATCCAGCTGGAAATCCAAATGACCAGCAAATATATACCAGCCCGCTTCATCTAGCCGCCCTTATTCGCTCACTCAACAATAAAAGTCGAGTGGCCCAGATGGTATAGCGAACTTCATAATCCGGAAGTTACCACCGTTGGCAATCGAAATGCTAACAATAATCTTCAACAATTGTATAAACAATTGTTACTTCCCCAACAGCTGGAAAGTGTCTAAGATAATACCAATTCCGAAGAAGGCATCTTCTAAAAGCATCTCGGAATTCAGACCGATTTCACTAATCTCCAACTTGGGAAAACTTCTGGAGAGATTGGTGAAACAGCACATTGATGACACTTGCGTGGAGAAGGAGATGGAGCAACATCAGCAATTTGGATTCAAGGCTATGCACTCCACTCTGCACCCACTATTAAAATTTCACACTGATGTGACCCAAGCTCTTAATAAAAAGACTCATACTGTGGCCTGTTTTCGTGATGTTGAGAAGGCCTTCGACCCCATCTGGAGAGAAGGTCTTATCTCCAAACTGATTGGATTTCAGTTCCCACCCTACCGCATTCGGATGATAAATAGCTTCATATCTCAGAGACAATTCTTAATGGAAATAAAGAATTGCATATCTGCGCATAAGAACATAAAAGCGGGCGTCCCGCAAGGCTCAGTACTCGGGCCATTCCTCTTCAATCTGTTCACGTTTGACCAACCGCAGACTAATGGAGGAGTCACGACCCTTCTCTACGCGGATGACTCATTAACGTATTCGCACTCTAAGTCCCCCAAATTGGCGACAAGGAAAGTGGGTGATCATATTGCCAAGCTTTACGAGTACTATCGTAAATGGGGCATAAAGATCAACGTCCCTAAATCGAGTTTACTCTGCATTAGAACTGCACGTTCACGCAGAGGCGTATGTCAAAACGCAAGAAACATCGAAATCACCATCAATAATGAAGTGATAAAACCCACTAAGAGCGTCAAATACCTAGGTATAAATTTCGATGAACGTTTCAACCTCACGCAAAAGCAGTTGCTAGGAAAGCAAACTTTGCACCCAGCATGGTCAGTCCTATAATGAGATATAGGAATGGACTCACTATGAGCACGAAACTGCTGATGTACAAGCAGCTCATTAGGCCCACCTTAACGTACTCGTTTCCCATATGGCACACTATTTCGTGAACCTATATGGATATCCTTGCGAGATTCGAGAGGAAATCGCTCCGAATCTGCACTGGACTCTACCGAAGGCCCTGTGGAAAGCATTATCGCAATCAGGTCCTGTACGAGAAAGGTGATATTTCTCCGATACAGGACTATCTGGTTGAGGTAATGAAGAAGCAGGTAGCCAAAATCCCCAATCATCCAAACCCAATTGTACAGGAACTAACAAATTTTCCCCACTTACCCACTAACAAATATTTATCGCCTTTTTGTATATTAAATTGTCATAGAAAATACTACCGCGAAGGAATTTTTACTTTTTTCAGGGAAAAAGGAAACAGCTACAGAGGCTAGGAGAGGATGACGGAAGGAGGACTGCAGCCTGCAGGACAGGATATATGCGCCCAGCTTCAGACAAGACCCGAAATAGGGAGACTAAAAAAAAACAGTACCAGGAAGTGAAGACAGTAGCAACCTGATGTAATATCTAAGTTATGTAGCTAGTACTTAAGTTAGTTAAGTATTAGAATTACGAAATATTATTAGTTAATTATAACTAGGTAGCGCTAGCCGTAGTTTAGAAGTAAGTCATATGCTAGTTAGTAATTCATGTATTTAGAAAATAAGAAAACTCAGCTAGATAAATTGAACTCAGGGCCAAAGAAAAGCCCGTAGGAATTATAATCAGGGAATAGGTTTAGATAAGAAAAATATTGTTAGGTTAAGTGTAAAAATTTATTCAGCGCAAATAAAAACTGCCAAGAAAAGAGTCTTGTCTTAGACGTTGCAGTGTTAACAAGTGAAAGTAATAAACAGGCCGAAGTGTTGTATGTAATTAGAATGCGATAATTGAAACTACAGTGTTAGCGATAATTAGAGTTGAGTTGATTAATTGAAGGTTTATGAATTTTATATGTTTAGAGTGAAATAAAGAACTTATACATATATTAATTATTTAATATTGTGTTTTAAATAACGAACCAAAGGCCGCACTCGCAACAACTGGTGTCAGAAGTGAAATAAATTCGCGAAATAAAGTGGTGGCAATTGACTTAAAAATTCAAAGTGTGATTAATTTTGAGAAATTGTGTTAAATTTTGAAAGTTCTGAAAAATAATTAATATTCAACTGTGAGTGAATTATTAAAGTAATGGGGCGCAAAGTGGACGAGCTTCGAATGCAGGATTTGAAAGTGGAGTTAGGGAACCGGTCACTACAAACGACAGGTACAAAAAAAGTTCTAGTCGAGCGACTTAGACAAGCTCTGATAGAGGAAGGAAAGAATCCTGAAACATTTGTTTTCGAAGAGAACTTAGAAGAAACCGAAGCTGAAGAAGAGCCTGCGATGAAAATGGAACAGCTTTTGAGTACTTTAATGAGTAAAATGGAAGCCCGTTTTGATGAACAAAAGAATTCTCTCGATGAACAAAAGAATTCTCTGGAATCCCGGTTAGATGAGCAGAAGAAATCTATGGACGAACAAAAGAATTCTCTGGAATCCCGGTTAGATGAGCAGAAGAAATCTATGGACGAACAAAAGAATTCTCTCGATGAACAAAAGAATTCTCTGGAATCCCAGTTAGACGAGCACAAGAAATCTATGGAAGCCCGTTTTGATGAACAAAAGATTGATTTTGAGGAACAAAAGACATCTCTGGAAACTCGTTTGGGCGAACAAAAGATCTCTCTGGAGAATTGTCTAGAAACTCGTTTGGAGGAACAGAAGACTTTCTTGAAAAACTCATTAGACGAACAAAATTTGAAAATTGAAGGAATCGAGCAGGAAGTGGCGGAAGCTCAACAAAAAGTCACCGAGCAACTTGACAGTTTTAAATCAGATCTGGAAAGAATAAAGCATCGTCAGCCTCTAAACGTAGCAACTGAAATATCCGGTGCAGGTAGAATGATATTTGATGGACAAAATTCGTGGCATATCTTCAAGAGACAATTCGAGGCAGCTTCAGAGGTAAATGGATGGAATGATGAAGACAAGGCTATAGCTCTGGTGTTAGCACTTCGAGGTCCTGCGTCAGAACTCTTACAAACTGTACCGATTGAAAATCAACGTAATTACGCTTCATTAGTACAGGCGATAGAATTACGTTACGGAGATGAACAACTGCAGCAAGTATATCGCCTACAGTTGCGCAACAGGATTCAAAAACATGGCGAATCACTACAACAACTGCAGGCAAATGTAAAAAGATTAGCGCATCTTTCATACTCCAGCGGAAATGCGGATTTTCTCAACGAAGTGGCGACGGAGGCATTTGTGAACGCTATTGCAGATCAAAGTTTACAACAAGCGTTAAGGCTGGCAGGAAGAAAATCAACAGCAGAAGCACTAGCCTATGCATTAGTGTATGAATCCGCCAGACAAGCTTCGCGGAGTGCAGTACGAATGAGAGACATTTCGGTGGACGAATGTACTTGTAATAGAATGCAGTCATCCCAGAGCTCATCTTTGCGTGGTATCCTTCGATGCTGGAATTGTAATAGACCAGGACACCTACAAAGAGACTGCAGAAAATGCCAACGAGTGGAATCTCTAGATGAAGAGAGGAAAGTGGAATTGCAAAGATATCGAGCTGAGCAGCAGACTTGCAAAAGATTGCACTTATCACTGAGCACCCCTTCACGTAGTGTTCCTCGATGTTGGGATTGTAATAAATTGGGACATCTTCAAAGCGACTGCAGGAAACGCCGTCGAAAGGAACCAACAGAAAAGAAAGGGACAGAAGAATGTACAAGTTGGCGAGCTAGAGAGCAAACTATTCTTAGGGAGACTAGAATCCAACCTTATGACTTTGAGAGCCAACACAGAAAAGGACGTATCTATGGAAATGCAGAAGCCTTGGTACAACGTCAATGGAAACCTGAATGTAAGCATTATGGCTGGGAGAAAGGAAATGAGAAAACAGCTACTATACAGTTGGTATCCGTGGAACCATCTACAGGTTGGGACAACGAGGACCTGCGAACAGCACAACGAGAAGATCCGGACATTTCACCTATTCTTGCTTGGAAAGCAGACATAGAAAAACCAGAATGGAAGGATATTTCGAGGATGAGTGAAAAGCTGAAAAGCTACTGGGCTCAATGGAATTCTCTTCATGTTGAATGCGGCATATTAAAACGCAAGTGGGAAGCACCTAACGGTAAATCGTTCCGAATGCAAATAGTCGTGCCGGCATCAAAGGTCAACGATGTTCTAGGTAAAATGCATCGTGGAGCATCTGGAGAACATTTGGGAGTGAATAAAACAATTTCTAAAATACGAGAAAAGTTTTATTGGCTACATATGCGGGAGGATGTAGAGAAGTGGTGTCGCAGATGCACTGTGTGTGCTTTTTACAAAGGGCCGCCACGTAGCAGCAGAAAGGAAATGTATAAGTGTAATGTCAGAGTCTCATTGAAACGGACAGCTGATGTACAAGGGGCCACGGGGGCGAAATTAGCAGTAAGTACCCATCGGATGAGGACCCGCTATGACTTACGTGCGAATTCAGCAGGATTCAATGAAGGTGATCTTGTTTGGCTATACAACCCGAACCGACGTAAGGGATGCTCTCCAAAATCACAACAACAGTGGGAGGGACCGTATTCATGAGTAACTAGAATAAATGACGTAGTATACAGGATTCAACGTGGTACAGCAGGGAAACGAAAAATCGTCCATCTGGATCGCTTGTGTCAATACTACAAGCATCAAGACCGTGGACCACCTGTTGTTCCCCCGCAAGATACAAGCCATGAACAAATTTTCAATTTTCTCTATAAATTCCTCCTCAAAACTCATAATTTCTCAAACTAATTAAAGAAATTAATTTTATTAAAGTTTTTTATAACTAGTATATTTACTTTTATCTTTTAATTTGCTATTCTTTATAAAAATAACTAAATCCACATAACATGAATGTCAATTATTCACTGTCCACACAGAAATGTCAATTATGTTGGCGACTAATTTAGAGATTTTCCCAAACTTTTTCCTGGCAACTTGTCGAGTCGCTCTCATTGAGTACGTTTAGATCGCAGCTATTTAGTACTAGTTTTACGTAAGTCGAATTACGTAGTACTAATCCTGCAGCTGTTTAGTCCGCTCGTATTAAAGCTTTGACAGTTGTCAAAATTGTCAGATCTGCCTGCTATTTCAGGAGAAAAATGAAAAATAATATATTGAGTTTGTTTGTACACCGCATGCACAAGAAAATGGAGCATAGAAGAAAATTTAAAATCAGAATGAGGAAATACTGCTATTTATATTACTAAATACCCAAGATAAAACATGCAAATTTTCAGACTAATGGCAAAACATTATAAGATAATCTACAACAATTATTTATTAATTATGTATAAGGGCTTCACCACAGATTAGATATATCTAATCTGTGGCGTCACTATTTACAAACAGCCTCGCATTACCTTATGTGACGTTATGTCTCCATTTAATACTAATTTTTGTAGGTCAATACCGCATCAGAAACCGAATTAAAGTAGGACTAGTTTTTCGTAATACGGCATGTTTAGACCACTTAATATTGAGCCCGTTTAGACCGTGCCATTTAGGACTAGTATTACGTAGTTCTACTTACGTAGTACTAATAATGTTAAAAATAATGCGCTCGGGCCTCCTATTGTCATTAAGTTTCATGATATTAGTGACAAAATTGCTGTACTGATGGCTCTTCGTACTACCATAAAATCTCGGCGCAGATGTGATATAAAAAATCTTACGCTCCACGACGTTGGGATGAGTCACGCCACGAATGCCGTCAGCTCAATTTTCATAAACGAAAGCTTAACGGCTGCTAACTACAGAATTAAGAGGAAAGCATTAATGTTGAGGAAGCAAGGTCACCTATTTGCTGTATTTAGTTCCTCTGGACGTGTTTTTGTGCGTAAGACTAAAGATGAAAGTGCTGCCTTGATTTCCTGCCTTAATGTCTTGGAGGAACTGGTCGGCATACGATAATTGGCATTGTCTACCGTGTAATGTCTTCAGTGTTCTTACATCCAGCTACTGCATATGAACTTCGTCTCCCTTTATTTCTAGAATTATTTTTTCATTTTTTCTATTATATATTAGTTTTTCGTTATTTTTTTCTTAGTGTTAGTTTTGATGAACTTCTCTTAGTCTGTAAGCTTAGCCTATGTTATATTGCTACATATTCTTTAATATTTTTTAGTGCTATAATTCTTAGTGATTTGTTTCCAATTGCTTTCTGCTTCTGTGTTCAAATGAATTTGTTTATAACTGTTAATGCCTTTTGTACTAAGGTTATTTCTCCTCACTCCTCAAGTTATTGCTGCTTGCTTAAAAAGTTTATTCTACGAAAAAGTTCATATTCTTCTGTGTTACTGATGCTTAAGGTGCCCGGCACGATCGTGCTGGGATATGAGTGATCTTACCTACATGACTGGAACGGGCAATACTCGGGCACTCCTCGGCGTTCTATGCAAACAGAGATCTGGGCTAAAAATTTGTCATTTTAATGCTAGAAGTGTGGTTCCTAAAATTGATGAAGTGCGTGACATTTTCTCTAACTTAACTTTTGATGTAATTTGTGTGTCGGAAACCTGGCTAAAACCTGATATTCATGACAATGTCGCCGGCATCCCTGGCTATAAAATCTTTCGTAACGACCGCCATAATCGCAGAGGAGGTGGTGTCGCCATCTACTTCAAACAAAATCTTCGATGCAGGTTTCTACTAGCTAGCACTAGTCAGGGTGGGGAGGAATATATATTTTGTGAAATCTTTTCAAATAGCGAGAGGTGTTTGGTTGGATGTGTTTACAAGCCACATAATTGCCGGACAGTTCAACTACTGCAAAACGAACTTATTAATCTTGTGCCTAAGTATGAGCATATAGTTATCGGTGGAGACTTCAATCTCAATTTCCTTAATCCGTGCTACCTGACCAATTCCTTTCAGCACATTATCGATGCTTTAGATATCCACCGTGTGAATAATGAACCTACACATTTCTCTAACCCTTCTTCGGCTCTATTAGATATTTTCTTAACAGCTGATACTTCTAACTCCTTATTTTTTAATCAAATATCTTTATCGGGCGTCTCTGATCATGATTTACATATGATTATTTACAATTTTAGCGTGCTTCCGGAACATCAACCCAATACAGTCTCCTACTATAACTATAATCTCATAAATACTAATGCTCTTTTCAATGAAGCGGACACCATAGATTGGGGCTCGGTACAGCTTATGCCTGATATTGATGATCAAGTTGAGTTCTTAAATAATGTTTTGAACTACTTACATGAGAAATACGTTCCTCTCATTCGCAAAAGATTACTTAATCAGAGTTGCCCGTGGTTTAATAGTCACCTCCAAGGTCTGATAACTGCTCGCAATATGGCATACGAAAAGTGTAAACGATATAAAACCACTAGTTTCAAAGAGGAATACAGAATGCTTAGAAACCGTACTACTCATGCTATTCGGGAAGCAAAAAGACGACATTTTTCAAGGTATCTTAACACTGGGCTGCCTCCTAAAGTTCTCTGGAGTAATCTCAAAAAAGCGAGCGTAGTTGCCGCTGGTAATTCCGGATGCTCTGTGGATCCTGATATGCTGAATACCAAATTTTTGTCTCATAGTTCTAACCCTGCTCATGGCAGTGATTTTATTAATTCATTACAAACTACAGGTACCTTATCTCCTTTCCATTTCATCAGAGTTTCTACGGATGAAGTTTATACGGCTTTGTGTAGTATCAAGTCTAATTCTTTAGGTATGGATGGGATTTCCCCAAGGTTTGCTAAAATTGTTGCGCCATATATAGTGTTGCCACTTGCTCACATTTTTAATACCTGTTTTACCATCTCAACCTTTCCGCTTAGCTGGAAGTTCTCTAAAGTGATACCTGTACCTAAAGAATCTGGGCGTAATTGCTCCGACTTCCGCCCTATCAGCATCTTACCGTTCTTATCTAAGGTTCTTGAAAAATTAATGTTCTTGCAAATTTCTCATTAATTGCGCATCAATAGTCTCCTTCATGACTCCCAATCTGGTTTTCGTCCTCGGCATAGTTGTACCACTTCCCTTTTGAAGGTAGTCAATGTAATTAGAGAAGCAATAGATTTGGATAAATTAGCTCTACTGGTGCTGCTCGACTTCTCCAAAGCATTCGATACTGTAGATCACGTAATCCTGTGTAGAAAACTCATTACTAAATTTAATTTTTCCTTAAGCTCAACGAAACTTATTTTTAGTTATCTAACAGGTCGTTATCAAACAGTGTTTTCAAATGGTAATTACTCTACCTTTCTTAGAATTAACTCTGGTGTTCCGCAAGGCTCTGTTCTTGGCCCGTTGCTTTTTTGCATGCTTATTAATGATTTGTTTGACTGTCTTACTCACAGTGAAATGCATCTCTATGATGATGATGCTCAACTTTTCTTATCGCGACCCTTAGGACTTGTCGAAGATGGAATTAGTTGTATCAATGAAGATCTAAATTCAATATATCTATGGACGACTGACAATGGCTTGATGCTGAATCCCAGAAAATCATGTTGTTTAGCTGTGTATCGTAATAAACTTGATACGTCTACTTATTCTACCGTTGTACTTAACGATACTGTCATACCCTGGGTAGAGTCTGTCCGCAATTTAGGCGTAGTTATCAATAACACTCTCACTTGGGGTGATCACATCAAATCAATAATACGTAAAATATACGGTGGTCTTCGCTCCCTGTGGACTTCGACTTATTTTGCCTCACTTTCTACGCACATGTTTCTTGCTCGTTCTCTGCATATTCCATTCTTAATGTACGGTTGTGAAGTATTTGGAAAACTTGATTATCTTAATTTTACCAAATTGCAGATCGCATTTAACTCCATTATTAGATACATATATCACCTCAGAAGATACGATCACGTGTCAGCTTATGCTTCATCCTTCTTGGGTTGTGATCTTTTAACATTTTTGAATTTTCGATCGGTACTCCTTCTAGTTAAAATCATCAAATATCGCAGTCCAACCTACCTATACAGCATTCTCCAATTCGCGAGATCTTCTAGAACTGTTAATTGCATTCTGCCCAGATCTGAATACTTAATTACTAAACGCCTGTTTTTCAGTCATGCCATCAAAGTTTATAATTCCTTACCGCCCAGTATTAAGTTATCGGTTGTGTCGGGATCTTTCGCCAGCACCAAAGAAAGAATTTTTGAAATTATGTGCTCAAGCAGTAGTACTTGAATAGTTAGGAGCTAAGTAGTTAGAGGTTGCTTTATAGTACAGCAGATGTAGCAAGTTAAGTAGTGATTAATTTTGTTTTTGTTTTTTTCTTTTTTCTGTTTTTTTTTCTTCCTTGTGTTTTTGATTTAGTTTTTAGCAGTAAATTTAGTAGCTTATTTCTTGTATCATACTTATATTATTTGATTTTATTTTATTATTTTTTTTTCTCATGTCTCTTTTTTTTCCATTTATACATATACATTTTTATTATTTTTTTGCTTATGATAGATTTAACTTGTACAAGTAAAAAAGATTATATCTTAATTGTACAATGCCTTGGAATAAATTAAATTGAATTGAATTTTCTTGTGCATGCGGTGTACAAACAAACTCAATATATTATTTTTCATTTTTCTCCTGAAATAGGACAATTTTGACAACTGTCAAAGCTTTAATACGAGCGGACTGAACAGCAGCAGGATTAGTACTACGTAATTCGACTTACGTAAAACTAGTCCTAAATAGCTGCGATCTAAACGTACTCATTGTGTTAAGTATATGGGACTTCAATATATTCGAATCTTTGACAGCAACCAATTTACGGCGACTTTGTTGTGTCGGTCTCATTGTGTTTTGGACTTAAGGCTTAATCACAATTCCGACGACAGAGCGACAGAACGACAGACGACAGCGAAAAATTCGTTGCGAAACAGGCTGTCGAAAAATTGGGAACACAATTGCAACGACAGGCGATGAACGACGATGGTGAAAGAAGAAGATATTGAAATTTCATTTGTTAAATGTTTCAAACGTTTTAAAAGGAGATTTTTATCAAGAATATTTTATATTATATTGAAAGAAATGCAATGAACCAAAGTGTCGAAAAAACTGAAAATGCGGAAATTAAGTAAATTAAACGCTTTGTAATATCCATCCAACACACGTCTTTTTTGTCCACTTGTCTTGCCTGTTTTGTAAACTATAAATTAGTTTATGGATTTCGCATTTCCTCGATCAATTTTTACTCAGAGCTCATTATTTTAAAATTACCGCGGCGTGCTACTACCTAAAAAACACAAAAGTGAATGCCACAACCATTTCATTCGATTAATTTTGTTGGTAGGACTGCAGCAACGGCGGCAAAATTAGAAATTGATCAATCCCGGCGATAATGTCGTCGATCGCTCAACGTCGGTCGTCGCAATTTGGTGCATTCGCATAAGATGCTGTGCTTTTAGAAGTTTGACAGCGATATATCGTCGTCGTTTGTCGTCTGTCTTCGCAATTGTGTTTAAGTCTATAGGGTGAAATTCGCTCGGGCGCGAATTTCACTTTTACTAGGCGTGCAAGGGAAATTCGCACAATGGGGTGCGAATTTCCCCAAAGTCACAAAAACGCCGTAAAAAACGCCTACAAAACGTCCGTGAAAATACAATGGGAGCGACAATAGCTGTCAATCCCCAATTAAATTTATTCTGTTATTTGTGTTGTAAAGTAAAAATAGAAACAAATTTCAACGAACAATTAAAAAAGATTTTTGAAATGGCATGTTTGGCCGTTTTGCTAATGAAGATAAAAAATAGAACCCACATAGAAGCAGAGGTGTGTCCAAGAGTTATCTAAAACTCAGCCGGAATTGGGTTTTTATGCGGATGCGTTGTTTTTTTAATACGGTGATATTTTACCATCTCAATAAACTTTTCTTCCATTTTTTATTCAACCAACTTTGATATTTACCACGGCATTGTTATTTACTGATATTTTTAATTTATCAAGTCATAAATATGATTGCAATGAACGTATAACAATAAATATGAACGCAACCCAAAATCATAATTTTGCGACAAATTTCATTAGTTCGACGACAACGTCGAACGATGTCGTCAGCATTGTATTTTATACCATTCACTGCCATGTTATTAGAACCCAATTGACAGCGTTTTTTATGGCGGCTTAATAGTTTTTATTAGTTCTCAGTTCTCACGAAGTTTTGTTGATTTGAGTCGCTGACTATACCAATGAAGAAGAAGCGATAAATGTCAAGTCCTGTTGCTGTCGGTTTCACTATGTAAGAAAACATCGGAGTAATGTGTTTTTAAGTTAGGACATATATAACTAAAAAAAAGCAACATTGCTATTTAAAATGAAAGTTTTAATTATAAATAACTCATTGTCGTTGAACAGCTAACCGTTGGTAAAATGCATTTTAATAATACCTTAATAAGAGTTATTGCGGTTGGTCTAACATCATGTTTCTTATTGGCACTTTTGGCTGGTATAGTTCCGATTTCCACAGGTTTGTAGACAATTTTAATAGTAAAGATATATCGTATATAGAGGGAAGTATAATGAGAATTCGGTTGAATGTGGGTAGTGATATTAATATAATTTAAGGCTGCATATGGAAGGTTGCCTAAATTATATTGAAAATTGACCATAATCTCTGATATACGAATTAAAAAAAAAATCCAAAATGTTTTTTACCAACTCCAATTTAAATGCTACACATGTTGGGTACATCAATTCAGCTGTCTATTGTTGGACTTCCTTATCTTAATGTCTAGTACTAATATTACTTCCATACCCCATAAATTTCTTGTTGCTAAACTAGTAAATACATTAGGTTTTGGTTCTACTGCTAGCAGGCTCATTTCCAATTATCTGGCTGGGAGGACATTGATCGTCAACAGTGCTGACCGATTCTCTTCTCCGAGGGCAGTCGTCTCGGGTGTCCAATAAGGGCCGATCCTTTTTCCACTCCTGCTCACTATCTATATCAGTGGTGTCACGGAAACGTTAGGCGGTTGTAAATATCACATCTATGCGGATGACTTACAAATATATGGTGCTGTTAATGTGCGCTTAATGTTACACTCGCAGATATCTCTGACTGACTGGCCCGCAACCATGAGAAAAAGCCATACGATACTCCATTCGCGATAACATCTCTAATACTAATGACATGCTGCCTAACCTTCATCTTCACAATCTGATCATTCCTCTCCCAACCAGACGTCAAGAACCTCGGTCTTCTCATGACCCCCTTCTAACATGGCAGCCTCAGATTAGCAAAGTATGATCCCGAATCTACTATGGCCTCGGATTATTAAGCGCGGTTTCGTATCATCTCAACCAATCCATGAAAAATCCTTGATGTCGTCTCATCGTGTCGCATTTCTCCTATGCCGATGTTGCTATGCCTCAGAAATCGCAAAGTTGAACAGAGCACTTAAAGTCTGTGTGAAGTACATTTTTTGTCTTAGACGGCACTCTCACATCTCCCCGTTTGTTAAGCTGCTCATGCCCGAACCCCTCACTGAGCTCTTGGAACTCAGAGTGCCTTGCTTCATTCATAAAATTAGATGACGCTCTCTACCCCCATACATAAACCAACTTGGCCAAGGGTCTTGCCTCTGGAACTCCTTCCGGAATCTGTTAGGAAAATTGTTCCTCACAAGTAATTCAAGGAACTTGCTTTGCTTCACCTTATGGATACTTTGTACCTTAACTCATGCCCTCACTACGGTGCCGCACCTGGCGCTTTGACGTTTAATCCCTTCCTGGTTTCGAATCCTTTTGTTTTAGTTAGTTTTTATAATGTAGTCTTGTTCACGGCTTCACCGTGATAATTGATATGTCCCATGGGCACACCTGCCTGTTGGGTCTTCCCACTAGCTTTGTAATTATGCGCAACTATCATTAAGCTTTATTGTAGTTCCTAAGTATTTTCTGTTAATACTTTAAGGCAGTTGCCATGTCTGATACTGGTATAATTTTACACATTGTATTCATTATCTACAGTTATATTTACATTTATTTTTATTTTTATATCTTTTTCTTTATTTCTTTTTGGCTTCGAATTAAGCTCTCTATTGCTTATTGTTTTACTCCATTATCTTTAACTATAGCAGCTATATAACTTTCAGTTGCAGTGAGCCTGTTCACAGCTCCGATATTAACTCGCTAGCAATTTTAGCAATTTTTGTAATCTACTGACAATTGTTATCGTTACTTTTATAACTTATTTCGTTTGTTAATATGCATTTTAGACTTTATTAAGCTCTCTATTATTTGACTTTACTATCCAAATCATAGTGCTAATATTACTTTCTGCCGCAATGAGGCTGGTCATTGCTCCTTTGTTAGTTTGCTAAACAACTTTGTATTTTATCTATTACATACTCGATGTTAACGAAAACGTTGTAACGTAGCGTAAGCTGAGGTTCTTTTCTATTTTATTACTTCTACCGCAATGAGTCTGTTCATTGCACCTTTGTTAGTTTGTTAAGCAATTTTGTATGCTATCGACAATTTCAATTATCTTTTCTTACTCGATGGAACTAACGATGTCACGTAACGTAAGTTGAGGTTCTTTCATAAAGAGTTTATTTATTCTATTTAGTTACAATAAAATACAAAAAGCTATATTAAAATAAAATCAAAAAGCATTTATTTATAAGCCCCTGCAGCAACGTACAACGCTGGGCATTACGACATTAGATAGCTTAGAATTAGATTACAATAATAGCAGAGGTTAAAACATTAATGTTGAATATATGTGTATATAAAATAAATAAATAATAAATAAATATGTATATGAAAATGGTTGGACAGTAGACAGTCCATAAACGGAGAGTACATTGATCGACAATAGAAACTTAATTAGGCCACAAAGCCACGTACTAGGACAGGGTATCAGGGACTAGATTTGTTTTCGATTCCAAATTATACTGAATACAAATCAAATAGTGTCTATAAATAATTACATGAATACGAAATTAATAGTTATGTCAAAAAACATTGATTTAGACCCTAAGAAGCATGAATATGAATATACATACATAGTATCAGAGTGAAATGATTTGGTCCAAGTTTCGCATACCAGCAATGCACTAGCATTGCTAGACAGAGCCAAATGCTTGATATCTTCGCGATTTCATAGTGTACCGCGAATGTAGGGAAATTATATTAAACTTATTGGGAGGGTGGATATGATGGTTGTGTTGAATGTTTGGGATCAGATGAATTTACGATATTGGATAATTGAAGTATAAGTAATTCGGAAAGTAAGTCGTTCACAGATAAAATTTTCCTTTTTCGAGTTACAATCTGAGCTACTATTTTTCTTCGTTTAAGCCATAGTGCCTTATTCTGAAGGTTTAACTCTGGTCGGTTAAGGTCTCATTTATAAAACCCAAACTAGGGCACTATTATGCACTAACGCTAGTTCAGAAATAAAGGCGAATTCGTAAGGATTAGAGCATTATAATCGATAATGAATTCCCCATACTTCACTATAGAACCGGATATATGCTTTAGACCTAAGATCCAAATTAGTTTTAGAGTCGGAGGAATCGTAGAGAAAGGAATAGCTGATTCAATATGATTATAAAACATGAGTCACTAGCCATGGGAGATCACTGTGCAGCGATTAGATAATTCTCCCGCAAAAAGCAGCTCCAGAGATATTAGTAGATCTTTTTTTTCTGAGCTTTGAGAATGCGACTTAATCACCTCCAGACTCTTATCAAATTTGCAAATATCCAATTTAATACGAATTATTTGACTACTCAAGTGACTCAATCAATCCTTGGTGTTGCCACTATAAAAATTTAGGTTTTTTACGTATACTTTCAAAACGATCAGTCCAAGGCATTTTTATTGCACTAAGAACTTCTTCAGAATACGAAATCCTATAAAATTGGTTATAATCATTTTTCCTGTGCGACAAGCCGTTCTAGAAATACCACTCCAAAAATCAAACTTGCATAGATCGGTGACCATACCAAATTTTATACGTGCATTCATCTAGGGTATCATAAGAATTGGTCTTGGACCAATTCTAGCTTTTTTACTTGTTACTTTATTAAAACCGTTATAATGGGCTTAAGCAATATTAATATAGTCCTGGCAAAGCCATTTTAATGGACTGCATAATTGCCCTTTAAAACATTCGCACACAAGCAATGAAATTACGAAGCACAAGTGAAGCAATGAATCCAAAGCAGCCGCAGCTGACTTAGCTGAATTATCAGGTGGTGAATCCATGGAGGCATACAAACCTGTGAGTTAAATATTACCATAGATGGCACAAGAACTAGATGTCGCATGGCATACTAAAGCAGAGTATACAAATTGTGAAATGGGTAGTGCATTCTGGAATGGGCCACAACACGGTTTAGAGTATGCCGAGAGCAAATGTTTTTTTTTAACAGCAGTTTTGTATTCGTTTGATCGACCTCCTCAACACTTCAGATACGAAAAAATATGAATCACTCGACGTACACGTCAGTTCAAATGTTGTGGTCCATTCCGGAATGGACCACCCAGCCATATAAAATTTGTATACTTTTTTGATACTGCATGCGACATCTAGTTCTTGTGCCATCTATGGTATTACTCTTCAAGGCCCAACAGTCTTCAACCTCTTAGCACGCTAGACATCACCAGATGCAAACCAGGGACAAGATGTTATAACTTCGAAAGATTCGAAGTTAGACAATTTATCAATAGGCGGTATGTTGCAACACTTTCTATATCATCACAATAAAAAATACGGTGAATATAGAATATATACATATACATATATTGCAGCATTTATTTGCGGAAATTCCACACAGAAAGGGGTAAAACCGGAACAGGAATATATAAATAAATAAGATTACATTTTTTTTAAAATTCAAAAATCAATAAAGCTACTTTTTGTTGACATATCCATAAAATTTTAAATTACTTAAATCTCCGTGTTCACGTTAACTTGCAGTTTCACGTCATTACACAATAAATGTGGTTAAAAGTGTTTCATCTATGGCAACAAACTTTGAAATTCTTTACCGATTTTAGTTAAACGTCATGGTGCTTTCTGCAGATTCAAGCAACCAGTTTTTGAATATTTCTTGCACTTGTAGTAGTTGTAGTTTTGTAATTTTTATATTCACTTTTCTAATTTATTATGCCGTAGATGAAATCTATATGGTTTGTCACTCCGTTTGTAACGCATATAAATAATAATGGTAGAACTAAATCGATTGGATGTCCATGCATTATATTAAAAGTTAATTTTTACATGCCCGTCCGCAGGATAAGTCGAGAACGTGTTCACTTAGAGAGCTTAATGATGAATAATTCTAACAGCTCGAAATGGGAACATTTTCGAAAATATAAATAACATTTTTAAAAATTCATCGATTATTTCTTCCCATACGTTGATGTACTTCATCTTTTGATCGTGTGATATTCAAATTGTCTGTATTATGACCGGAGTGAGAGCGACCTAGAAATCAATTTATTATACTTTTTAATTTGCTATTTTTGATTGATAAAGCTGAAAATTTGAACACAATTATAATTTTTAAATCTCCATCGATTTACGTTCCAAAAATATTTTAAAATTTTTTTTAATTTTATGAACTCATGATTTTTGTACCTTAGATAAAGTCTCATAGGGTATGCTAAGCTTGTCATTCCGTTTGTAACGCATAGAAATAATGCTGGTAGAGTCAAATGGAGTTAGAATTATTCATCAACTATTTCATTATATTTACGCCTGTAAGATAAAAACTGTAGAAGGAGACAGAAATATACGACAATACTAAATCGCTTTGAAAATTACGCAATTTTGAAAAAAATAGCCATCTAAGAAATATGCTATTACGATTACAATGCTGCGTTCTTCTTTCCTGATCCATATAAAAGGAGATACACGGTTTTATAAATGGTCATCAAACTGCCAGCTTTTGAAGAATTAAAACTGCAGAATTAGAACCAAATATTTTAGATCAATTTTGGCATTTTGTGAAAATTGAAATGCAATTTGATAATTTGCCACATAAAAAAATCATGGTTACCTATAAACGTTTTATAGAATGAAATTAATTTAAATTTCCAATGAACCAGTACAGTATAAAAAAACGCAGCTAATACCTCCATATCAGTTGTATATCATCGCAAAATTCTTCTTCCACGTGAAGCAATATTTTTTTTTGTATCAAAAGAGCTTCCAAAATTAACACATTCATATGCGTATTAATATCTACCATGGTAAAATTTGGTAGTGTTGCATTTACTCCATTCACTACAACATGCCTTGACTTGATGTGATGCATGCTCGTAAAGTGGGCTGTAAATTCATTACAGAAGATGCAAGCTCTGCAAGAAAAGCTTTTACGATTGCATCCAAACTTTCAGATTGAGCTTTCAAATATTGGTTTGCAAAGCACACTTAATCTTCTCATCCCTTTAGCCTTTATTACTTTATGATATTGTAGATATAATATATGTATCAACTATATTTTTCCTAATCTCACTCCTTTTTAAGCTCATGTGTGTTATAAATATAGAATTGAATTGAACTGATAAAAAAAGTATCAAGCGTCCCAGAACATCTTTTGGTTAAACACAAATCTGTAGTTAAGTGACGTCAAGTAGCATAACTACAGTTTCAGTCGTGACGCTCATTTGATTGATTTGCAATTCATATTTGTTAATTAATAGTAAATAGAAGCCATCGGTCATCATAATTGGTCCTATCTTATTGGCAGACGTACATAAGGGAAGTTTTTTTTTTGAGACATCATCGTATTCATTTTTGACTGCTGCGTATAGTTAGTTATCAGCCTTTCTGTCTGTCTGGGTTAATTCTGCCGAATTTTGTATGGAAAACCAACCGTCAGTACCAAGTGCATTTAACTGGAAGGGGATGATATTGCAAGGTTCTAACAAGAAATTGAGCCATTATGGCAGATCAAGCTTTACAAGGGGTGACATATATAGTTTTTAAGTTCTTCTGTGTCAATAACGGTAGACACTTAGACCTAAACATGTGTTTTTATTATACTTCTCTATAAATAATAATAATATCTTTTAATACCTACTTTTAATTTCTATAGATAGCTGCAGCTGTCAACATTGTAGTGTGCCTATAGTTCGCCTTGGCCAAGTTGGAAATAGGTCATTGCATAATAAGGTCTCCGAGAAAAAACGGCCATTGCTAGCAATTTTAGTGCCATTTCGGGAAAGATTTGAAGAACTATTGCAATTTGCCCCACATATGGATGCATTTTTATCTAAGCAAGGCATCAGTTACCATATTTTTATCTTGCATCAAATTGATCGCTATCGGTTCAACAGAGCATCATTGATAAACGCAGGTTTTCTGCTTACGAAGGACGAGTTTCACTACATAGCGATGCATGATGTTGATCTACTACCTCTCAATAATAATTTAAGATATGAGTATCCAGAAGAAGGACCACTACATATTGCTTCTCCTGAATTTCATCCAAAGTATCACTACCAGACTTTTGTAGGGGGAATTCTTTTAGTTAAACGGGAACATTTTGAAGTCATGAATGGAATGTCCAATATGTATTGGGGCTGGGGGTTAGAAGACGATGAATTTTTTCTGAGAATCAGAGACGCAGGCTTACATCTAACACGACCGAAGAATATAACAACCGGAACAGATAACACTTTTCGGTATGGTATCGATATTTTTATTTTTCGTTTTTATATTTTTATATACAATAATTTCAGTCACGTTCACGATCGAAAACATCGAAAACGAGATACAGAGAAATGTTTTAATCAAAAAGAAGTCACCCGTAAAAGAGATCGTAAGACTGGGCTAAGCACTATTAAATATAAAATTAGCGATACCAAGGCGTTAACTATTGAATCTGTTCCACTCACAGTGGTTAACATAATATTAGAATGTGATTTTAAAATAACGCCATGGTGCGACTGTACAACAACCAGAAAGTAATGCTATTTTAATTGCATATATTTGTAAGCATTTACTGTGGATTTGTTTTTGTTTGTTTTTTAATTATGAATAAAACCACAAGCAATGTGTGGATTTTGGTTGTTTTTTTCTTGATGGGCGAAAATATTATCCAACCATTACCATCCAAATCTGCTACAAGCAGCCGAGAATGTAGAACTTCAAGGGCGTATTCTATTCCGACACATTTTAAAGTAGAGGTTGTTGTGTAGATTTATATTAGTGGAGGAATGTACAGGTGTTCTCCTTGCATTCACTGCGACATGAAAAATCGTTTATGAATCCGCGTTTAGGATTATTCCCAATTTAGGTCAAGACTGTTGAAGTCTACAATCTTTCTGGGATTGAAGCTGCATACATACATACTTTGGTGGAGTAAAAACATGCTTGAGGTGGAGTAACCTTTGCTTCGGTATTGCTACGCAATTAAAGAGTAGTGCTCCGAAGTTTCATGAGGATATTGGCAGAAGTGGCAGGATAGTTTCAACAATCCCATTTGTTTAAGTGATACCGCAAGCGGCAATGGCCTGAGTAAAAATCTAGGCTAAGTCCTTGTAAGGAGGATATTTCGTCAGAGGTATCAATTAACTACATAATGGATCTAGTGTGGTTTCCGTTTCTCCTTTGGCTAGACTATCAGCAATATTTTTGCCTCTATAGCCCTTATGTCCCGCTACCCACATAGGATAATTTAATGTTTGCTCGGTGAGATTTTAAACCCAATAAGTTCGACAGGAGATGATTTCTATATCATCACAATAAAATAGGATGAATATAGAATATATATATATATATTGCAACATTTCAAAATTTGCGGAAATTCCACACAGAAAGGCATAAAACCGGAACAGGAATATATAAATAAATAAGATTACATTTTTTTTTAATTCAAAAATCAATTAAGCTACTTTTTGTTGACATATCCATAAAATTTTTAAATTACTTAAATCTCCGTGTTCACGTTAACTTGCAGTTTCACGTCATTACACATTAAATGTGGTTAAAGTGTTTCATCTATGACAACAAACTTTGAAATTCTTTACCGATTTTAGTTAAACGTCATGGTGCTTTCTGCAGATTCGAGGAACCAATTTTTGAGTATTTCTCGAACTTATAACTTGTAGTTTTGTAATTTTTATATTCACTTTCATTATACCCTAGATGAAATCTATAGGGGTATACTAAGTTTGTCATTCCGTTTGTAACACCTCGAAATAATGATGGTAGAGCAAAATGAATTGGACACCCACGCATAATATTAAAAGTTATTTTGATTTTTGCATGTCCGTCGGTCCGCCCGTCCGTCTGTCTGTCTGTCTGTGCGCACGATAACTCGAGAACGCGTTCACCTAGAAAGCTGAAATTTTGTACACGGACATTAAAAAAAAAGTAAAATTAAGTTCGAAAATGAGACAAATCGGGCAACTCCTTCGTGAGGTTGCCATACAAAAATTTCGTTTTCCACGATATATTTGGACACTACCTGAGAACACGTCGACATAGAAAGCTGAAATTTGGTACACTGTTTTCATACTAATAGCAAACAAAATTTCAAAAATGGGCTAAGTCGGGCAACCCTTTCTTGGTGTTGCCATATAATAATTTTATTTTTTTACATATACTTTGAAAACGATCAGTCCTACACATTTTTATTGTACTAAAAACTTCTTCAGAATAAGAAATGCTATAAAATTGGTTATAATCATTTTTTCTGTCCGACGAGCTGTTCTAGGAATATATGCGAGAAACCAATGCAAAAAATTGCTCAAATGGGTGACCATACGAAATTTCATACGTGCATTCATATCATAAGAATTGGTCTTAGACCAATTCTAGCTTTTTCACTTGTTATAATATATTATACTCTAGATGAAATCTATATAGATTGTCATTCCGTTTGTAACTCATAGAAATAAGGTAAAGGACTCAAATTTTGACTCAACTCAAGCAGTGAGTCCGCGCACCAGTTGAGCGGTGGTTCATCGCTCGAAATTTGAGCGGACTCATCATTTGAGTTAACTCAAATTATGTTTAAATAACATAAGGAGAATCTGATTTAATTAAGATTGAAACTGAAACTGAAATTTCAATCAAATAAGAAAAGCTCACAAAAAAGTCATTTATTATATTATATTAATTTAGCTTTTGCTAATTTTCTTAGCCAACATTTCTCTTCCTCTCAATATAATGTACAAATTCAACAACTTGTAAAACCTGTAAGGAAAATACCATACTTGAAATGCATAGCTGGGCACCGTTAATGAAAACATTAACTTCGTTAATCCGTTACTAAAAAAGTTATTCGTTAAATGTTAAGGCGTTACTTTGCGGAAAATTTATCGGAAGTTAACATTAATCGTTAATCGTTAACTCCTAATAGTAACTGTAATCTTTATAGTATTGGACAAGTGAAATGAGCAGGTATATTAAACGTATACCCTAGACACACGGATAATATCAACGATCATTGTCTCTTGTGTTATTGCATCATTGGCGCAATGATCATTCGTTTCGTCATTGCACCAATTACGCGTCCACAAGTTCATTCGTTTGCAATTACTTACCATTCCTTTTGTCGATAAGTGCGCTTTCAGCGGTGAGGAACTGCAAGTTATTGGAAAAATCAGCTGATTTTCAAGATATCACTGTCAGAAATCATTTGTGAAATTTACTGAAATATTTTTCAAGGTAAATTTTGAATATTTTCCAAAGCGAATTATTGAAATACTTTTTCACATTATATATCCAATACAAGGCTCGATTCAATTTTTCGCAAATTACTTTAGAATTCACATCTTTTAATTTACAAAAATTGAGAATTGTTATCTGTCAAATCGAATTACCGTCAAGTATCGTGTGCTTACTTTACCAAGCAATGATCATTCAATTAATTACGTAATTGGATGAATGATCATTCTAGTGCATCATGAGCCTAGGGAATAATACCCTTGCTTATAAAAAAATGTTTTGGTTGGGGAAGTTTAGGTAGGACATGGAAGATAAATAAAAAAACAGTATATAAATCTTAGTTTGTTACATTAATTATTTCAAATTCAAATAAAAAATACTGGAGATCATTACTCCTCGCTTTCTGACATAAGGTGCAAATTTTCCTTCATAAACATCAGCATGTTGAAATTTTCGTCTGAGAACGAGGCTCGTTTAGGTGTCAAAATATCTTTTCCCGTAGAAAAAAGACGTTCGACTGCAGCACTCGAAGGTATACTGGTATTATATTTAATAAATAGATTTATTAAAATCTGTTCCCCAAGGAATGCTGCATCGATGAATGTGTCTTTTGATTTTATGTCCTGCCACATTTTGACCAGATTTTGGGCTTTAATTTTTAAAGATCTGTGGCTCCTAGGCTTCTCTTTTGATTGAGTGACAGAATTAAAAAAATGTTCCTCTTCGTCTTCGTTGTTGCTGTTTCCGCCACCACCGCTTAAACTATCTCGGTCCTTTGAACTTTCGGCGGCTTCTTGCCTTAATGCCTCTACACTTTTCTCCAATCGTTTTTTTACTAATTCCACTCGACTGCTATCATACACTTCTAACCATATCAACCGGAACTTTGGGTGAAAACCGCAGCAAGTTGGCATTGTTCGTCGTCAAAAAGAGGTCCAAATCTTTGATTTATGCCCTTTAATAAGGCATTGGCTAAAGCTGCGCAATACACGAGACCCTTAGCCTTGATAGATTAAGTACAGTTGCTGCAACTGTCGGTAGGAGTGATCCGAGGTATGCTTGAGCTTCTCCTTGAATTCGATCAAGGGCGCTAGCAACCGGTGCCATAATCTGATAAGAAGTTTGGTTTTAATATCATATTATAAAATTTATAGCTAAAAAAAGATATACATTTACTTCATCAAATTTACCTTCACACACTCCTTCATTATAGTCACATGTTGATCATTGAAAGTTGGAACCTTCAGTTGAGTCATAACTCTATGAAGGGCAGGTCTTTGGGTTTCTAATATTGCGTTGAGAACTAGAATAGTTTCATAAGTAGAGTTCCACCTCGTTGTATCTGGAAGAACCAGTCTCCTGCCTAATTCAGTGTGAATGCTATCTGCTGCCACCGTACTACGTGATTGCTGATTCCAAAGAGCAGCTTCTGCATCTTTGCTTGCGACCAAGTTAAATGTATGGGCAGCACATCTCATGTGAACTGGCAAAGTATTGAAGTTTTCCGTTATATTATCATTGTCTACATTGAGCTGGCAACGCTCAGGCATGGTAAGCTGATTTTCTACTGAAATAAATTCTATCTCGTCATCTTCAGAGCGTTGATTTGAAAGGGTGACAACAGCATCATCAGGTTCCGACTCTGAGTCCATATCATGTGATTGCATTTTTTTACCTATATGAAACTCATAGCGGATGTCGATCATTGCCTGTGCCAGTACATCATATGAATGGTGACTTTTTAAACGTATGCACGCCAACACTACATGCATTCCGGCTCTTGCGACATGATCTAACCAGTGAACGGTATTGCCCAAATAACTTTTGTTGTGAGCTGACCAGCAGTCAGCAGTTGTTGCCAGCCAATCAATTTTCGCAAGTAAACTGAAATAATTTTTCAAAAATACCTACTTTAATATTCGTTAGACCACCCCGCGATACTTACTTAATCAGGTGTTACTTTAATCGAATATGCTTATCAACGATGCGTCTGCCCAGTGTTCTCCTCGATATTGAACTTTTGCTGGGGTTTAAAGTTTTTATCAAATTCACAAACGACTTCGTTTCGACGACATGTAAAGGAATCATGTTGGTAACAAAAAAGTTTACTTCGAATTGGTCCACAGTAGCTTGGGATACACCGCTGCCAGTTGCTGCAATGCCAAAAGACTCTCCAATGCTTTTCTGTCGTATTTTTTTAGCCGAATTACTGCTACTAGCGCTGCTGTCGACATTGGAATGAACAAGATTGATTTTCCTTTTTGGTTTTCCTCGACCGGACCCTGCCTTGATGGTTTCTTCAAACTGTAAATACTGAGATTCATGAACTCTCCTCATGTGTTGTTTCAAATTGTTAAAGCTCGAAGTGTGAGCCCTAATTCTTGATTTTTTGGGCAGGCACAGTTTACAATCGAAAAGTATTTGTTCTCCCGATCTGGACACAAAATTAACGTAATCACTTAAATGCGACCACGGATTGTCATCAGTAGTACAGCTGGAATCCTATTCCATGATTCTATAATGTAGTTTGCATACGCAAACCTTCATCCACAATCAATCCTAGTCGACTTCCGCTAACAAAAATTAACACTTAACGTGAACTTAGTAAACAAACAAAAATTTTAAACAAACCCAATTCTATTGTCACCGCGCGCCCGCAAGAACAGAACACTGATGAATGATGAATAGATCAAGCAAAAGAATTTCGTCGCTGTTTTTTCACCCATTCACACTCAAACAACATTTACTTACTCGCCACGTGCTCACTCCTTCCCGATTAAGGGAAAGCCTCAAATTTTTCTTAGAAATTTACTGCACATTTTTCTTAGAATATATATACACATTTTTGGAGGCCGGCAACGGCAAACATTGTATCTGAAAATAACTCCAGTCGGCCACCAAAGTGAAAAAAAATTTCTGTAAATTTCTAAGAAAAAATTGTGATCTTTCTTTCATCGGGTCGAGGCAACAGTGATTTTATATTGCTGTCGGCCTCGACCAATGCATAAAAATTCGAAGGAAGAAATTTCCAGTAAATTTCTAAGAAAAAATTGTAGGCTTGCCTTCATCGGATCGAGGCAACGTTGATTTAATATTGGAGCAAGACCCTTCTGCCGTCCGCACCAGCTCTATTGCTTGAGAGATTTGGGAGTGGGGCAATTACTTTTGATGCATATTCTATTCTGTATGATTATATATTTCTTTGATAGTAGGTACCTAATTAACGGTTAACGCACTTATGGAAAGTTAACGGAAGTTAAAAGAGTCCGTTAATTTTCTTAAAAGTTAACCCGTTACTCGAAAAGTTAACTTCGTTAATTAACGATTAACGGATTAACGGTCTTGTGCCCAGCTCTATTGAAATGTTATAATTCAATTCAAGGAAATTGTGCTTGAATTTTTCCATAGAATCAGCGTTTTACTTTATATTTTTGCTTTTCAAAATTTTCATCATTTACACGACATCTAATAGGAGTTAACTTTAGTTTTCCTATGCTAAATAATCTTTCTCCCGAAGCACTACTAGGTAGTGCCGTGTTGTATTCGGTAAAAATTCTTTTTATCCCCGAAAAACGTTTGTTTTCAAATACGCTCGAGGTTTTGTCTGTGGAAAAATTATACTCCAAGAACAATTTGTGACCCTCAATTCTTCGCAATCTGAAGTTTCGAGCGATAAACCAACGCTCAAGTGTTGAGCGGACTCAAGTCCTGAGTTGAGCGATGAGTTGATATGACAAATGAGTCCGCTCATTTACAACCCTGGAAATAATGATAGAACAAAATCGATTGGATGTTCACGCATTATATTAAAAGTTGATATTTACATGTCTTTCTGTCTGTTCGCAGGATAAGTTGAGAACGCGTTCAACGTAGTGAACTGAAATTTTGTACAGGGCGTTATATAAAAATATTAAATAAAATTTCAAAAATGGAATAAATCGGGCAATCCATTTTTTGGGACAATGGGGATTTTCATGCTCCTAAAAGTGCAATTTATTTAAAGAATTCTTAAAAAAGCCTATAAATATGTGTTTCACAGTGTTTAAAACGCGTCTAAAATTAGGGAAAAAAATTGTGCGATATATCGCACAAAAAAAATTAACACTTAAACATGTTGTATGCATATAAGCAATACCGTTTTACGAACATGGAATCTCGGCCTTCGATTCTAAATTGTTTATGAAAGAAATGAAAAATTGTGTTACTTCACAAACTTTATAATAAAGATCTGCGATCGATCTGCACTGAAGCCGCACTGAACAGCTATTTTCACCATACTGCCATGTATTTTAGGAAAGATATTATATTATATTATTATTATTATTATTATTATTATTTCTGGAGAGAGCGGACGTGTCAGTTTATTTTAACGTATAAAGCGTCGAAGAAATATAGTATATTAGCCTGAAAAAGATTCAAAAGTGGTGATAAGTGAATAGTAAGTGTGAAGTGTCGTTCTTACGTAAGAAAAACACAAAAAAAATATCAAAATTGTGTTAAAAACTAAACCAGAAAATCTAAACATTTGACATTTGCAAAATTTAATTAATTAAAATCAATTTTTCACCGTTGCCATGGCAACATGAGCGCCTAAATTCTAAATTTTAAAATAGAAACTGTTGCAAAAATTTGAAAAAAAAACTGGAGTGAAATATATAATATAAATAAAAAACACAAAATACCAAACTTTGGTAAAATCCTGTAAGATTGCTCTGCCGCATTCGAAATGAATGCGAGCAGTAGTGATTCTGGGGGGTCAGATGATCCTGCCAAATTAAAGGGAAGGAGGAAGAAGCGAAATAAGTCTTCTTCTTCTTCCGGAAAAAACACCCAAGGGCCCACAGAAAAGGTCAATAAGGGCCCTACTGAAGAGGCCAAAAATGTGCATCCAGTTGCACCGGAGAAGACTGCAACTATAGCCACAATTGCTGTCGCGGAAGCTCCTGGACCGTCAGCTCCAGAAGTTAACACAGCAACAGCAATCGCATCTGTACATGCTACAGAACTGGAGACATCTCAAGTGAATGGAGAACATCCGAAATTATCAGATGTTGTCAAAACGGCTTCGGCTTCAGCGCCTAAGCCCAACACGATATTCTTAAGGCCAGCGCTTTCTTCACGAAAAGCAACTGGCCAGAAGAAGCAGTCAAACACAACTATACCACCAGCGCCAGCGCCAAGATCCTTAACAGCAGCACAACGATCCCCGGCGTTAGTTCCAGGGATATCTTATGCACAGGTAAGTGGTAGTACCAAGAAAATTCCAGCATCGAAATTATAGGTAAAGCCATCACTCCTCGTCCAGCCCCATTGGACGCAGGTAAGCCTCGGCCCAAGACCAGTGCGGGTCTCCAGGGCTTCTTTGATGGGAGATGGCAGGACGAGAGCTACGGGATGCAGCTTGAGCACATCAGAGGATGTCCTCAGACTGCATACCTGAAGGCAATCTTCCGCGTCGTCTCCTGTGAGCAGCTTTTCTCAATGGGAATTATAGCTGGAGGAATGGTCGAGATGTATACCACAACCCTCGAAAGCGCCACTAAGCTTATGCTTGAGGGCATCGAGGTGGAGGGTAGACACCTCGTTCCATTCCCGCTAAAAGAGAAGCCCACGAAGGTCGTGTTTTCGCGGGTCCCTATGCGAGCCCAACATGAAGACCTCTCGAATTTCCTTGGGAGATTCGGGAAGGTTCATGGAAAGGTTCGCGCCATTCCCATTAAAATTGGGGACGAGGGTCTCGGGCGGGGTATCTTCGGTACTAGCCGGGAGGCGTCCATCACCTTAAGTAAGGGGTGTACGCTTCCAAAGGGCTTTTACCTGAGCTTATCCGGCTCGAGGCACTGGATAGACGTTGGCACCGAAGCGAAATGCCATGCTTGCCATTTGGTAGGGCATTTTATTGCTGACTGCCCCAGGAGAACCGGGAAGAAGGCTGAACCGAGGGTTCCCTCGAAGGAAGCCACTGCTACAGTAGTGGATCTGGAGAAGGAGCCTTCGGCCGGCACTCAACCTGCTATTTTGGAGCAGCCAGTGGTTAGGGTGCCTGAAGTTGTCCTAGAGGCAAAAATAGTTATGGCTGTAAACGGCGCCACGTCGGCACGTGAAAACACGGCTACTTCCGACGAGGAGTCGAGCCATCAAGGCAAAAAAAGGAGGACGAGAAGGAGGAAGACGAAGGTGGACCGGGTGATGCTGCCACCTCCAGAGCCAGCAAAGCCAGTCGCGTCAAAACGGCCCCACTCGGAGGAGGACGATAGTGGAGCTCGCGGTTCGAAGGTTGTTGTGAGGGACGCGGAAGTGTCTCTCGAGCAGCTTTCGGACTGCGACATGACCGGTTTGGATGAGACTGGTCTCTCGAGCTTCAGCGGCTATGAGTCGTGTGGTAGCGCCATTTCGACTGGTAGCCAATTTGAGGTCTCGAAGGGGATGGAAACCCTTCCTAGGGAGAAAATTCGCAGCATTCTTGGCCAGCTCTTGTACAAGAAGAATTCAGGTAAAATCTGGAGTATTCTTGTACGGGAGCTGGAGAGGCCAGAGTTGTTACTTCCTCAACTTCTACTCCTACAACAGGAGTCGAAGAAAAAGGGGAAGTACAACGATGTAGCTCGCTTGGATCGTCTCCATAGGAGGGTGGAGGAGCTGATTCAGGAGCATGGCTTGGTCGATTCTTCTCGTCCGTAGACGTCGTACCATCATCGTTTGAGCTTCTTATCTCTTTGAATGTGTAAGATAGGCTCTATTAACACCGGGGGTTTAAGTGCTCATACAAGACTACACAGTACTATCGAACATGTCAAAATGTTCGATATAGACATTACACTTCTGCAGGAGACGAATTTCACTCAAGACACTTATACACAACTTGAGCGCTATGCTTATCTACACACTGGCTATGCAATGTTTGCAACACCTGCGCCTCGCCGAGGCTCAGGGGTGGCAATCATTGTATCCAACAAATTTACACTATCGTCTCCTGTCTATACAGATATCTTCCCAGGCTTCGCTTCTTCCTTGGATTTTGTCGTTCAAGACAAACATATCAAGGTAGTAAACGTGTACCTTCCTCATGACCAGGACATTACAAGACAAGTTCTTGATAGTGTTCAGTCGTGTCTGGTGAATTTTAGCGGTGAAACTGTCCTCGGAGGTGATTTCAACTGCACTCTGAATCCCTCAATGGATCGGCACTCTGGAGTTGAGTTCAACTCTGTCAATGCTACTCGGTTGAGGAATTTTGTCGGTGTTTTCAGACTCGTGGATATCTATCGTTGGATGCATCCTACGACTAGATCATACACGAGGGTCTCGCGAAATATCCATGGAAGTCTCGCAGGCTCCAGAATTGATAGACTTTACGTCTCACCTGGAATACTAGAACATTTCGTTGGTGTCACTCATGAAGTGTGTACCGTTAGTGATCATCTTCTTGTAGTGGCGACCAGCACTCTAGTTGAAAGACGAACTGCATACTGGATATTCAACAACTATTTGTTGAATTCCGAGCAGTTCATCAATGAGTTCATTGATTTCTGGCACGATTGGCAAGAGAGGAAAGCTGACTTTCCTTTTCTTAGTCAGTGGTGGGATGTTGGAAAGCTCCAGATTCGGTCTTTTATCGAGACGAGTTTCAATCGAAGTGGCTATCAAGCTTCTAGCTTGTCGGCCGAGGTCTCTCGGGTGGCAGCTCTTCTCCCAACTCAGCCGGGGTTGATTCTTTATTTCAATGGAATAAAGGAACGCTTGGCGACACAGACTTACAAGCACAGCTTGGAGTTTGTGCTGCGCGGCCAATCGCGCTGGCTGAGAGAAGGCGATTCTCCAACCGAGTACTTCTTTCAGGCGACTAGACGTCGTACTGCTTCTTGTGAGGTCGAATCGATAATTGATGAATCTGGACAAGTCCTCAACGGACAACAGCTATCAGAATACATTCGAGACTATTACAGTAGTCTCTACTCTGAATCGACGTCGACAACATCCTCGACCACTCATGAATTCCTTGAGAATATTCCCACTTTCTCTGAAGACAGTAAGGAGCTCCTGGATACAGTAATCACATTGGAGGATATGATTGCTGCGACAAAGGATCTAAGGCGACACACTTCACCTGGTTATGACGGCTTGACTCCAGAATTCTTCATACGTTTCAGGGATTTATTAATTCCTGACCTTTTGGAAGTCTTCAATTCGGCGGTTGAGACGCATTCAGACTTTCCTTCTAGTTGGAGGAGATCTGTGATGCGCTTGATTCCAAAGAAGGGAGATTTGCAGAGGATGGGGAACTGGAGGCCAGTAACCCTATGCAATGTAGACTACAAAATCGTCTGCAAAGCATTAGGGGCGATACTCCGCTCAGTGATTGCTTCGGTAATACACCCGGAACAGTCCTATTGTGTACCTGGTCGTAGTATCTACGACAACATCGCGGTAGCCAAGCATTTGTTTGCCTACCATGAACAGTCAGGTACACAAATGGCCATGATTTCACTTGACCAGCAAAAGGCTTTTGATAGTGTCTCGCACGAGTATCTCTTGACTGCTCTCGAGGCATTTGGGTTTCCGCCCAGGTGGCTCGATATCGTCGGGAAACTGTATAGAGATTCAGCGATTTTGATTAAGCATCAAGGACAAGTTCTGGCTCCTATCTCGTTTCATCGAGGTATCAGACAGGGCTGTCCATTGTCAGGTATGCTTTATGATCTTTCGTTGGAGCCGCTACTGGTGAATCTTCGTCGAATGCTCGGACAGTATGCAGTTCGTCTGCCGTATACCAATGTGAGGCCTCTTATGTTGGCGTATGCGGATGATCTGTCTATTTTCGTGACAAGAGATGAAGCTTTTCCGGTCGCTCGTGCTGTTTTCGAACAGTTCGAACGTATAGCGGGCGCTAAAATCAACCTTAGTAAGAGTCAAGGCTTGTGGTGTGGAAGGTGGAGAGATCGTACAGATACTCCACTGAACATCCAATGGACTAATACTTGCCTGAAGTATTTAGGTGTGTATATCGGACGCGAGAGTAAATCAAATAATAGCCGCATCGCTCTTGAGAAACTCTCTAGAGCTGTAAACTCATGGCGTAGTCGACTGTTTCCACTATCCTTAATGGGTAGGTCAGTCGTGATAAACTATTTGATTACCTCGTCCATCGTTCATCTGCTAAAGTCTGACACGTTTGATGAAGGCTTCGTAGGTCTTCTTCAAGCAAAAGCGATAGACGCCTTTTGGTGCGGAAGACGATGGGTTGCTGAAAGCACGCTCTGTCTGCCAGTCAAGATAGGTGGATTAGGTCTCACTAACTTGGTTGTGAAATCAAGGTGTCTCCAAGTGCGTGCATTCCAAAGAGTGTTTTGCCAGAGAGATAGCTTGATTTCTCAACTGTGGGTGAATGTACTGGGAGGGATCGGCATAGGGGAGTATTACTACCTACTCTCTGTTCGACCACCTTATCCTCGTGACTGGCCACAGGATCTAATCTCAACGATTCAGACCTGGGGCAGAATCAGGCCAGCATTTCACCTTCAGTGGAATGCTCTAAGGTACACGCAATTCGCGTCGATTCCAATCAGGTTTAATCCTGAATTAATAGATTCAGTGTTCGGTAATGCTCGGGGTTTTGAAGCTGACACGCATACACTGACGGTTCTCGGAGATATTATTGATATCTCTGGAAACTGTCGAATAAACACTAACACTGCACAACTACACGACCTGGCTGCTTCTGCGCGGGAGAGATTTCGCCAACTTGGGACCAGTGACCCTGGCACTAAGTTGGAAGATGCTTTCGTTCTGAACAGACCACCACACACACCTTTCAGCACACTTACAACACGTGTGCTCCGTGACGTGCTTATGTCAATAAGACCTCCGGAGTATACAGGATACAACAGATGGCGAACACACCTCGGGGTGAATATGGGCGTGATGGGAGGGATAACTTGCAGAGTAGTCTACAGTTATCCTTCTAGTTACAAAGATGCTGATGTAGCATTCAAATTGCTGCATCACAGTCTTGTGCATCCTAATCAGTTGTCACATATCGACCGCCGAGTTCAGAGGATTTGCACAGTTTGTGCTGGTGAGGGCACCCTGTTTCACAGGTTCTTCACTTGTCCGGCTTTGCAGGGTCTAATGGATCTCGTGCGCGGTATGTGTCAGTTGATCCACCCGAATTTCGGCATTACTAGGACATCGTTTCTATGGGGACCAAAGGTCTGTAGTCGAGTGAATTGTTTGATTAGCTTTGTGTTGACACTGGCCAAATCTACAATTCACCTGTACTACATGAGAGTCGAAAGTGGGAATCAGAACACTGACCCACAACACCACGCACACGCACTTAAGCGCCACTTCGTTGACAGGTTGAAGAGACGTTTACGTCTTGAGTATCTCGCAACGAACGCAGACACATTCAACTGCACATGGCAACCACTATCGTCGGTGCAGGACGGAGCTCTTGTCTTTCACTGGTGATAGCAGGCCACAGCATTTGCAACACTAGTCCACGGGGCTTCTCCTCGCTTAGGAATCGTTGCAAGTGCTGTGGGAAGGACAAGCACTCTGTTAGAGATGCTAAGCTGGACTGATGATGAGGGCAGTTTGTAGATGTCTATGATACTACAGGCTGCCCTCGCGGGACTCTGTAACGGTATCGCGTAAATTTTTCGTTCGTTCGGTGATTTATTTTTAATTCGGTTTCGGTTTCGGTTCTAAATTGCAAGATTTTTTGTTGAAATTCGCTCGTTTAGGGACATTTTTATTAGTTTATTTTGAAAATTTGGAACTTCTTGGAACTGCCACTTACCCAATTGTCAAAATTGGGACTGGTTCTAAATTTTTGGTTAAACTTTAGATCTTTTTCAAAATTCTTGTGTCCGTTTTTAGTCTCTTTTGAGAATTTTGTCTTGTTTGTTTTCCTTTTTGTGTGTCATTTTTGTTATCTTAATTGTTTTAATTGTCCCTTTTGACTTTTTATAAGTTAGTTTAGCTAGTGTCTTTTTTACAATTTTGTGCCTTTTGCCAACTAGTTTTAAGAAATTTTTAAAAGCGCCAATGAGCCACTCAATAAAGAGCATATACAAATAAAAAAAAAAAATTATTATTCTGAAGTAACCGGACGTGTCAGATTGAGCTCCAGAAAGTAAATAGATATATGGTATAAATAATACCCAAAAGTGTAAAAAGTGTACAAAAGCGTAGACAACAATATTAGCTTTCGTCCTTATAATTCAAAGTGAAATATAGTGTGCATAAAAACTGTTAAATTTCGAAACAAATCCGTGAAAAATAAAAATTTTTAGTGACAGTTCAAATAATTTTAATTAATTTCATCGTTGCCATGACAACGTGATTATTGTTAAAAATTTAGTAGTTCGAGCATAGAATCTAAAACTTTTGTGGAGTGAAATAAATAAATAAATAAATAATTAAATTAATTGTAAAAAACGATTTAAAAAATAGTAGAAACTCATGCGGCTTTGCTCAAAATGAGTACGAGCAGTGATTCTGGGGGGACGGATGATCCCCTCAAATCAACACAAAGAAGAAAGAAGAAAAATAAATCTTCTAAGGATTATATAAAAGGGCCCAACGAAAAGGCCATAAAGGGCCCAATTGAAGACCCCAAAATTCAAAATTTACAGATATCTTCACAGGAGAATAATACTGCCAGGACATCCAAATCTGTCCGTGAAGAGTCAGGGGAATCAGCCCCAACATCCGACGCTATTGCTGTAATATCAGTAGCTGCAGCTATAGCAAATCCAGTGGCGATGGCTTCAGCCTCAAAAGTAAGTCCTACGCTGAAGGAAGTAGTTGAAACGGCTTCGGCCTCAGCGCCAAAGCCTAGCGGTCTTGTGATGAGGCCACCGCTTTCGTCAAAGAAGGTAAGCCCTAAGAAGCAACCATCAGCACCAGCAGCAACAGCAGTGAGCTCAGAAGCAGCACTACGATCCCCGGCGTTAGTCGTAGGGATATCCTATGCCCAGCAGGTAAGTGGCAGTTCCAAAAAAGAGTCTGTTATTGAAATTTTAGGAAAGGGCATCACTCCTCGTCCAGCCCCATTGAACGCAGGTAAGCCTCGGCCCAAGACCAGTGCGGGTCTCCAGGGCTTCTTCGACGGGAGATGGCAGGATGAGAGCTACGGTATGCAGCTCGAGCACATCAGAGGATGTCCTCAGAGCGCATACCTGAAGGCAATCTTCCGCGTCGTCTCCTGTGAGCAGCTATTCTCCATGGGGATAATAGCTGGGGGAATGGTTGAGGTGTATACCACAACCCTCGAGAGTGCTACCAAGCTAATGCTTGAGGGCATCGAGGTGGAGGGTAGACACCTTGTGCCGTTCCCACTCAGGGAAAAGCCCACGAAGGTCGTGTTTTCACGGGTCCCTATGCGAGCTTGCCATGAAGACCTCCTAAATTTCTTGGGAAGATTTGGGAAGGTTCATGGCAACGTTCGTGCCATTCCCTTAAAAATTGGGGACGAGGGTCTCGGGCGGGGTATCTTCGGTACTAGCCGGGAGGCGTCCATCACCTTAAATAAGGGGTGTACGCTTCCAAAGGGCTTTTACCAGAGCTTATCCGGCTCGAGGCACTGGATAGACGTTGGCACCGAAGCGAAATGCCATGCTTGCCATTTGGTAGGGCATTTTATTGCTGACTGCCCCAGGAGAACCGGGAGGAAGGCTGAACCGCGGGTTCCCCCGAAGGAAGCCACTACTACAGTAGTGGATCTGGAGAAGGAGCCTCCGGCCGGCACTCAACCTGCTATTTTGGAGCAGCCAGTGGTTAAGGTGCCTGAAGTTGTCCTAGAGGCAAAAATAGTTATGGCTGTAAACGGCGCCACGTCGGCACGTGAAAACACGGCTACTTCCGACGAGGAGTCGAATAGCCAAGTAGTAAAAAAAAAGAGGACGAGAAGGAGGAAGACGAAGGTGGACCGGGTGATGCTGCCTCCTCCAGAGCCAGCAAAGCCAGTCGCATCAAAACGGCCCCACTCGGAGGAGGACGATAGTGGAGCTCGCGGTTCGAAGGTTGTTGTGAGGGACGCGGAAGTGTCTCTCGAGCAGCTTTCGGACTGCGACATGACCGGTTTGGATGATACTGGTCTCTCGGGCTTCAGTGGCTATGAGTCGTGTGGTAGCGCCATTTCGACTGGTAGCCAATTTGAGGTCTCGAAGGGGATGGAAACCCTTCCTAGGGAGAAAATTCGCAGCATTCTTGGCCAGCTCCTGTACAAGAAGAATTCAGGTAAAATCTGGAGTATTCTTGTACGGGAGCTGGAGAGGCCAGAGTTGTTACTTCCTCAACTTCTACTCCTACAACAGGAGTCGAAGAAAAAGGGGAAGTACAACGATGTAGCTCGCTTGGATCGTCTCCATAGGAGGGTGGAGGAGCTGATTCAGGAGCATGGCTTGGTCGATTCTTCTCGTCCGTAGACGTCGTACCATCATCGTTTGAGCTTCTTATCTCTTTGAATGTGTAAGATAGGCTCTATTAACACCGGGGGTTTAAGTGCTCATACAAGACTACACAGTACTATCGAACATGTCAAAATGTTCGATATAGACATCGCGCTTCTACAGGAGACGAATTTTACACAAGACACATATATACAACTTGAGCGCTATGCTTATTTACACACTGGCTATGCAATGTTTGCCACACCTGCGCCTCGCCGAGGCTCAGGGGTGGCAATCATTGTATCCAACAAATTTACACTATCGTCTCCTGTCTATACAGATATCTTCCCAGGCTTCGCTTCTTCCTTGGACTTTGTCATTCAAGACAAAAATATCAAGGTAGTAAACGTGTACCTACCTCATGACCAGGACATTACAAGACAAGTTCTTGATAGTGTTCAGTCGTGTCTGGTGAATTTTAGCGGTGAAACTGTCCTCGGAGGTGATTTCAACTGCACTCTGAATCCCTCAATGGATCGGCACTCTGGAGTTGAGTTCAACTCTGTCAATGCTACTCGATTGAGGAATTTTGTCGGTGTTTTCAGACTCGTGGATATCTATCGTTGGATGCATCCTACGACTAGATCATACACGAGGGTCTCGCGAAATATCCATGGAAGTCTCGCAGGCTCCAGAATTGATAGACTTTACGTCTCACCTGGAATACTAGAACATTTCGTTGGTGTCACTCATGAAGTGTGTTCCGTTAGCGATCATCTTCTTGTAGTGGCGACCAGCACTCTAGTTGAAAGAAGAACTGCATACTGGATATTCAACAACTATTTGTTGAATTCCGAGCAGTTCATCAATGAGTTCACTGAATTCTGGCACGATTGGCAAGAGAGGAAAGTTGACTTTCCTTTTCTTAGTCAATGGTGGGATGTTGGAAAGCTCCAGATTCGGTCTTTTATCGAGACGAGTTTCAATCGAAGTGGCTATCAAGCTTCTAGCTTGTCGGCCGAGGTCTCTCGGGTGGCAGCTCTTCTCCCAACTCAGCCGGGGTTGATTCTTTATTTCAATGGAATAAAGGAACGCTTGGCGACACAGACTTACAAGCACAGCTTGGAGTTTGTGCTGCGCGGCCAATCGCTCTGGCTGAGAGAAGGCGATTCTCCAACCGAGTACTTCTTTCAAGCGACTAGACGTCGTACTGCTTCTTGTGAGGTCGAATCGATAATTGATGAATCTGGACAAGTCCTCAACGGACAACAGCTATCAGAATATATTCGAGACTACTACAGTAGTCTCTACTCTGAATCGACGTCGACAACATCCTCGACCACTCATGAATTCCTTGAGAATATTCCCACTTTCTCTGAAGACAGTAAGGAGCTCCTGGATACAGTAATCACATTGGAGGATATGATTGCTGCGACAAAGGATCTAAGGCGACACACTTCACCTGGTTATGACGGCTTGACTCCAGAATTCTTCATACGTTTCAGGGATCTATTAATTCCTGACCTTTTGGAAGTCTTCAATTCGGCGGTTGAGACGCATTCAGACTTTCCTTCTAGTTGGAGGAGATCTGTTATGCGCTTGATTCCAAAGAAGGGAGATTTGCAGAGGATGGGGAACTGGAGGCCAGTAACCCTATGCAATGTAGACTACAAAATCGTCTGCAAAGCATTAGGGGCGATACTCCGCTCAGTGATTGCTTCGGTAATACACCCGGAACAGTCCTATTGTGTGCCTGGTCGTAGTATCTACGACAACATCGCGGTAGCCAAGCATTTGTTTGCCTACCATGAGCAGACAGGTACACAAATGGCCATGATTTCACTTGACCAGCAAAAGGCTTTTGATAGTGTCTCGCACGAGTATCTCTTGACTGCTCTCGAGGCATTTGGGTTTCCGCCCAGGTGGCTCGATATCGTCGGGAAACTGTATAGAGATTCAGCAATTTTGATTAAGCATCAAGGACAAGTTCTGGCTCCTATCTCGTTTCATCGAGGTATCAGACTGGGCTGTCCATTGTCAGGTATGCTTTATGATCTTTCGTTGGAGCCGCTAATGGTGAATCTTCGTCGAATGCTCGGACAGTATGCGGTTCGTCTGCCGTATACCAATGTGAGGCCTCTTATGTTGGCGTATGCGGATGATCTGTCTATTTTCGTGACAAGAGATGAAGCTTTTCCGGTCGCTCGTGCTGTTTTCGAACAGTTCGAACGTATAGCGGGCGCTAAAATCAACCTTAGTAAGAGTCAAGGCTTGTGGTGTGGAAGGTGGAGAGATCGTACAGATACTCCACTGAACATCCAATGGACTAATACTTGCCTGAAGTATTTAGGTGTGTATATCGGACGCGAGAGTAAATCAAATAATAGCCGCATCGCTCTTGAGAAACTCTCTAGAGCTGTAAACTCATGGCGTAGTCGACTGTTTCCATTATCCTTAATGGGTAGGTCAGTCGTGATAAACTATTTGATTACCTCGTCCATCGTTCATCTGCTAAAGTCTGAGACGTTTGATGAAGGCTTCGTAAGTCTTCTTCAAGCAAAAGCGATAGACGCCTTTTGGTGCGGAAGACGATGGGTTGCTGAAAGCACGCTCTGTCTGCCAGTCAAGATAGGTGGATTAGGTCTCACTAACTTGGTTGTGAAATCAAGGTGTCTCCAAGTGCGTGCATTCCAACGAGTGTTCTGCCAGAGAGACAGCTTGATTTCTCAACTGTGGGTGAATGTACTGGGAGGGATCGGCATAGGGGAGTATTACTACCTACTCTCTGTTCGACCACCTTATCCTCGTGACTGGCCACAGGATCTAATCTCAACGATTCAGACCTGGGGCAGAATCAGGCCAGCATTTCACCTTAAGTGGAATGCTCTACGGTACACGCAATTCGCGTCAATTCCAATCAGGTTTAAAACTGAATTAATAGATTCAGTGTTCAGTAATGCTCGGGGTTTTGAAGCTGACACGCATACACTGACAGTTCTCGGAGATATTATTGATATCTCTGGAAACTGCCGAATAAACACTAACACTGCACAACTACATGACCTGGCTGCTTCTGCGCGGGAGAGATTTCGCCAACTTGGGACCAGTGACCCTGGCACTAAGTTGGAAGATGCTTTCGTTCTGAACAGACCACCACACACACCTTTCAGCACACTTACAACACGTGTGCTCCGTGACGTGCTTATGTCAATAAGACCTCCGGAGTATACAGGATACAACAGATGGCGAACACACCTCGGGGTGAATATGGGCGTGATGGGAGGGATAACTTGCAGAGTAGTCTACAGTTATCCTTCTAGTTACAAAGATGCTGATGTAGCATTCAAATTGCTTCATCACAGTCTTATGCATCTTAATCAGTTGTCACATATCGACCGCCGAGTTCAGAGGATTTGCACAGTTTGTGCTGGTGAGGGCACCCTGTTTCACAGGTTCTTCACTTGTCCGGCTTTGCAGGGTCTAATGGATCTCGTGCGCGGTATGTGTCAATTGAGCCACCCGAATTTCGGCATTACTAGGACATCGTTTCTATGGGGACCAAAGGTATGTAGTCGAGTGAATTGTTTGATTAGCTTTGTGTTAACACTGGCCAAATCTACAATTCACCTGTACTACATGAGAGTCGAAGCTGGGAATCAGAACACTGACCCACAACACCACGCACACGCACTTAAGCGCCACTTCGTTGACAGGTTGAAGAGACGTTTACGTCTTGAATATCTGGCAACGAACGCAGACACATTCAACTGCACATGGCAACCACTATCGTCGGTGCAGGACGGAGCTCTTGTCTTTCACTGGTGATAGCAGGCCACAGCATTTGCAACACTAGTCCACGGGGCTTCTCCCCGCTTAGGAATCGTTGCAAGTGCTGTGGGAAGGACAAGCACTCTGTTAGAGATGCTAAGCTGGAGGGATGATGAGGGCAGTTTGTAGAGGTCTATGATACTACAGGCTGCTCTCGCGGGACTCTATAACGGTATCGCGTAAATTTTTCGTTCGTTCGGTGATTTATTTTTAATTCGGTTTCGGTTCTAAATTGCAAAATTTTTTGTAGAAATTCGCTCGTTTAGGGACATTTTTATTAGTTTATTTTGAAATTTTGGAACTTCTTGGAACTGCCACTTACCCAATTGTCAAAATTGAGACTTTTAAATTTTTTGTACATATTTTAGATCCTTTTCAAAATTCTTGTGTCCGTTTTTTAGTCTCTTTTGATAATTTTGTGTCATTTGTTTTACATTTTTGTGTCTTTTTTGATGTTTATTAGTTGTTATAATTGTTTTAAATGTTATTTTTTGTCCCTATTGACTTTTTATACCATTTAGTTTAGCTAGCGTCTTTTTTACACTTTGTAGAGCCTTTTGCCACGTATTTTTAAGAAATTTTTAAAAGAGCCAAAGAGCCAATAATAAAAGAGTCGTATATACATAAAAAAAATTATTATTATTATTATTCTGAAGTAACCGGACGTGTCAGATTGAGCTCCAGAAAGTAAATAGATATATGGTATAAATAATACCCAAAAGTGTAAAAAGTGTACAAAAGCGTAGACAACAATATTAGCTTTCGTCCTTATAATTCAAAGTGAAATATATTGTGCATAAAAACTGTTAAATTTCGAAACAAATCCGTGAAAAATAAAAAATTTTAGTGACAGTTCAAATAATTTTAATTAATTTCATCGTTGCCATGACAACGTGATTATTGTTAAAAATTTAGTAGTTCGAGCATAGAATCTAAAACTTTTGTGGAGTGAAATAAATAAATAAATAAATAATTAAATTAATTGTAAAAAACGATTTGAAAAATAGTAGAAACTCATGCGGATTTGCTCAAAATGAGTACGAGCAGTGATTCTGGGGGGACGGATGATCCCCTCAAATCAACACAAAGAAGAAAGAAGAAAAATAAATCTTCTAAGGATTATATAAAAGGGCCCAACGAAAAGGCCATAAAGGGCCCAATTGAAGACCCCAAAATTCAAAATTTACAGTTATCTCCACAGGAGAATAATACTGCCAGGACATCCAAATCTGTCCGTGAAGAGTCAGGGGAATCAGCCCCAACATCCGACGCTATTGCTGTAATATCAGTAGCTGCAGCTATAGCAAATCCAGTGGCGATGGCTTCAGCCTCAAAAGTAAGTCCTACGCTGAAGGAAGTAGTTGAAACGGCTTCGGCCTCAGCGCCAAAGCCTAGCGGTCTTGTGATGAGGCCACCGCTTTCGTCCAAGAAGGTAAGCCCTAAGAAGCAACCATCAGCACCAGCAGCAACAGCAGTGAGCTCAGAAGCAGCACTACGATCCCCGGCGTTAGTCGTAGGGTATCCTATGCCCAGCAGGTAAGTGGCAGTTCCAAAAAAGAGTCTATTATTGAAATTTTAGGAAAGGGCATCAGTCCTCGTCCAGCCCCATTGGACGCAGGTAAGCCTCGGCCCAAGACCAGTGCGGGTCTCCAGGGCTTCTTCGACGGGAGATGGCAGGATGAGAGCTGTAATGAGTGGCGGCTCCAAAACCCCAAAAACACCCATTTTTTCCACACTTTTGCATACTTATGGCATCTAGAACATTTCAGCCACTCATTACTTTCCCTAGAAAAGATAAAATATACTTTCCCTAAAAAATGTGAAAAAGGGACATAAAAAGCAGCACGCAAGACATGTGATAATCAAGCCAAGCCAGTAATACACATTGCAAAAGGCGGCCGTGAGAATTTCCTAATAATCGTTGCTGCGAAGCAACCAAAATAAAAATCTAAATGTGCCATATGTGTCGTGAAGCAACTAAAGAAAAACTCAATTGTTTTACTTCCTCAAACATGAGTAAATTGCAACGCTCAATTGCTAACAATCGAGCGTATCAAATTGCATAACAAATGAGTGCAGTAAACAATTTCTCTTCCTCAGTAAAAATCCCCAACATATGGTCAACTGGGCCACTAAGATACTATGTACATACATGAAATTGTTTACATGAGAATATTTCAAGCATTCTCGGAGGGGAATGTCTTACGAAAGCATTAAGTACTCAAGAACTTTCTTGTCAAACGTTCTCAGTGGGGAAAGTTTGAAAACTGATAGGAACAAACATAAATTAAGAACGAGTATCGAAGAGATACTAGCTAATTCCTATAAGAATTTCCCGAAGGAGAAAACTCAAAATGTCTTTCTGCTTCTGTGATTCGCTGGAAACCTAGTAAAGGGGCGTGGTTTCTTGTAAATAGGAAATACTCAGCTACTGATCATGAGAAGATGGCGTAACCCTAAAGTATAAATTTCCGATCATTTTGTACGATCGGGGCAGTCAATTTCAATAATTTAAAAAATCAAGAACTACTGATAAGATTCCCCCGACCAACGGTAAGGAATCTATCAGCTAACTCTATAAGTGAATATATATATATTGTAGTAGGACAGTGTGTGTTTTCAATAAAAAGAATCAAGAGTGTATTTTCAGTAGTAGAATAATTGACAGTTTAAAGTGTTAACTTCTTAATAACAGAACAATTAAAAGAATAAGTTTGTATTCCAAATAAGGGAATTAAATGTGGACAGAATAAAATCAAAGTACTACCTACAGAGTAAAAGTGATAGTTTTTTTTTCTACACATAACCCAGAGAAGGGCAGGTGATCTTCCTCGATTACGAGAAGCACTCCCTCGTCCTGTTGCCCAACAGGCGCGCAAAAAAATTGGTGGCAGCGGTGCCGATTTCCACGTGAAAAACCAGGAGAAAAAATTACGGCAAAAAGATAGAAGATCTCCATGTGCTAATGTGCTACCCTAGGCATCAGGAAGATTTACCCGCGGCAGAAGCGGAAGAAAACATCGCCCAGATCATCGAGGACGTAGAATTTGAAGAGGACGTCAGCGAGTACGAAGAGGACATCGATATAGAGTCCGGGACCAGCGACGCAGGAGACGAAGATCCTTTCGACAGAGAACTGGATTTCCTGCTACAGAACGAAGCCTCTGCAGTAGAAATATATTCAGCTATCCATAGAAGAAACAACCCTGACGACGACGACGAGGCAACGTGGGACTTTCTATTCTCGCTCTCCGTCGCGTTTTAACAGGAAAAGTTTTCATTTTTAACAAATTTAAAAAAAAAATTTCAACCTTTTTTCTCAAGGAAATTTTTTCCTCTTCTCCTCACACAGGGCACTTTCGAGCCAACCCTCGTGTTAAATTTCATTTAAGTTTTTTATTATTATCTTATTTTCTAAATATAATAAGTGAAGTGGAAAAAGGTTTGAGTGCAGGTTCCGTCTTTTTACAGTCAAAATTGTAGTGACACGTGCGAAAAATTATTCAGCCCGAGCTACTCATAGCAACAGGCTTTCTGGAAATCGTTTAGCTCGCGCTACGCGATTCATAAAATCCACAAAAACTCCAAAAATGGCACCTGGAACTGAATCCAATGAAGCCACGGCACTTAAAATATCCCTCACTGATGCACGAAATATGATCCCCGAGTTCGATGGCAGAACCGAGGATTTACACCGTTTCATCACCTGCTGTGAATTATTGCTCACACAAGCCAAAACCGTTCAAGACAAAAATATCTTTCTTACTATAGTAAAGACAAAGCTCACAGGTCCAGCTTACGACTTGCTAAGATTTAAAGACATCTCTTCATGGGATGCTCTAAAGATAGAGCTAAACGCTCAGTTCCAAGAAAAGAGACCGCGAGTAGCTATACAAGGAGAGCTAATGCGCCTTAAGCAAGGTACTCGCGAAGATCTCACATTATTTGCAAACAGGGTAACAAAAGCGTTATCCGATTTAAATTCTGCAACTTTTAACGAAGCAACGGAAACCGCATCAGAATATCTTCTCAAAGAAAATGAGCAAAATGCTATACGCGCATTCGAAGATGGCCTCAGGAATGAGCAATTGAAAACCATCATAAAAGCTCGATCTGAAAACGAATTACAAAAGTTAATTACTTTTGCTAGTGAGCATTCGCACAGAATCGAGGAGGCACATCAAAGTACGCCTCGCATGAATACACCCAATGTTTGTGAATACTGTGGTAAAAAGGGTCACAATAAAGAGACCTGTTTTAAGAGAAAACAGCTCCCAATGTTCTGTACCTCCCCTAACATCAAAAGAGAAGTAAACAGAGTGATCTGTAGCTATTGCCATAAGCCAAATCACAGACAGAATGAATGTCGGAGCCGGCTGTACGATGAACGGACAAGGCGATCAAACTTCGAAAGAGATCGACCACAATTCTCACCAAGGCAGCAAACTCCTCGTCAAGGAAGTACCCCCCATAGCCAACCGACTAATTTCAGACAAGTCAGATGGTCAGATGTACGGAATCAATTTCCGAAAAACGAGTTTACGCGGGAGGTATCGGACGACGAACCTTCCCGCCTCATAACTACGCAAGCTATCGTTCACAAGCATCCCCAGTAAATAACCAAAGTTATTTGACAAAGTTAAGGGTACCTATAAAAGCCCTTAACCATTCCTTGACAGTGACTATTCCAGTAGATTTTTCAATAAAAACCCCACCCACTTTTCTACTCGATACAGGCGCTGAAATCAGTTTGATAAAAGCTGAGTCTACACATGACGAGGCACTTGTATACGAGGATAAACGCTGTTTTATCACTACTTTGGCTGGAGATAGTTTTCCTTCTTACGGAATTACTTATGGTGCAATTACATTTGTCACGCCAGGTAGCGAGTTTACGCTGAAACACCCATTTCATATAGTCCCGGAAGGCAGTAAACTACCTTGCGACGGCATTCTAGGGAATGACTTCCTGAAAGAATACAACTGCGCAATAAACTACTCAGACATGTGTCTAGAGGTTTGTTTAAGGAGTAAACTACCTAGGGAAAAGGAAAGTAAAGGTAATAAGAATGTAATAAAAACTGAGCAGATAGACAATAAAGAGGAAAAAGGGAAGGAAAGGACAAATAATAATAATAGTAAACAAAGTGAACAAAGGGAACCTCAAATGGAAGAGGTAGACAAAAACAATCAACAGAATTTTGGAAAGATCATCCAATTATTTTATTATCTTTTTATAATAATGATAAATTATCTATCCAGAGCATCTAAGATCCAGTTCAATTCGGTATGTGAGAATTCAGAAATAATTCCAACGGATCCCACTGCCTATGTGAGTTGCTCAGGATCAAATGCCTCAAGGGAAGATAGAATCAAGAAACAGTCAAATGAACTGTATCCACCACAAGTACACGATGCTAAGACAGTGACCTGTGGAAATGGTTATTTGAAGAAACAAAACCCTCACAAGGAAGGGAAAATTACAGACAATGTAGTGAATAATGGTAATAAGGATGATCAAGAAAATATAATGAATAAACAAAGGGAAGCCGAAGAAGTGGATTATCCCAACAGTAGTATAGAAATGAGCAACAATCCCTCATCACTGAATATAATTAACCTCCCCCCTCGTTCAGAAGTAATTGTCACACTACCCGTCGAAAGAAACGGAGAAGCTTTTTGCCCAAAGAAGGAGATACAGCCAGGCGTTTATACAGGAAACACACTGGTAAGCTCTAAAAACATGCTTGTAAATTTATCAATATTAAATTCCACATCGGATTCAGTAAAATTAGATGTTCAGGAGATTAAACTTGATTTGGAGGATTTGAGTGATTACAAAGTTCTCCAAATCAATTATGAGCATGACCCTGTTGCAGATCGATTACATAAATTAGAAACCCATCTAACATTGGAACACTGTAACCAAGAAGAACAGCGATCTGTTCTTAAAATCTGTCGAGAATTCAATGACTTGTTTTACTTTGAAGGAGACCACCTTACGTATACTGATGCTGCTAGCCATGAAATACCTATCCTCAACAACACTGGGCCGATATACGTGAAACCATATCGTTTGCCTGAATCTCAAAAGGAAGAAATAAACCGCCAAATAAATGACATGATCGAGAAAGAGATTATTAGTTCAAGTCGAAGCCCGTGGAATTCTCCACTTCTGCTGGTTCCCAAGAAACCAGACGAAACCGGCAAGAAGCGATGGCGAGTTGTCGTTGATTTCAGACGATTAAATGAAGTTACTGTCGGAGATGCTTATCCTCTGCCCAATATAACAGAGATATTGGATCAGTTAGGAAGATCTAAGTATTTCTCAACACTGGACTTAGCTAGCGGTTTCCACCAGATTCCTATGAATAGTAAGGATAAAGATAAAACGGCATTTAGTACACCATTCGGGCATTTTCATTTCAACAGAATGCCATTTGGTTTAAAAGGTACCCCAGCCACATTTCAAAGGCTAATGAATACTGCCCTTACTGGTCTCCAAGCATTCATTGTTTTGTTTATTTAGACGATATAGTCATCTACGGTTATGATTTAAAGGATCATAATGCGAAACTTATACGGGTGTTTGAGAGGTTAAGAGAACATAGACTCAAGCTTCAGCCAGATAAATGCCACTTCTTGCAGAAAGAAATAGCTTATCTTGAACACGTCGTAAGTGAGCAAGGCGTATCCCCAGACCCGGAGAAAATAAAAGCCGTTAAAACTTACCCAACTCCTAAGAAAGCCAAGGATATTAAGGCCTTTCTAGGTTTTGTTGGTTATTACAGGCGTTTTATTCCAAACTTCTCAAAACTGGCTAAACCCTTAACTGCTCTATTGAAGAAGGATACACCATTCACATGGGACAGTTTTTGCGACGAGTCATTTAAAATCCTCAAGGGTAAATTGATAGCCGCACCTATCCTTGCTTATCCAGAATTCGACCAAGAATTTAACGTCACTACGGATGCAAGTGATGTTGCTCTAGGTGCTATCTTATCGCAGGGTAAGATTGGTAAAGACCGACCAATTTGTTACGCCAGTCGGACTTTAAACCCGGCAGAAACAAGGTATTCGACTATCGAGAAAGAGCTTCTAGCAATCGTATATGCCGTGGAACAATTTCGGCCATACCTCTATGGAAGGAAGTTCAATATCATAACGGATCATAAACCATTGGTCTGGCTTATGAATTTGAAGGATTCCTCCTCCCGCCTCATGCGCTGGAGAAACAAATTAGAGGAATACGATTACAAGATCCACCACAAACCCGGATTGCTAAATGCAAATGCAGATGCTCTAAGTCGCATAGTTCCCGATGAAGCTACGCAAGACGAGCCGAAAGTTATAAATGTAATAACCAGGAACCAAGCAAGGTTTCCACAAAAAACCGTAGACAAACCCGATCCTGTGGAATACATTTATAATAAATATGTATTTTCACCCGACGCTAATATGGATTTCATCTATGAAAAAATAGAAAATCTGATCACACAAAAAGGTATCTCTTATAAGTATTTTCTATTACCAAATACAGATAACCACATCGAAGATCAGTTGAAGGAAATTTTCCCTTCATTAGATATACCAAACTCAGGTTTAACAGCACAGATATACAAGACGCAAACCTTTGTCATGTGCAAGACTACCTTTCCTATGCGAAATAGGAAAGACTACAATGAACTAATCGAGTCGTTGTTAAAGCTACGAAACCATTGTGCTGAATACGAACAGAAGGAAATAAATATGTACATACCTAAGGCTGATAGTAGAACACACTTCGAGCTCAAAACACTGATTTCGTTGATATTTGAAAAAATCCAAGTAACTCTATACCTTTCACAAATTGTCATTGTCACGGATAGTGAAAAACAAAAGGAAATAATAAAATTATGCCATGATACGCCTATAGGTGGTCACCAAGGCGTTACAAGAACATTAAAAAAGATCCAAACAATGTATAATTGGCCAAGTATAACACGGGATGTTGAAACATACATAAAAACGTGTGATTCTTGTCAACTTAATAAATTGAGCAAAAATCCCAGAATGCCAATGAAAATTACTACAACCAGCTCTAAGCCATTCGAGAGAATCGCCCTAGATATTGTAGGACCATTACCAGTGAGTCATGAAGGTAATAAATACCTTCTAACATTTCAGGATGACCTCACAAAATATACATAATGCAGAAGCTCGTACAGTAGCCGAAGCTTTTGTATCAAACATTGTGTGTAGACACGGAATCCCGGAATCCATACTAACGGATCAAGGTTCCAATTTTTTGAGTGAAATGTTCATACAAATGTGTAAATTACTACATATAAATAAATTACAAACAACGCCTTATCATCCGCAAACTAATGGTGCTTTAGAAAGAAGCCATAGGACGTTGGCAGAATACTTACGTTATTACGTAAACCGTGACCCGTTGACATGGGATACATGGATTCCTTATGCTATGTATGTATATAACACTAGCGTTCACAACAGTACACATTTCACCCCGTATGAACTTATATACGGATATCCACCGAGAATACCTTCAATAGTAAAATTAGATCCTAGTTTATGCTATAATTATGATAATTATAATAACGAATTAAAGGCCCGACTACAGCATAGTCACCAGATTGCCAAAGAAAACTTAATTAAATACAAAGGCAAATCGAAGGTATGGTATGACAAAACCTCAAAAGAAAAAGCATTTTGTCTCAATGACAAAGTTCTATTAAAAAATCATACGCGAAAAAATAAATTATCTCCATTATGGACAGGCCCCTACGAGAGTAAAAATGAACTCCACCGAAAATTCCACAATTAAAATAGGGAATAAGCTTAAGACTGTACATAATAACAATCTAAAACTATTTTTGGAATAAAGCCTAATCCAAACTATTATCTCAGGACCATCTCCCTGATGACCGTTCTCGTACTTTGTGCTTGTGTACCAGCAGCAGACTGCTCATTAAAAATCATCCCACTAGAATCGAATCCTGGAATCTACTTTGAGGAAGTAGGACGCGTGGGTCTGTATAGCAACGAATGGCAGGTAATAGTGTATTACGACCTAACAGATTTCAATTTCGAGCTTGAGAAACTAACAAATTGTACAGAATCATCTCAGAAACTCTGTAACATAATCGAATACAAACATAACATACTCCCTCTCTGTGGCGATATCACACATCAATTAAACACACTCACACGGGTTCTTAGACAAAATTCACTATTATTAACAGAACAAAACAACAGATATAAACGCGGGGTGTTCAATGGTATAGGTACACTCAGTAAAACTCTTTTCGGCACTTTGGATGAAGATGATGCAATCCAAATTAACCAACACATAGAAAATCTCCGAGACAATGAGGATCATTTACTAGAATTGATCAAGAATCAAACACTGATCGTAGATACCACAGTAAATATATATACTGGTGTGATTGAATTATCAGTAGGATGCTACCTGCGTACCAAAGATCTGATAATCTAAGCCCACAATATTAAAGAGCTTGAGCTAAACAGCCACTACCTACCATCTATCAATCTTACCTACGAAATACCTAGTTACACACAACAGCAACCCCCCATACAGTCTAAAGTCCGAGTCTTAAAATTCCACGACGATCAAGAATTATCACAACTCAGTGCCGCTATAAAAGAGCAAAAACAACAAGAACTATTTAAACACGAAAAAATTATTCCACATATCATCCATCATTACGCTGTACTATACCTACTTGCAGTCATAATATTTACCTTCAGCGCTTACAAGCTTATAAAAAAACGCAAAACACAACAAATGAACACAGAAAGCCCGTCTATTGAACTTGAAAATGTTGATACCGATTACGGCATAACCATACAAGGTTAAGGCCAACAAATTCAAAAGCACAAACCAAAGCACACTCGCAAAAAAAAAAAATTAAAATAAACACAAAAAGCTCGTACACAAAGATGTTCATATAAGAAGAGAGAAAGAGAGTTTTTTTTTTTAAAAAATGTAAGAGTTCAATAAAAAAATAAGAAATAATGATTATATAATACTAAGCAAATCTTTTATTATAATTAGTATAATAAATATCGAACTAAATTAGATAATCAAATAACATAAAAAGCATAAAAGCACTAATAAAGTTTTTTTTTTAGCTCTGTATAGAAATATGTGGCCTTACGCCTAAGTATATGCAAACATAAGATAAATACATACATTATACAAGAAAAAAATTATTTAAGTTCAGATAGTGCGTAATTCATTTTTTTTTCTTTTTTCCTTTTCAAATGTAATGTTATTTAAACTAAAGGCTAAATTAGCGTAATTAAAAAACCTATTAAGATATTTTACTTTTAGATATAAAATTTGCTCCAAAGTTAAAGACTGTAGAAAGCATTAAGTTAGCGCCTAGTTACCATTTTTTTTCTCTTCCGTTTTTATAGTATTGCATAGTTAGACTAATAAGAATAATAAGATAAGAAATTACCACTATGAAGGTAAATAAACAACAATGGTCAAACTAACATAGTTAAGGATTTAACATATGTATAGAATAACGATTTTTAGGATAATCTAAGAAAAGATTACTCTGAAATTAGGTCTTATAGCGCCTAATTGTTAACTTTATATATATAATTACATAGCACTGTAGAGTGTACTTAAGTAACGCATAATTGCCTACCTTGTTTTATACATAGCAATATAGAATGTAATAAAGTCAAATATGTAATAAAGGCAAATAAATGCCAATATGTTAAGAAGCATCTTTTCTGATCAGATAGCAAGCAATACGAAACGCATTCACTCTTCCTCCTCTTTTCGAAAATTCTCTGAATTTTCTTTTCCTAGGGGGATGGTGTAATGAGTGGCGGCTCCAAAACCCCAAAAACACCCATTTTTTTGCACACTTTTGCATACTTATGGCATCTAGAACATTTCAGCCACTCATTACTTTCCCTAGAAAAGATAAAATATACTTTCCCTAAAAAATGTGGAAAAAGGGACATAAAAAGCAGCATGCAAGACATGTGATAATCAAGCCAAGCCAGTAATACACATTGCAAAAGGAGGCCGTGAGAATTTCCTAATAATCGTTGCTGCGAAGCAACCAAAATAAAAATCTAAATGTGCCATATGTGTCGTGAAGCAACTAAAGAAAAACTCAATTGTTTTACTTCCTCAAACATGAGTAAATAGCAACGCTCAATTGCTAACAATCGAGCGTATCAAATTGCATAACAAATGAGTGCAGTAAACAATTTCTCTTCCTCAGTAAAAATCCCCAACATATGGTCAACTGGGCCACTAAGATACTATGTACATACATGAAATTGTTTACATGAGAATATTTCAAGCATTCTCGGAGGGGAATGTCTTACGAAAGCATTAAGTACTCAAGAACTTTCTTGTCAAACGTTCTCAGTGGGGAAAGCTTGAAAACTGATAGGAACAAACATAAATTAAGAACGAGTATCGAAGAGATACTAGCTAATTCCTATAAGAATTTCCCGAAGGAGAAAACTCAAAATGTCTTTCTGCTTCTGTGATTCGCTGGAAACCTAGTAAAGGGGCGTGGTTTCTTGTAAATAGGAAATACTCCGCTACTGATCATGAGAAGATGGCGTAACCCTAAAGTATAAATTTCCGATCATTTTGTACGATCGGGGCAGTCAATTTCAATAATTTAAAAAATCAAGAACTACTGATAAGATTCCCCCGACCAACGGTAAGGAATCTATCAGCTAACTCTATAAGTGAATATATATATATTGTAGTAGGACAGTGTGTGTTTTCAATAAAAAGAATCAAGAGTGTATTTTCAGTAGTAGAATAATTGACAGTTTAAAGTGTTAAGTTCTTAATAACAGAACAATTAAAAGAATAAGTTTGTATTCCAAATAAGATAATTAAATGTGGACAGAATCAAATCAAAGTACTACCTACAGAGTAAAAGTGATAGTTTTTTTTCCTACACGTAACCCAGAGAAGGGCAGGTGATCTTCCTCGATTACGAGAAGCACTCCCTCGTCCTGTTGCCCAACAGGCGCGCAACAGAGCTACGGTATGCAGCTCGAGCAAATCAGAGGATGTCCTCAGAGCGCATACCTGAAGGCAATCTTCCGCGTCGTCTCCTGTGAGCAGCTATTCTCCATGGGGATAATAGCTGGGGGAATGGTTGAGGTGTATACCACAACCCTCGAGAGTGCTACCAAGCTAATGCTTGAGGGCATCGAGGTGGAGGGTAGACACCTTGTGCCGTTCCCACTCAGGGAAAAGCCCACGAAGGTCGTGTTTTCACGGGTCCCTATGCGAGCTTGCCATGAAGACCTCCTAAATTTCTTGGGAAGATTTGGGAAGGTTCATGGCAACGTTCGTGCCATTCCCTTAAAAATTGGGGACGAGGGTCTCGGGCGGGGTATCTTCGGTACTAGCCGGGAGGCGTCCATCACCTTAAATAAGGGGTGTACGCTTCCGTCAGGCTTTTACCTGAGCATATCCGGCTCGAGGTACTGGATAGACGTGGGCACCGAAGCGAAATGCCATGCTTCCCATTTGGTAGGGCATTTTATTGCTGACTGTCCCAGGAGAACCGGGAGGAAGGCTGAACCGGGGGTTCCCTCGAAGGAAGCCACTACTACAGTAGTGGATCTGGAGAAGGAGCCTCCGGCCGGCACTCGACCTGCTATTTTGGAGCAGCCAGTGATTAATGTGCCCGAAGTTGTCCTAGAGGCAAAAGAAATTATGGCTATAAACGGCGCCACGTCGGCACGTGAAAACACTGCTACTTCTGACGAGGAGTCGAGTAGCCATCTAGGCAAAAAAAGGAGGACGAGAAGGAGGAAGACGAAGGTGGACCGGGTGATGCTGCCTCCTCCAGAGCCAGCAAAGTCAGTCGCATCAAAGCGGCCCCACTCGGAGGAGGACGATAGTGGAGCTCGCGGTTCGAAGGTTGTTGTGAGGGACGCGGAAGTGTCTCTCGAGCAGCTTTCGGACTGCGACATGACCGTTTTGGATGAGACTGGTCTCTCGAGCTTCAGTGGCTATGAGTCGTGTGGTAGCGCCATTTCGACTGGTAGCCAATTTGAGGTCTCGAGGGGGATGGAAACCCTTCCTAGGGAGAAAATTCGCAGCATTCTTGGCCAGCTCTTGTACAAGAAGAATTCAGGTAAAATCTGGAGTATTCTTGTACGGGAGCTGGAGAGGCCAGAGTTGTTACTTCCTCAACTTCTACTCCTACAACAGGAGTCGAAGAAAAAGGGGAAGTACAACGATGTAGCTCGCTTGGATCGTCTCCATAGGAGGGTGGAGGAGCTGAGTCAGGAGCATGGCTTGGTCGATTCCTCTCGTCCGTAAACGTCGTACCATCATCGTTTGAGCTTCTTATCTCGTTGAATGTGTAAGATAGGATCTATTAACACCGGGGGTTTAAGTGCTCATACAAGACTACACAGTACTATCGAACATGTCAAAATGTTCGATATAGACATTACACTTCTGCAGGAGACGAATTTCACTCAAGACACTTATACACAACTTGAGCGCTATGCTTATCTACACACTGGCTATGCAATGTTTGCCACACCTGCGCCTCGCCGAGGCTCAGGGGTGGCAATCATTGTATCCAACAAATTTACACTATCGTCTCCTGTCTATACAGATATCTTCCCAGGCTTCGCTTCTTCCTTGGATTTTGTCGTTCAAGACAAACATATCAAGGTAGTAAACGTGTACCTTCCTCATGACCAGGACATTACAAGACAAGTTCTTGATAGTGTTCAGTCATGTCTGGTGAATTTTAGCGGTGAAACTGTTCTCGGAGGTGATTTCAACTGCACTCTGAATCCCTCAATGGATCGGCACTCTGGAGTTGAGTTCAACTCTGTCAATGCTACTCGATTGAGGAATTTTGTCGGTGTTTTCAGACTCGTGGATATCTATCGTTGGATGCATCCTACGACTAGATCATACACGAGGGTCTCGCGAAATATCCATGGAAGTCTCGCAGGCTCCAGAATTGATAGACTTTACGTCTCACCTGGAATACTAGAACATTTCGTTGGTGTCACTCATGAAGTGTGTTCGATTAGTGATCACCTTCTTGTAGTGGCGACCAGCACTCTAGTTTAAAGACGAACTGCATACTGGATATTCAACAACTATTTGTTGAATTCCGAGCAGTTCATCAATGAGTTCATTGATTTCTGGCACGATTGGCTAGAGAGGAAAGCTGACTTTCCTTTTCTTAGTCAATGGTGGGATGTTGGAAAGCTCCAGATTCGGTCTTTTATCGAGACGAATTTCAATCGAAGTGGCTATCAAGCTTCTAGCTGGTCGGCCGAGGTTTCTCGGGTGGCAGCTCTTCTCCCAACTCAGCCGGGGTTGATTCTTTATTTCAATGGAATAAAGGAACGCTTGGCGACACAGACTTACAAGCACAGCTTGGAGTTTGTGCTGCGCGGCCAATCGCGCTGGCTGAGAGAAGGCGATTCTCCAACCGAGTACTTCTTTCAGGCGACTAGACGTCGTACTGCTTCTTGTGAGGTCGAATCGATAATTGATGAATCTGGACAAGTCCTCAACGGACAACAGCTATCAGAATATATTCGAGACTACTACAGTAGTCTCTACTCTGAATCGAAGTCGACAACATCCTCGACCACTCATGAATTTCTTGAGAATATTCCAACTTTCTCTGAAGACAGTAAGGAGCTCCTGGATACAGTAATCACATTGGAGGATATGATTGCTGCGACAAAGGATCTAAGGCGACAGACTTCACCTGGTTATGACGGCTTGACTCCAGAATTCTTCATACGTTTCAGGGATTTATTAGTTCCTGACCTTTTGGAAGTCTTCAATTCGGCGGTTGAGACGCATTCCGACTTTCCTTCTAGTTGGAGGAGATCTGTTATGCGCTTGATTCCAAAGAAGGGAGATTTGCAGAGGATGGGGAACTGGAGGCCTGTAACCCTATGCAAAGTAGACTACAAAATCGTCTGCAAAGCATTAGGGGCGATACTCCGCTCAGTGATTGCTTCGGTAATACACCCGGAACAGTCCTATTGTGTACCTGGTCGTAGTACCTACGACAACATCGCGGTAGCCAAGCATTTGTTTGCCTACCATGAGCAGACAGGTGCACAAATGGCCATGATTTCACTTGACCAGCAAAAGGCTTTTGATAGTGTCTCGCACGAGTATCTCTTGACTGCTCTCGAGGCATTTGGGTTTCCGCCCAGGTGGCTCGATATCGTCGGGAAACTGTATAGAGATTCAGCGATTTTGATTAAGCATCAAGGACAAGTTCTGGCTCCTATCTCGTTTCATCGAGGTATTAGACAGGGCTGTCCATTGTCAGGTATGCTTTATGATCTTTCGTTGGAGCCGCTACTGGTGAATCTTCGTCGAATGCTCGGACAGTATGCGGTTCGTCTACCATATACCAATGTGAGGCCTCTTATGTTGGCGTATGCGGATGATCTGTCTATTTTCGTGACAGGAGATGAAGCTTTTCCGGTCGCTCGTGCTGTTTTCGAACAGTTCGAACGTATAGCGGGCGCTAAAATCAACCTTAGTAAGAGTCAAGGCTTGTGGTGTGGAAGGTGGAGAGATCGTACAGATACTCCACTGAACATCCAATGGACTAATACTTGCCTGAAGTATTTAGGTGTGTATATCGGACGCGAGAGTAAATCAAATAATAGCCGCATCGCTCTTGAGAAACTCTCTAGAGCTGTAAACTCATGGCGTAGTCGACTGTTTCCATTATCCTTAATGGGTAGGTCAGTCGTGATAAACTATTTGATTACCTCGTCCATCGTTCATCTGCTAAAGTCTGAGACGTTTGATGAAGGCTTCGTAGGGCTTCTTCAAGCAAAAGCGATAGACGCCTTTTGGTGCGGAAGACGATGGGTTGCTGAAAGCACGCTCTATCTGCCAGTCAAGATAGGTGGATTAGGTCTCACAACTTGGTTGTGAAATCAAGGTGTCTCCAAGTGCGGGCATTCCAAAGAGTGTTTTGCCAGAGAGACAGCTTGATTTCTCAACTGTGGGTGAATGTACTGGGAGGGATCGGCATAGGGGAGTAATACTACCTACTCTCTGTTCGACCACCTTATCCTCGTGACTGGCCACAGGATCTAATCTCAACGATTCAGACCTGGGGCAGAATCAGGCCAGCATTTCACCTTCAGTGGAATACTCTAAGGTACACGCAATTCGCGTCGATTCCAATCTGGTTTAATCCTGAATTAATAGATTCAGTGTTCAGTAATGCTCGGGGTTTTGAAGCTGACACGCATACACTGACGGTTCTCGGAGATATTATTGATATCTCTGGAAACTGTCGAATAAACACTAACACTGCACAACTACACGACCTGGCTGCTTCTGTGCGGGAGAGATTTCGCCAACTTGGGACCAGTGACCCTGGCACTAAGTTGGAAGATGCTTTCGTTCTGAACAGACCACCACACACACCTTTCAGCACACTTACAACACGTGTGCTCCGTGACGTGCTTATGTCAATAAGACCTCCGGAGTATACAGGATACAACAGATGGCGAACACACCTCGGGGTGAATATGGGCGTGATGGGAGGGATAACTTGCAGAGTAGTCTACAGTTATCCTTCTAATTACAAAGATGCTGATGTAGCATTCAAATTGATGCATCACAGTCTTGTGCATCCTAATCAGTTGTCACATATTGACCGCCGAGTTCAGAGGATTTGCACAGTTTGTGCTGGTGAAGGCACCCTGTTTCACAGGTTTTTCACTTGTCCGGCTTTGCAGGGTCTAATGGATCTCGTGCGCGGTATGTGTCAGTTGATCCACCCGAATTTCGGCATTACTAGGACGTCGTTTCTATGGGGACCAAAGGTCTGTAGTCGAGTGAATTGTTTGATTAGCTTTGTGTTGACACTGGCCAAATCTACAATTCACCTGTACTACATGAGAGTCGAAGCTGGGAATCAGAACACTGACCCACAACACCACGCACACGCACTTAAGCTTCACTTCGTTGACAGGTTGAAGAGACGTTTACGTCTTGAATATCTGGCAACGAACGCTGACACATTCAACTGCACATGGCAACCACTATCGTCGGTGCAGGACGGAGCTCTTGTCTTTCGCTGGTGATAGCAGGCCACAGCATTTGCAACACTAGTCCACGGGGCTTCTCCCCGCTTAGGAATCGTTGCACGTGCTGTGGGAAGGACAAGCACTCTGTTAGAGATGCTAAGCTGGAGGGATGATGAGGGCAGTTTGTAGAGGTCTATGATACTACAGGCTGCCCTCGCGGGACTCTATAACGGTATCGGGTAAATTTTTCGTTCGTTCGGTCATTTATTTTTAATTCGGTTTCGGTTTCGGTGCTAAATTACAAAATTTTATGTTGAAAATTCGTTCATTTAGGCAATTATTTTTATTAGTTTATTTTGGAAATTTGGAACTTCTTGGAACTGCCACTTACCCAATTGTCAAAATTGGGACTATTAAATTTTTTGTACATATTTTAGATCCTTTTCAAAATTCTTGTGTCCGTTTTTTAGTCTCTTTTGAGAATTTTGTGTCATTTGTTTTACATTTTTGTGTCTTTTTTGATGTTTATTAGTTGTTATAATTGTTTTAAATGTTATTTTTTGTCCCTATTGACTTTTTATACCATTTAGTTTAGCTAGCGTCTTTTTTTTTACACTTTGTAGAGCCTTTTGCCACGTATTTTTAAGAAATTTTTAAAAGAGCCAAAGAGCCAATAATAAAAGAGTCGTATATACATAAAAAAAAAATTATTATTATTCTGAAGTAACCGGACGTGTCAGATTGAGCTCCAGAAAGTAAATAGATATATGGTATAAATAATACCCAAAAGTGTAAAAAGTGTACAAAAGCGTAGACAACAATATTAGCTTTCGTCCTTATAATTCAAAGTGAAATATATTGTGCATAAAAACTGTTAAATTTCGAAACAAATCTGTGAAAAATAAAAAATTTTAGTGACAGTTCAAATAATTTTAATTAATTTCATCGTTGCCATGACAACGTGATTATTGTTAAAAATTTAGTAGTTCGAGCATAGAATCTAAAACTTTTGTGGAGTGAAATAAATAAATAAATAAATAAGTAAATTAATTGTAAAAAACGATTTGAAAAATAGTAGAAACTCATGCGGCTTTGCTCAAAATGAGTACGAGCAGTGATTCTGGGGGGACGGATGATCCCCTCAAATCAACACAAAGAAGAAAGAAGAAAAATAAATCTTCTAAGGATTATATAAAAGGGCCCAACGAAAAGGCCATAAAGGGCCCAATTGAAGACCCCAAAATTCAAAATTTACAGTTATCTCCACAGGAGAATAATACTGCCAAGACATCCAAATCTGTCCGTGAAGAGTCAGGGGAATCAGCCCCAACATCCGACGCTATTGCTGTAGTATCAGTAGCTGCAGCTATAGCAAATCCAGTGGTGATGGCTTCAGCCTCAAAAGTAAGTCCTACGCTGAAGGAAGTAGTTGAACGGCTTCGGCCTCAGCGCCAAAGCCTAGCGGTCTTGTGATGAGGCCACCGCTTTCGTCAAAGAAGGTAAGCCCTAAGAAGCAACCATCAGCACCAGCAGCAACAGCAGTGAGCTCAGAAGCAGCACTACGATCCCCGGCGTTAGTCGCAGGGATATCCTATGCCCAGCAGGTAAGTGGCAGTTCCAAAAAAGAGTCTGTTATTGAAATTTTAGGAAGGGCATCACTCCTCGTCCAGCCCCATTGGACGCAGGTAAGCCTCGGCCCAAGACCAGTGCGGGTCTCCAGGGCTTCTTCGACGGGAGATGGCAGGATGAGAGCTACGGTATGCAGCTCGAGCACATCAGAGGATGTCCTCAGAGCGCATACCTGAAGGCAATCTTCCGCGTCGTCTCCTGTGAGCAGCTATTCTCCATGGGGATAATAGCTGGGGGAATGGTTGAGGTGTATACCACAACCCTCGAGAGTGCTACCAAGCTAATGCTTGAGGGCATCGAGGTGGAGGGTACACACCTTGCGCCGTTCCCACTCAGGGAAAAGCCCACGAAGGTCGTGTTTTCACGGGTCCCTATGCGAGCTTGCCATGAAGACCTCCTAAATTTCTTGGGAAGATTTGGGAAGGTTCATGGCAACGTTCGTGCCATTCCCTTAAAAATTGGGGACGAGGGTCTCGGGCGGGGTATCTTCGGTACTAGCCGGGAGGCGTCCATCACCTTAAATAAGGGGTGTACGCTTCCGTCAGGCTTTTACCTGAGCATATCCGGCTCGAGGCACTGGATAGACGTGAGCACCGAAGCAAAATGCCATGCTTGCCATTTGGTAGGGCATTTTATTGCTGACTGCTCCAGGAGAACCGGGAAGAAGGCTGAACCGAGGGTTCCCTCGAAGGAAGCCACTACTACAGTAGTGGATTTGGAGAGGGAGCCTTCGGCCGGCACTCGACCTGCTATTTTGGAGCAGCCAGTGGATAGATTGCCTGAAGTTGTCCTAGAGGCAAAAATAGTTATGGCTGTAAACGGCGCCACGTCGGCACGTGAAAACACAGCTACTTCCGACGAGGAGTCGAGTAGCCATCTAGGCAAAAAAAGGAGGACGAGAAGGAGCAAGACGAAGGTGGACCGGGTGATGCTGCCTCCTCCAGAGCCAGCAAAGTCAGTCGCATCAAAGCGGCCCCACTCGGAGGAGGACGATAGTGGAGCTCGCGGTTCGAAGGTTGTTGTGAGGGACGCGGAAGTGTCTCTCGAGCAGCTTTCGGACTGTGACATGACCGGTTTGGATGAGACTGGTCTCTCGAGCTTCAGTGGCTATGAGTCGTGTGGTAGCGTCATTTCGACTGGTAGCCAATTTGAGGTCTCGAAGGGGATGGAAACCCTTCCTAGGGAGAAAATCCGCAGCATTCTTGGCCAGCTCCTGTACAAGAAGAATTCAGGTAAAATCTGGAGTATTCTTGTACGGGAGCTGGAGAGGCCAGAGTTGTTACTTCCTCAACTTCTACTCCTACTACAGGAGTCGAAGAAAAAGGGGAAGTACAACGATGTAGCTCGCTTGGATCGTCTCCATAGGAGGGTGGAGGAGCTGATTCAGGAGCATGGCTTGGTCGATTCTTCTCGTCCGTAGACGTCGTACCATCATCGATTGAGCTTTGCATCTCTTTGAATGTGTAAGATAGGCTCTCTTAACACCGGGGGTTTAAGTGCTCATACAAGACTACACAGTACTATCGAACATGTCAAAATGTTCGATATAGACATTACACTTCTGCAGGAGACGAATTTCACTCAAGGCACTTATACACACGTCGTACTGCTTCTTGTGAGGTCGAATCGATAATTGATGAATCTGGACAAGTCCTCAACGGACAACAGCTATCAGAATATATTCGAGACTACTACAGTAGTCTCTACTCTGAATCGACATCGACAATATCCTCGACCACTCATGAATTCCTTGAGAATATTCCCACTTTCTCTGAAGACAGTAAGGAGCTCCTGGATACAGTAATCACATTGGAGGATATGATTGCTGCGACAAAGGATCTAAGGCGACACACTTCACCTGGTTATGACGGCTTGACTCCAGAATTCTTCATACGTTTCAGGGATTTATTAATTCCTGACCTTTTGGAAGTCTTCAATTCGGCGGTTGAGACACATTCAGGCTTTCCTTCTAGTTGGAGGAGATCTGTTATGCGCTTGATTCCAAACAAGGGAGATTTGCAGAGGATGGGGAACTGGAGGCCAGTAACCCTATGCAATGTAGACTACAAAATCGTCTGCAAAGCATTAGGGGCGATACTCCGCTCAGTGATTGCTTCGGTAATACACCCGGAACAGTCCTGTTGTGTACCTGGTCGTAGTATCTACGACAACATCGCGGTAGCCAAGCATTTGTTTGCCTACCATGAGCAGACAGGTACACAAATGGCCATGATTTCACTTGACCAGCAAGAGGCTTTTGATAGTGTCTCGCACGAGTATCTCTTGACTGCTCTCGAGGCATTTGGGTTTCCGCCCAGGTGGCTCGATATCGTCGGGAAACTGTATAGAGATTCAGCGATTTTGATTAAGCATCAAGGACAAGTTCTGGCTCCTATCTCGTTTCATCGAGGTATCAGACAGGGCTGTCCATTGTCAGGTATGCTTTATGATCTTTCGTTGGAGCCGCTACTGGTGAATCTTCGTCGAATGCTCGGACAGTATGCGGTTCGTCTACCATATACCAATGTGAGGCCTCTTATGTTGGCGTATGCGGATGATCTGTCTATTTTCGTGACAGGAGATGAAGCTTTTCCGGTCGCTCGTGCTGTTTTCGAACAGTTCGAACGTATAGCGGGCGCTAAAATCAACCTTAGTAAGAGTCAAGGCTTGTGGTGTGGAAGGTGGAGAGATCGTAGAGATACTCCACTGAACATCCAATGGACTAATACTTGCCTGAAGTATTTAGGTGTGTATATCGGACGTGAGAGTAAATCAAATAATAGCCGCATCGCTCTTGAGAAACTCTCAAGAGCTGTAAACTCATGGCGTAGTCGACTGTTTCCATTATCCTTAATGGGTAGGTCAGTCGTGATAAACTATTTGATTACCTCGTCCATCGTTCATCTGCTAAAGTCTGAGACGTTTGATGAAGGCTTCGTAGGTCTTCTTCAAGCAAAAGCGATAAACGCCTTTTGGTGTGGAAGACGATGGGTTGCTGAAAGCACGCTCTGTCTGCCAGTCAAGATAGGTGGATTAGGTCTCACTAACTTGGTTGTGAAATCAAGGTGTCTCCAAGTGCGTGCATTCCAAAGAGTGTTTTGCCAGAGAGACAGCTTGATTTCCAACTGTGGGTGAATGTACTGGGAGGGATCGGCATAGGGGAGTATTACTACCTACTCTCTGTTCGACCACCTTATCCTCGTACTGGCCACAGGATCTAATCTCAACGATTCAGACCTGGGGCAGAATCAGGCCAGCATTTCACCTTCAGTGAAATGCTCTAAGGTACACGCAATTCGCGTCGATTCCAATCAGGCTTAATCCTGAAATAATAGATTCAGTGTTCAGTAATGCTCGGGGTTTTGAAGCTGACACGCATACACTTACGGTTCTCGGAGATATTATTGATATCGCTGGAAACTGTCGAATAAACACTAACACTGCACAACTACACGACCTGGCTGCTTCTGTGCGGGAGAGATTTCGCCAACTTGGGACCAGTGACCCTGGCACTAAGTTGGAAGATGCTTTCGTTCTGAACAGACCACCACACACACCTTTCAGCACACTTACAACACGTGTGCTCCGTGACGTGCTTATGTCAATAAGACCTCCGGAGTATACAGGATACAACAGATGGCGAACACACCTCGGGGTGAATATGGGCGTGATGGGAGGGATAACTTGCAGAGTAGTCTACAGTTATCCTTCTAATTACAAAGATGCTGATGTAGCATTCAAATTGCTGCATCACAGTCTTGTGCATCCTAATCAGTTGTCACATATTGACCGCCGAGTTCAGAGGATTTGCACAGTTTGTGCTGGTGAAGGCACCCTGTTTCACAGGTTTTTCACTTGTCCGGCTTTGCAGGGTCTAATGGATCTCGTGCGCGGTATGTGTCAGTTGATCCACCCGAATTTTGGCATTACTAGGACATCGTTTCTATGGGGACCAAAAGTCTGTAGTCGAGTGAATTGTTTGATTAGCTTTGTGTTGACACTGGCCAAATCTACAATTCACCTGTACTACATGAGAGTCGAAGATGGGAATCAGAACACTGACCCACAACACCACGAACACGCACTTAAGCGCCACTTCGTTGACAGGTTGAAGAGACGTTTACGTCTCGAATATCTGGCAACGAACGCTGACACATTCAACTGCACATGGCAACCACTATCGTCGGTGCAGGATGGAGCTCTTGTCTTTCGCTGGTGAGAACAGGCCATAGCATTTGCAACACTAGTCCACGGGGCTTCTCCCTGCTTAGGATTCGTTGCACGTGCTGTGGGAAGGACAAGCACTCTGTTAGAGATGCTAAGCTGGAGGGATGATGAGGGCAGTTTGTAGAGGTCTACGATACTTTAGGCTGCCCTCGCGGGACTCTATAACGGTATCGCGTAAATTTTTCGTTCGTTCGACTTCTTATTTTAATTCGGTTTCGGTCTCGGTGCTAAATTGCAAAATTTTTGTTGAAATTCGCTCGTTTAGGTAAAGATATTTATTAGATTATTTCGGGATTTTGGAACTTTTGGAACTGCCACTTACCCTATTGTCAAAATAGGGGCAAGCAAAATTTTTATTGTTTTACATCTTTTAGGCATTATTCAAAATTTTTGTATCCGTTTATTGTCTCTTTTGAGAACATAGTGTTCACTTTTTGTCCTTTTGCCTATTAGTGTCTAGTTTGTCCCTATTGACTGTTATGTTTGTGATTTTTTAGTTTAGCTAGTGTCTTTTTCTTTATACATTGTACAGCCTTTTGCACCTATTTTCTAAGGAATTTTGAAAAGAGCCAAAGAGCCAAAAATAAAGAGCTTATATACATAAAAAAAAAATATTATTATTATTATATTATATTATATTTAGAGTTCTAAAAAATAAGTGTTCCTCTACCGTGAAAACTTTTATTTCCCAGAAATTAAATATTTCTCTTATAAAGGGAGACATGTCAAATAAAGAAGAAAAAATAAATCTTCTTTCTCTTATTTTATTTTAGGCTCCAATTAAATCAACAGGTTTTGAGAAAGTTTATCTTTTCACTGCCGGGATTGCAATTTTGGTACTTAGCAAGTGTAACGAGAGGTTCAGCCAACGTAAAGCGATTAATGACAGATTCCTGCTTACTAGTGCAAGCAGATAATTTGGCAGGTTACAGTTCGAGTGCAGACTCAAACCCAATTGGAGAAGCTTGAGATTCCCAACTCTTTCCGCGAGGTTGTCGTACACGTCGGTGTGGCAGCACAATAATTATGCCAACATCAATTATTGCCACGACTGTATCGGCCCAACACTTGGCAGCAGCTGGGCCACGTCACCATCAACCGACGAGCATATCGGGAGGGAGCTGACAAGTGGGCCAAGTACGAAGCGCTCTTTTCCGCTTTGCAAGTGAACTGCCCATTACGTACGACGCTTATTGCGGTCAGGAAATTAACAGTCTGAGTAGAAGGGAAAGGATAAGACCCTTAGAAGATAGAAGGAGCCGCGAAGTGTCGAACAGTAGCATATATCTATTTATAATTTTGAGAAGAGACCCAGCCAAAGAAAGAAACAATTCTAAGAATAATAACAATAAAGTTAAAAGTTAGGTTGGAGTCGGAAAAGGTAAATTGAAATTTTGCCACGCGGAAATCGAGAACAGGTTCGAAAGGAGGCACTGTAACGAGGTAAATTCTTTGAGACAGCGGATAAAGAATCCCGACTATAAATAGTAGGGAAGAAGAAAAACAAAAAAATAAAACTGGGGAAAAGGGGATCCATAGGACCAGGTAAGAATAAGAATGTAGTTAGCGTGTGTGGGAACGTTCAGGGGTGCAATTTGTAACTTACGGGAAAATTTAAATTTTTTAGCAACAAGTCACGAAGTGTGAACAGAAATTGCACCGGCACACAGATCAATCACAAAATCTAGAGGTTCGAAAAGCTTGTAAAGTCCCACAAAGTGTGGATGTAAACATCTAGCATAGAGAAGGACTAGGAGAGAAAAAGGAGTTAGCGGCAAAGGTTCCTCCAACAGGATTAATCTAAGCAGATAGCGTTGAGCATTAGGGGCGATACTCCGCTCAGTGATTGCTTCGGTAATACACCCGGAACAATCCTGTTGTGTACCTGGTCGTAGTATCTACGACAACATCGCGGTAGCCAAGCATTTGTTTGCCTACCATGAGCAGACAGGTACACAAATGGCCATGATTTCACTTGACCAGCAAAAGGCTTTTGATAGTGTCTCGCACGAGTATCTCTTGACTGCTCTCGAGGCATTTGGGTTTCCGCCCAGGTGGCTCGATATCGTCGGGAAACTGTATAGAGATTCAGCGATTTTGATTAAGCATCAAGGACAAGTTCTGGCTCCTATCTCGTTTCATCGAGGTATCAGACAGGGCTGTCCATTGTGATGATCTTTCGTTGGAGCCGCTACTGGTGAATCTTCGTCGAATGCTCGGACAGTATGCGGTTCGTCTGCCGTATACCAATGTGAGGCCTCTTATGTTGGCGTATGCGGATGATCTGTCTATTTTCGTGACAAGAGATGAAGCTTTTCCGGTCGCTCGTGCTGTTTTCGAACAGTTCGAACGTATAGCGGGCGCTAAAATCAACCTCAGTAAGAGTCAAGGCTTGTGGTGTGGAAGGTGGAGAGATCGTACAGATACTCCACTGAACATCCAATGGACTAATACTTGCCTGAAGTATTTAGGTGTGTATATCGGACGTGAGAGTAAATCAAATAATAGCCGCATCGCTCTTGAGAAACTCTCTAGAGCTGTAAACTCATGGCGTAGTCGACTGTTTCCATTATCCTTAATGGGTAGGTCAGTCGTGATAAACTATTTGATTACCTCGTCCATCGTTCATCTGCTAAAGTCTGAGACGTTTGATGAAGGCTTCGTAGGTCTTCTTCAAGCAAAAGCGATAAACGCCTTTTGGTGTGGAAGACGATGGGTTGCTGAAAGCACGCTCTGTCTGCCAGTCAAGATAGGTGGATTAGGTCTCACTAACTTGGTTGTGAAATCAAGGTGTCTCCAAGTGCGTGCATTCCAAAGAGTGTTTTGCCAGATGTACTGGGAGGGATCGGCATAGGGGAGTATTACTACCTACTCTCTGTTCGACCACCTTATCCTCGTGACTGGCCACAGGATCTAATCTCAACGATTCAGACCTGGGGCAGAATCAGGCCAGCATTTCACCTTCAGTGGAATGCTCTAAGGTACACGCAATTCGCGTCGATTCCAATCAGGTTTAATCCTGAATTAATAGATTCAGTGTTCAGTAATGCTCGGGGTTTTAAAGCTGACACGCATACACTGACGGTTCTCGGAGATATTATTGATATCGCTGGAAACTGTCGAATAAACACTAACACTGCACAACTACACGACCTGGCTGCTTCTGTGCGGGAGAGATTTCGCCAACTTGGGACCAGTGACCCTGGCACTAAGTTGGAAGATGCTTTCGTTCTGAACAGACCACCACACACACCTTTCAGCACACTTACAACACGTGTGCTCCGTGACGTGCTTATGTCAATAAGACCTCCGGAGTATACAGGATACAACAGATGGCAAACACACCTCGGGGTGAATATGGGCGTGATGGGAGGGATAACTTGCAGAGTAGTCTACAGTTATCCTTCTAATTACAAAGATGCTGATGTAGCATTCAAATTGCTGCATCACAGTCTTGTGCATCCTAATCAGTTGTCACATATTGACCGCCGAGTTCAGAGGATTTGCACAGTTTGTGCTGGTGAAGGCACCCTGTTTCACAGGTTTTTCACTTGTCCGGCTTTGCAGGATCTAATGGATCTCGTGCGCGGTATGTGTCAGTTGATCCACCCGAATTTCGGCATTACTAGGACATCGTTTCTATGGGGACCAAAGGTCTGTAGTCGAGTGAATTGTTTGATTAGCTTTGTGTTGACACTGGCCAAATCTACAATTCACCTGTACTTCATGAGAGTCGAAGATGGGAATCAGAACACTGACCCACAACACCACGAACACGCACTTAAGCGCCACTTCGTTGACAGGTTGAAGAGACGTTTACGTCTTGAATATCGGGCAACGAACGCTGACACATTCAACTGCACATGGCAACCACTATCGTCGGTGCAAGACGGAGCTCTTGTCTTTCGCTGGTGATAGCAGGCCACAGCATTTGCAGCACTAGTCCACGGGGCTTCTCCCCGCTTAGGAATCGTTGCACGTGCTGTGGGAAGGACAAGCACTCTGTTAGAGATGCTAAGCTGGAGGGATGATGAGGGCAGTTTGGCATTGTTAGGCATTGTTCAAAATTTTTGTATCCGTTTATTGTCTCTTTTGAGAACATAGTGTTCACTTTTTGTCCTTTTGCCTATTAGTGTCTAGTTTGTCCCTATTGACTGTTATGTTTGTGATTTTTTAGTTTAGCTAGTGTCTTTTTCTTTATACATTGTACAGCCTTTTGCACCTATTTTCTAAGGAATTTTGAAAAGAGCCAAAGAGCCAAAAATAAAGAGCTTATATACATAAAAAAAAAATATTATTATTATTATATTATATTATATTTAGAGTTCTAAAAAATAAGTGTTCCTCTACCGTGAAAACTTTTATTTCCCAGAAATTAAATATTTCTCTTATAAAGGGAGACATGTCAAATAAAGAAGAAAAAATAAATCTTCTTTCTCTTATTTTATTTTAGGCTCCAATTAAATCAACAGGTTTTGAGAAAGTTTATCTTTTCACTGCCGGGATTGCAATTTTGGTACTTAGCAAGTGTAACGAGAGGTTCAGCCAACGTAAAGCGATTAATGACAGATTCCTGCTTACTAGTGCAAGCAGATAATTTGGCAGGTTACAGTTCGAGTGCAGACTCAAACCCAATTGGAGAAGCTTGAGATTCCCAACTCTTTCCGCGAGGTTGTCGTACACGTCGGTGTGGCAGCACAATAATTATGCCAACATCAATTATTGCCACGACTGTATCGGCCCAACACTTGGCAGCAGCTGGGCCACGTCACCATCAACCGACGAGCATATCGGGAGGGAGCTGACAAGTGGGCCAAGTACGAAGCGCTCTTTTCCGCTTTGCAAGTGAACTGCCCATTACGTACGACGCTTATTGCGGTCAGGAAATTAACAGTCTGAGTAGAAGGGAAAGGATAAGACCCTTAGAAGATAGAAGGAGCCGCGAAGTGTCGAACAGTAGCATATATCTATTTATAATTTTGAGAAGAGACCCAGCCAAAGAAAGAAACAATTCTAAGAATAATAACAATAAAGTTAAAAGTTAGGTTGGAGTCGGAAAAGGTAAATTGAAATTTTGCCACGCGGAAATCGAGAACAGGTTCGAAAGGAGGCACTGTAACGAGGTAAATTCTTTGAGACAGCGGATAAAGAATCCCGACTATAAATAGTAGGGAAGAAGAAAAACAAAAAAATAAAACTGGGGAAAAGGGGATCCATAGGACCAGGTAAGAATAAGAATGTAGTTAGCGTGTGTGGGAACGTTCAGGGGTGCAATTTGTAACTTACGGGAAAATTTAAATTTTTTAGCAACAAGTCACGAAGTGTGAACAGAAATTGCACCGGCACACAGATCAATCACAAAATCTAGAGGTTCGAAAAGCTTGTAAAGTCCCACAAAGTGTGGATGTAAACATCTAGCATAGAGAAGGACTAGGAGAGAAAAAGGAGTTAGCGGCAAAGGTTCCTCCAACAGGATTAATCTAAGCAGATAGCGTTGAGCATTAGGGGCGATACTCCGCTCAGTGATTGCTTCGGTAATACACCCGGAACAATCCTGTTGTGTACCTGGTCGTAGTATCTACGACAACATCGCGGTAGCCAAGCATTTGTTTGCCTACCATGAGCAGACAGGTACACAAATGGCCATGATTTCACTTGACCAGCAAAAGGCTTTTGATAGTGTCTCGCACGAGTATCTCTTGACTGCTCTCGAGGCATTTGGGTTTCCGCCCAGGTGGCTCGATATCGTCGGGAAACTGTATAGAGATTCAGCGATTTTGATTAAGCATCAAGGACAAGTTCTGGCTCCTATCTCGTTTCATCGAGGTATCAGACAGGGCTGTCCATTGTGATGATCTTTCGTTGGAGCCGCTACTGGTGAATCTTCGTCGAATGCTCGGACAGTATGCGGTTCGTCTGCCGTATACCAATGTGAGGCCTCTTATGTTGGCGTATGCGGATGATCTGTCTATTTTCGTGACAAGAGATGAAGCTTTTCCGGTCGCTCGTGCTGTTTTCGAACAGTTCGAACGTATAGCGGGCGCTAAAATCAACCTCAGTAAGAGTCAAGGCTTGTGGTGTGGAAGGTGGAGAGATCGTACAGATACTCCACTGAACATCCAATGGACTAATACTTGCCTGAAGTATTTAGGTGTGTATATCGGACGTGAGAGTAAATCAAATAATAGCCGCATCGCTCTTGAGAAACTCTCTAGAGCTGTAAACTCATGGCGTAGTCGACTGTTTCCATTATCCTTAATGGGTAGGTCAGTCGTGATAAACTATTTGATTACCTCGTCCATCGTTCATCTGCTAAAGTCTGAGACGTTTGATGAAGGCTTCGTAGGTCTTCTTCAAGCAAAAGCGATAAACGCCTTTTGGTGTGGAAGACGATGGGTTGCTGAAAGCACGCTCTGTCTGCCAGTCAAGATAGGTGGATTAGGTCTCACTAACTTGGTTGTGAAATCAAGGTGTCTCCAAGTGCGTGCATTCCAAAGAGTGTTTTGCCAGATGTACTGGGAGGGATCGGCATAGGGGAGTATTACTACCTACTCTCTGTTCGACCACCTTATCCTCGTGACTGGCCACAGGATCTAATCTCAACGATTCAGACCTGGGGCAGAATCAGGCCAGCATTTCACCTTCAGTGGAATGCTCTAAGGTACACGCAATTCGCGTCGATTCCAATCAGGTTTAATCCTGAATTAATAGATTCAGTGTTCAGTAATGCTCGGGGTTTTAAAGCTGACACGCATACACTGACGGTTCTCGGAGATATTATTGATATCGCTGGAAACTGTCGAATAAACACTAACACTGCACAACTACACGACCTGGCTGCTTCTGTGCGGGAGAGATTTCGCCAACTTGGGACCAGTGACCCTGGCACTAAGTTGGAAGATGCTTTCGTTCTGAACAGACCACCACACACACCTTTCAGCACACTTACAACACGTGTGCTCCGTGACGTGCTTATGTCAATAAGACCTCCGGAGTATACAGGATACAACAGATGGCAAACACACCTCGGGGTGAATATGGGCGTGATGGGAGGGATAACTTGCAGAGTAGTCTACAGTTATCCTTCTAATTACAAAGATGCTGATGTAGCATTCAAATTGCTGCATCACAGTCTTGTGCATCCTAATCAGTTGTCACATATTGACCGCCGAGTTCAGAGGATTTGCACAGTTTGTGCTGGTGAAGGCACCCTGTTTCACAGGTTTTTCACTTGTCCGGCTTTGCAGGATCTAATGGATCTCGTGCGCGGTATGTGTCAGTTGATCCACCCGAATTTCGGCATTACTAGGACATCGTTTCTATGGGGACCAAAGGTCTGTAGTCGAGTGAATTGTTTGATTAGCTTTGTGTTGACACTGGCCAAATCTACAATTCACCTGTACTTCATGAGAGTCGAAGATGGGAATCAGAACACTGACCCACAACACCACGAACACGCACTTAAGCGCCACTTCGTTGACAGGTTGAAGAGACGTTTACGTCTTGAATATCGGGCAACGAACGCTGACACATTCAACTGCACATGGCAACCACTATCGTCGGTGCAAGACGGAGCTCTTGTCTTTCGCTGGTGATAGCAGGCCACAGCATTTGCAGCACTAGTCCACGGGGCTTCTCCCCGCTTAGGAATCGTTGCACGTGCTGTGGGAAGGACAAGCACTCTGTTAGAGATGCTAAGCTGGAGGGATGATGAGGGCAGTTTGTAGAGGTTTACGATACTAAAGGCTGCCCTCGCGGGACTCTATAACGGTATCGCGTAAATTTTTCGTTCGTTCGACTTCTTATTTTAATTCGGTTTCGGTCTCGGTGCTAAATTGCAAAATTTTTGTTGAAATTCGCTCGTTTAGGTAAAGATATTTATGAGATTATTTCGGGATTTTGGAACTTTTGGAACTGCCACTTACCCTATTGTCAAAATAGGGGCAAGCAAAATTTTTATTGTTTTACATCTTTTAGGCATTGTTCAAAATTTTTGTATCCGTTTATTGTCTCTTTTGAGAACATAGTGTTCACTTTTTGTCCTTTTGCCTATTAGTGTCTAGTTTGTCCCTATTGACTGTTATGTTTGTGATTTTTTAGTTTAGCTAGTGTCTTTTTCTTTATACATTGTACAGCCTTTTGCACCTATTTTTTAAGGAATTTTGAAAAGAGCCAAAGAGCCAAAAATAAAGAGCTTATATACATAAAAAAAAAATTATTATTATTATTATATTATATTATATTTAGAGTTCTAAAAAATAAGTGTTCCTCTACCGTGAAAACTTTTATTTCCCAGAAATTAAATATTTCTCTTATAAAGGGAGACATGTCAAATAAAGAAGAAAAAATAAATCTTCTTTCTCTTATTTTATTTTAGGCTCCAATTAAATCAACAGGTTTTGAGAAAGTTTATCTTTTCACTGCCGGGATTGCAATTTTGGTACTTAGCAAGTGTAACGAGAGGTTCAGCCAACGTAAAGCGATTAATGACAGATTCCTGCTTACTAGTGCAAGGAGATAATTTGGCAGGTTACAGTTCGAGTGCAGACTCAAACCCAATAGGAGAAGCTTGAGATTCCCAACTCTTTCCGCGAGGTTGTCGTACACGTCGGTGTGGCAGCACAATAATTATGCCAACATCAATTATTGCCACGACTGTATCGGCCCAACACTTGGCAGCAGCTGGGCCACGTCACCATCAACCGACGAGCATATGGGGAGGGAGCTGACAAGTGGGCCAAGTACGAAGCGCTCTTTTCCGCTTTGCAAGTGAACTGCCCATTACGTCCGACGCTTATTGCGGTCAGGAAATTAACAGTCTGAGTAGAAGGGAAAGGATAAGACCCTTAGAAGATAGAAGGAGCCGCGAAGTGTCGAACAGTAGCATATATGTATCTATTTATAATTTTGAGAAGAGACCCAGCCAAAGAAAGAAACAATTCTAAGAATAATAACAATAAAGTTAAAAGTTAAGTTGGAGTCGGAAAAGGTAAATTGAAATTTTGCCACGCGGAAATCGAGAACAGGTTCGAAAGGAGGCACTGTAACGAGGTAAATTCTTTGAGACAGCGGATAAAGAATCCCGACTATAAATAGTAGGGAAGAAGAAAAACAAAAAAATAAAACTGGGGAAAAGGGGATCCAGAGGTCCAGGTAAGAATAAGAATGTAGTTAGCGTGTGTGGGAACGTTCAGGGGTGCAATTTGTAACTTACGGGAAAATTTATATTTTTTAGCAACAAGTCACGGCGTGTGAACAGAAATTGCACCGGCACACAGATTAATCACAAAATCTAGAGGTTCGAAAAGCTTGTAAAGTCCCACAAAGTGTGGATGTAAGCATCTAGCATAGAGAAGGACTAGGAGAGAAAAAGGAGTTAGCGGCAAAGGTTCCTCCAACAGGATTAATCTAAGCAGATAGCGTTGAGCGCTTGCGCCACCTACGACATAGATTTAGAGATAGCCAGGGACTTAGTAGTAATCCCTTCTATTAAGAAGAGAAAAAACCAAACCCGAAGAAAATCTGAGCCCCAGACAACGAAGGGAAGAAAAGGAGAAAAAACCCGTTCCTTTCCTAAGGTACCTACGTCGAATGCGCATAGGATGTTGGTAAGTGAGACAGTTTGCTTTTAAAAAAAAGAATATATTTTTTATTCCTTATTTATATTTCCTTGTTCTGATATATTTCACACGTGCATCCAAAGCGATTGAATTCCTTGGGGGCAGGTTTCTTATTTTATTATTTCTATAAAAGAAAACAAAAAATTTTTTTAAAAATATTTGTATTTTAAATCTATAAGATCACTGAATTTTCTAAAAGTGTAGAATTAAGCTCCGAGATTTTTTTTTTTGTATATTGGGAGCCGATAGACGTTGCTGAATCATACATACCTAAGCTGTAAGCACGTCTAATCATCAAGTCTCCTAGAATAGGCATAATCATAGATAGGTTAGATTTCAAAGTTACAATACGCGAACTGTAGACTAATGGTTAAGTAGTAGCATAGTAAGGTAGTTTTAGCCACACTGTGTGCTAGGCCGCGAAGCCTCCACAAGGAGAACTATTGCATTTATTTATTGTGCCGCTTAATTCTGAATTATAATTTGTGTAAGCGTTAGGCATTTGATTAAAATCTAATTAGGTCAAGCGTAAGGCAGCTCGACAATCTGAGTAAGTTAAGGAATCCTAAGGGAGCATTGGAAGAATAAATGCTTGGTAGCTAGTAGAAACATTTTTTTTTTGTAAATAACTGTAATTGGAGGAAAGAAATTAAAGTATGCCGATGAAGTTGAATTGATGGAGTAAGTGTTTGTAGTGAGTAGAGCACCCCTTCTCTGTTCGCCGCCTATACACCCCCGCCCCGTAGTTATAGGAGCTATGGAGTCAGTTGAGAGATGGAATTGGGCTGAAGGCCAAGTCGCCAGACTGAATTGCAGGAGTTTTGGTTGTATGGTGGAGTTATTGAGTGTGGAGTCCAGAGAGTTGTTGTAGTGAGGTCAGGAGTCCCCGACGATGATAGGATCCAGTACCTAACCGGTTTTTCTACACCCCCCCCCCCCCCCCGACGACCTTAGCCGGCAATCAGTTGAGGAGGTTATGAGGAGTAGGTACCGGATCAAAGGCTGCCGTGAATTATTGGTTCCCCCTGGACCAGTGATCAGCTTGACGAAGCGTTAAGCCGGTTGCTGGTTGCAGTGTAAGCATCGAAAGTTCAGTCTCGTGGGACCTGGAGCCCAGTGCGTCTTAGGGAGCCTATGTTTTGCAAACCTCCGACTTATGTACACAGGGACGAGCCCGAACGAACCTGTTACACAAGATACAGTACAATCAACAAAAAATAGTGTAAATTTTTTTTTTTGTCACTATTAGAAGAAAATTTTCAAACTGTGTTATTAGTTTATAAAATAGTTTGTGTCATAAATTTATAAAACAATGTATAAGGTCTATTAATATAAATGTAATAGTTTGATGAGTGGGATGTTGATCATTTTATGGAGTTATTAGATGGTACTAGTTTGGGTTCTGTAAAATCTGTACGTTGTGCAGCACATAGTCTTCAGTTAGTAGTGCACGACGTATTTAAGAATGGTGAAATTAAGATGTCATCGCAAAAGCAAGGAAAATACGCAAGATATTGTACACACCATCATACAGGCAAGTAAAATTACACTATTGTAGCAAATTTAATTCAATAGTGTAAGTGTCCTTTCACAGAAATCTAATATCAGAATTAGACTATAGGAAACCAATGCTGGACGTCGTTACTCGTTGGAATTCTTCGTGGGATCTGCTGCAAGGTCTTACGGAGTTCAAACATTTTTGCCGCATTCACGAAGTAACAAATCCTGCACTGAAAATTGATGATCAAGAATGGGAAATAATAGAAAGCATTATTCGTACCTTCGATTTCAGCAATTTTCTTAAATCCCCGAATTAGTCGGCTTTTAAATAACGAGTGGAAAGAATAGCAAGAAATCATTTAAAGAAAGTTATTTTCTCAATGATATCACTTAGTAAAGAACAAGTAGAAAACTTTAATTGCTTAGATATTCCACCTATAAATGGATCCCCAATACCTACACGATCTTCTTTAGCCACTGAAACTTTGGCAGATGTTTCACTCCTTGAAAGTTTGGAACCAAACGAAGATTCCGATCCAGAAGCCTTGGAAAATCCTATTGTTATGGCAGCATACAAACGCATTGACAATTTTAAGCCAGCAAGTTTACCTCTAAACACTAATTTACCGGATTATTGGAAGAAGTCATCCAGATCTATATAAATTAGATTAGGTGTCATGTGAAAAAATAATAATAATGCTGTCATTTGAAAAAAACAAATGATAATAATAATGAATGAGAATAAAACGAGGAAAAAAACGCCGAAAAAATCATGTTTCTTGTATGGGGGCCCCTTTAATTTAATTTTATTTTTATTATTTGTTGTTATAGCTGCAATAGAAATACACACTCTGTGAAAATTTCAACTGTCTACCTATTACGGTTCAAAAATAAACCATGTCAGAAGCGTTAATAAAAGTTCCATAAATATCCCCTGTAATTAATCCCAAAACAGTTATATTAAATGTTTAAAAATTATCTCTTCTAAAGAAACTTTTTCGGATAAATCTGCTCTTGATTATATAAGTTCTTTGAAACCTTGCACAGGAAGATTTATATTTGTAGTTAAAAATATATAGGTTCCAGAGGAAGCTTTTAAAAATAAAGGTTAACTCTTTGCTGCTATCCCTGTTATTAAGAGAAACTCAGGATAAAGCTAACCTAATAAGAAGATAGGACACAGCCGAACAAAATTGGAAATTTTCCTTGTTTCCTAGAAAGAAATCATCTTTCATCTTTTGCACGTATGGGGGAAAGGAACTTGGCTATGCATTATTTTAGTGCGACTGAGACAACGAGTTAAAAACATAAATTGAGAGAAGGTAGGATTACCCGAATGATAAAATCTGCTTAAATATCTCCAAAATCCCTTCAATTTATTCATAATAATGAATTTTTCGTACATCGAGTCACACTACCTCAATTTTTTACGAAAAAGATAAATTTCGCTTTGAACAAGGTGCTGAAAGGAGACGTAAAATTTCTGTCAAATTAAATACTCAGTTTTCCCACAGACTTATAACCAAAGATAACCTAATAATAAGATGGGAGACAGGCGAGATTTCCGTGTGTTTTACATTTAAAATGCACACGGCTAGAAAAGGAAAGAAAGAAGATTCATTTTCGTAAATAAATGAGAAGGGGCGGAGTTTTCAGGTTATACTCTCATAAAATGTTCCCGCGCTTTTGTGAAAACTGAGTTTCTGTGAAATGTTGTGAGAATTGTCCAATGTTTTTTATAGCCAAACCAATGTTTGTTGGTGTCATCCTATGATATTTGAGCAGCACCTGCTTCTGTTTCAATGCTGTCGTTTGGAACTGTTCAAGAGTAGTATTATTTGCTGCCAAAACGGTGTACTTTCGAAAATAAACGGAATACACGATTAAATTAAAACCAATCATATTAAATTAAAATTTTATAATTTTTTTAATGTAAGTAATTTTCAAATTAAAATTTTATTCAAAGTTATTCGTTTTATGATCAGTGGGAAAGCTATGTAGCCCTGAGAGTGCCATGTAAAAAAATTGGACTTCAAAAAGAGGATGTTATCCGTTCGACTGATTTCTTTTTTTTTATGTTACCTCATATTTCCGATATTTCTGAACCCATTCAATTTCAAAATTTGGTCAAGATCTGATGAAGACCTTCCTTCGGACATGGAGAATAGAACTCCTCAACGGAGAACAGCATATAAACCTCGATTAATGTAGTTGAAACGTTGTAGATATAAAGCTTTTTTACAAACAGCACAACGAACGTCTGCGAATACATTAACCCATTTCGCCCCAATTTTAACATTTGAGACATTCTACTTTTCTTCAAGTACATAAATGACAAGCTTGGTACAATAAAAAAATCTTGGTTGGCATTACTATTTCTGGATACTGCCCGCTACTTATTTCCTATTATTATCAACGTTTATTTCGCAATAAAAAACAGTCGTGGCATGTTTTCAAACACTGAGATATGAAATGCCAGAGGGTATACTATGCTGGTAGAGCAAAATGGGTGAGATATGCACTCATAACAGGGATCGAAAATAACTGGTATTTTGAAAAATTTAAACAAAAAAAGCTGTGATAAATTATGATTGTGGAATTTAGTGGAATATACCAAGAGATGTCTCGTGAGACGCGTTTCGATTCCTGTAAAGCTTTTGAAAACTTAACTTTTTTTAAAAAAAAAGCTAAAACAAATAAGCTGAGAAGGCTTATTATTTTTTCTGGCAAAAATAAAAAGCCAGCTTGACTTTTTATTTTTTCGAGCTGGAAGTAACAGGTTTTGAAGCCGGAAGTATAAAAAGCCAAGCTGGCTTCTTACTTTCAGGGACCGAACCAGTTATGAATTTTTACGAAAAAAGCTTAATTTACTTGTTATTCCTGGCCGGTAATAGTTTTGAAGCTAGAAAAGCAAGCGCAACGGCTTGATACTATTTTTCGGTAAAAATATCAAAAGCGAGCCCGGATTTTTATTTTTTCTAGCCAAGCTTGCTTTTTATTTCTGCCAGAAAAAATAAAAAGCCAAGCTTTAATTTTTGACAGAAAAAATAATAAGCCTTTCCAGCTTAGTTTTTTTAGCTTCAAACTATTTTTTCGTAAGAAGTCATAACTGATTCGGTCCCTGCCCATAATATTAAGAATTATTTTGGTTTTTGCATTTTCCTCTGTCCGTCCGTCTATCCGTACGGCCGGCTGTCTGTCTGTCTGTCTGTCCTCATGGAAACTGCATTCTCGAATTATTTTCCACGTGGCCATTTAATAAAAAAGATTTAAGTTCGAAATTGGGAAAATCAGGTAACTCCTTCGTAGGGCTGCCATACAGAAATTTCGTTTTTCACTATATATTTGGAAACTGCCCAAGAACGCATCAGCGGTGAGAGCTGAAAGTTTGTACACGGCGTTTTCATAAACATAGTAAATACAACTTTATAAATAGACTAAATCGAGGAACCCTTTCTTGATCTTTTCATACGAACATTGTAGTTTTTTACATAAAGGGTTTTCCAGTAAGAGGTGTTATTTTGATATTCAAAGAAAAATGCCATTTTTTGAGATAAATGATCGAATCTTTATTTCATTATAAAGAGGAAGGTATGCCGTTAATAATGGAAAATAACATCAGCCAAATGACCACCACGACCACGCCTACAGGACCATATCCTTTTCATGAAATTTTCCATAACCAAATCGCAAAGTGGCTGTCCTATGTCCTCGATAGCCTCACGAATTCCATCTTTGAGGTCTTGAATCGACGCTGAGCTGTTGGCGTAGACCTTCTCTTTCACGTGGCTCCAAAGGAAGAAGTCGCAAGGTGTTAAGCCACAAGATGTCGGTGGCCAATTGTGATCACCTCTTCGAGAGATAACACGGTCCGGAAACTTTTCCCGTAAAAGATCAATGGTTTCGTTGCTTGTATGGCACGTAGCGCCGTCTTGTTGAAAGTAAACGTTGTCCAGACCAATACCATCCAATTTCGGCCATAAAAAATCATTAATCATCTGTCAATAGCGCAATCCATTCACCGTAACTGTTGCTCCAGCCTCATTTTCGAAAAAGTAAGGTCCAATGACCCCGCGGGACCATAAACTGCACCAAACAGTCACACGTTGCGGATAGAGGGGCTTTTCAACAATAGCTCTTGGGTTTTCCGAGCCCAGATGCGACAATTTTGCTTGTTGACGAAGCCATCGAGGTGGAAATGGCCCTCATCACTCAAGATGAGTTTTCGATGGAATTCCGGATCATTTTCATGCATTTCAAGGACCCAATCAGCAAAGACTCGACGTTGTTGATGATCGGCCGGCTTTAGTTCTTGTGTTAACTGAACTTTATAAGCCTTAAGACCCAAATCTTTAAGCAAAATACGGTGTAATGACGTTTGTGGAATGCCTAATTCCAAAGAACGACGAGGAATGGACAAACCTGAGTTTTCTTCAACACTTTCGGCTACAGCAGCAATATTCTCGGTTGTTCTTGAGCGACGTGCACGGGTTTTATTCTTCACATCACTAACTTGTCCCAACAGCTCGAATTTTTCTACCAATTTCTGTATTGCGGTCCGACAAGGTGCTTCACGACGACCCAAAAATGTTCGAGTTTTACGAACCGTCTCTGCCACATTTTCACCATTTTTATAGTGAATTTTAATAATTTCAATGCGTTGTTGAATCGTGTATCGTTCCATTTTTATTAATGGCGTAGTTTCTACTTGTCAAATGTTAAAAAATGATAGCTCCAAAAGTGACATCTACCGAAATAGCGGGCTAATTAAAATAACACCTCTTATTGGAAAACCCTTTATATTGTGAAAAAGTTTTTATCGTAGGTTCTGAAAATTTAGGCAGAATATAAAATCCTATAAAATTGGTAATTGATTGACTGCCGAAAAACTTCTTTCCCCACTTGCGGTGTATGTGGAAAAATGTTTTTTTAATTAGAGCATTTTTACATTAAAATCCAGTATTCTTCAAATAACATTGCACAATACGCTATTATCCGTCTAACGCATCGATATCATTTCGATTAATAAGGTTTGGGAAAAGTATGAGCTTGGAGTTAAACAAATTTAATCATTCCCTCTACTGCTTTTAGTACTGGGTCCTCAAAATTTATATGATGTAATATTTCTTTCCATTAAATAATATAAAAATCACAGCATTTTTTTGTTATATCTTGTAACTCTTGTTCTTGAAGTAGTTTTTTATGAATTAATTCCTCCACTCCCATGAAAAATGTTCAACGGATTTGAATTTGAACGAGATCTTAAGGCAATCTTAAGTTTTGTGAGAAAGAAAAGGAGCAATTAAAATTAAAATAGTACACAAGCCCATCGAAATGCAAATGACATTTCAACCTTGAAATTACTTTATTCCATATTTCTTTTCAATAAGAGAATTGTTTTGATATGATTGAACTTGGTATATTACAACGTAGTACCACTACCAAACCACCCTTTCAAGTTCAGCCTGTACTATGTACCATGCATAGTTACGCAACTCAGTCCTTCCACCTAGGTGAATAAAAACTTTTTAATAAACTTGGTTTGCTAACAAAACGAGAAGTTTTTAAAATAAAATGGACTCCTTAATACCAAAAACGGAGTACTTTTATAAAAGGGATAGCGTACTGGAGTACGCTATTGGGTTTCGGAGTACAAATACTCCGATCGGAGTACAAACGACAGCACTGATCTGTTTACATTCGTTTTACTCTGAAGAGATTAAGTGGGAGAAACTCATGCTGGATTCTCTGATATTTTCGGGAAAAATGAGAATTTTATTTGAGAGGAACTTTACATCTCCTTTCAGCACCTTGGCCAAAGCGAAATTAATCTTTTTCTTAAAAAAGTAAGGTAGTGTGACCCAAAGTACATTATTATGAATAGTTTTATAGGATTTTGAGGAATTCAATAAGATTTTGCCGTTCGGGTAATCCTACATTCTCTCGCTTATTGTTTTTAACTCGTCTCAGTTGCACTACAATAATGCATAGCCAAGTTCTTTTCCCCCGTTCATGCAAAAGACGAAAGTATATGACATTATTTGTTTCATTCTGAAAAACATGAAAAATTCCAATTTTGTTCGGCTGCTTCCTATCTTCTTATTAGGTTAATTTTACCCTGAGTAAGTATTTCTCAATTTCACGTATGGTCGAAAATATCTTGTAGAGCGAAGGGATGGGCACGATCTGCAGAGCAAATATTACACACGGGGATTAATCTGCAAAGTATTATTTAGATAATGCATAACAACAAAGACCATGAAAGTAGCAATAAAAGTTGTACAGGCGATATGGTATGTTGTTGTTTCGTCTCCAAAGAACTTGAGCAAGAATGGGAGGTATGTACTCTTCCAGTCTAGGTCTGACCGACGAGGGCATACTACAAGAGAAATTTCTTGAGCAGCTGTTCAATACACCCTTATTCGCCAGTGTGTAAAAAACAACAGTGAACCACTACATCCTTATTCACCAGTGTGTAAAAAACAACGCGCCTGGTTATTGAAAAATGTAAACATTTCTACTTCACATAAAACAAGTATATTTCTCTTTGTCACACACATGCTCAATTTCCTTAAAGCTACATGCAATTCTTTCTTTCAAATATTATAATCATTTTTTTATTTTATTTTTTCAAATGATGTCCTATTCTCGTGGGTAATCTCTTTCTATCGATCAGCTGTTCAAGAAATTTCTCTTGTAGTATGCCCTCGTCGGGTCTGACGATGTAGGACCTACGACATTTCGAAACTTGTTCAGTAACAAATAACTTCTGGAAAATATTAATACCAAGTGACGGTGTATAAGTAATCAATACTCCATCGAATGAATCGGAAGTAATTAAGTGTTGGCAAAATCCTCGAGAATACTTCACAAGCCATGAAACAGACTCCCTCCCTACCACATGCGAGGCCAAACGGAGTCCTTACATTCTAAAATATTTGCAGTGTTCTTATGTAAAACTGACAAAAGTTTGATTTGAATTGCTCCTCCGCCCTAAGCTACTATTTATACAGAAAAATTGTGTTCTGATAATCTTAAGCTTGCTTTCTTATCTTCTGAACCGTAATAAAATTTTTATACCTTTCCTAACAAAATTATTTAAAAAAAATTTTCTTATCCAAATGACTACGATTCCTCAAACAAAAATTCTCTCTATCATGGTAATGTCGCTGCGCCGTCATGGGATGCCGTGGGGCGTGGGCTGATGATATCGAATGTAGATATGCCTACAGATTCGGACTCCCGCTGCACATACACACATGCAATTATCACTCAGATGATAGGTATTGAGTCTAAAATGGTAAGGTTACTTTGTATCAAAACTATTTTATTATTTTGTTAAGTAAAGTATATAGGAAGTGTAGCCTGTAAGGAACCAAGCTTTAAATTACTAGAAGACTATTTTCCTGTATGGATAGTAGTTTAGGCTGTATGGCATATATAAAGTCAATGTTTGGCACTTTTCAATAAATTTCAACATATAGAACATTTTAGAAAACGGACTCAAAACGCATACAATAGATTTTTGTTTAATATGGCTTGGGAATTATTCTCGAGGGTTTTGGTGTTGGTCTTTATTTAAAGAAGGTTCTAATTTATGACCTGTCCATGCAATCTCAATTGTTACAGACTACTGTACCCATGCACTGGAAGAAACGTCAGTAAGTCTCCCGATGAGTATCCAGATCGGAATGGAAGCATAAATGTGAAACGTTTATGAAGTGATTAGGTGATATCTCTCAAGATTCCCTGAATGCAATAAGATTATTATCTGGAATTAAGTCATTAGTTTGGCTACTACAATGATGCAAAAAAGCTTGATAAATTGTTTGATAACATTTATATAAATAACATCAAATGACTTGAAAAGCCATAATACGACTAACTCATCATTATTTACCAAATTGTGTCGACATAATTGCAGCAGGAAACTTTGGTCAATTTTTAAAGAGAATCTATTTTAATTACTTAATTTGAATTTTATAACGAAGTATTAGCCTGGCAAAAATTTAGTATTTTACATAAAATTATGTGAATTCACTGGCTATGTTCATTGAGCTATTTCTTTACATTATTTAGATTGAGTGGCTTTTATTTATGTACTCACCCACCAATAATTTTATATTTGGTATTTTTTCATATTCTATTGCTATGAAGTGAGTTGAAAATATCAGTACGTTTACATGAATACTTGAGTACTTGACTTGAAATCCACTTGAAGCTCAGGTAGAGGGGTTGATTGAATTAATTCCAATTACTTGACTTGAAATTAATTTTCCAATTACTTAAGTTGAAATTTACGCGTTGAATAAGCCTTTTCATGATATTTTGATTACTTCAAGTATATACTTCAAGCTCAGTTTCAAGTATACTTCAAGTATTCATGTAAACGTACATATGGAATACATGAAGCAATGCAGATCTCACAAAAATATTATCAACGTGCCAAAAAATGAAAATAAATAATTATTCTAACTAACTAACTAACTATTTGAGATTCAGGTTCCCTCCTGCTCCAACCTAAGTGCTGCCAAACTATTCGTTTGAATCAAATGTTACTTTACTTGCATCTACAAGTCGGATCTGCCTAGGTATAACAAAAAAAGCAGTAGCTTCGCACTGAAAATTGTGTTTAGTTTGATATGAATTCATTTGGTTATCAATTGTCATTCGCATAAAGACACAAATTTGTAACTGTAATACAAACACAAGAATAATATTTTTCACTCTGAATTTGCCCGACAGATCGTGTTGAATTCGGAAAGTTTTGAATTTTATTAGATAAATTTACGTTTTTACTTTCACTTTAATTTGAATAAAAATAAAACCTTGGCTTCACTATAAAAGTCATTAATATTTTCTTATGGCTCTAAATTATATAAAAAAAATGGCTTGTCTTTTGAACTTGCTCACTAGTTCCATGTGAAAGTCGGAATAAAATTATGCAGATTATTGAACTCTGAAAAAATATATTAGTAAGGTATCTCCATATGTATTTATAATTCGAAGAACGCGAAAATTATAATCGAAACGTGTTTGTAAAGATGGATCTAGGTTGGTAAAACAAACAAAAAAGATTTCTCTGTGATAGAGATTTCTAATATTTTACAAATATAATCAGAGAAAATATACTTTACGCCTTTAACCATACCCGTGTGACTATAACTACATATATCTATGTATAGATACATCATACATAAACTGAAAAGACTATAATTAGCCGGGTCGACTGTTGAGTCTTTGATTTGAAGACGAGCTAGTGTTCTTCATATTTTTTCCGTAAACGGTTCTTGGGCGGTACAAAATAAAGATTATTTTTGTATTTTGCAATCTTATTTTTTTGCAAATTCGGTAATTATGCTACAAACATAGAAGATCTCTAATCTCTCCAGTTTTCGATATTGTTTTGTTTACATAATATGCGGATGTTTAAGCCCAACCAATGGTTATGTAGGAAATTGTCTTAGCTTTTCCGTGAGATATCAATCAACTCGACACAACCCATGGGAAAAAGAGCGCTCTAAGGTCCTCCTGAAGTGCTTCTCTGGAAGCTCGTTGCGCTTCTTTTCCCTATCCCAGTTTATTGCTTTTTAACATAGGCATGTCCGCAGAGGCGCTGCTGCTCTTAAGAAGCGCTCTAGAAGCGCTCGAAATGATGACCGAAGAAGTTTTTTGAATGTGTCTTTTTGAAAGCTTTACTGAGCTTTTGGATAATCATCTCAGTGCTTCTTCCTTAATTTAATAAGAGGCCTTCAAAATAGAGAACAGTAGTAAGGCGCTTAGTGTTGGTAGATTGAGGGAATTCTCCCATATTATGGGAATTTTCACCCCCAAAAAATTGTAAAAGGGAAAAGGGAATAATCGTGTCTCTTAGAACAAAATCGTGGGAAAAATTATACACAAAAATATTGTCTTAAGTTTTACACAATAAATTGAATTTTTCTGCATAATTAAGACAACATTTATTGAGCATGGAATATTACTAAAATATAAAACATTGATACAATTTATAGCTACATATTTCTTGCAATAACACGTTCAAAACCATGAAATTAAAAAATCACGCATTTCTGAAATAAAAGCTTTGAGAACTTGAATGGGTATAAGCGACAAGACGAGAAAACAGCGATTCTGAAATAAGTACAATTTACTAATTCAAGAGCTTCTATAGCCGTCGCTTGGAAATTCTATAGAAGATTAGTCTACTGAAGCGCTTCTTCGGAAGTATGCACCACTGCCTTTCTCTATACTGATGGCCTTGCCTCATAGGGATGCTTACGGTTGCAAGCGCCCTACTACTGTTTTCGGGAAGCAGTCTTGAAGGTCTCTTATGAGATTAAGGAAGAAGCACTGCGATGATTATTCAAAATTAAGCTTTTCAAAAGACATCTTCAAAAATCTTCGTCGCCCATCATAGCATACCTCCTGGAATGCTTCTTTAGAACAGTGAAATACTTACATCTGCGTCGTAAAGAAGTAATGAACTGGGATAGAGATTGGAAGCGCTGAGAGCTTCTAGGAAAGTGCTTAGAGCGCTCTTTTTCCCAAAGGGACTCTCCAGAATATGTACTACATATAATTAATATAATGTAATGAAGAATACGAATAACGTGAACATACTTTTATAGAGGAAGAAGGCTTTCTCATGAGTGAGCTTTCTGCTTGACTGTTAGATCTGTAGTTTGTTTGAAATTGTTATCAGTAAAAATGAATTTGTTCTGAAATATTACTCTAGTTGTTCCTTCTAGTGTATTTCTATGACCTTTCGTTCAAGGGAAAAAATGTGGGAAATTACATCATAACTATGGGAAAAGTGCCCAGAAATTCCCATTTTGGAGGGAATTTTCAACAGAACCCATCTACCAACACTAATGCGTTTGCTCATGATTATTTGTGGTATTAAATTTTATGACGTTGATTAAATAAGCCAATATTCTCCCTTTTATTCTCACTTATATTAACCAAAACTTCACATTACATGCTTCAACTACTCTGAACATCACATTGAAAATGAGAGATGAGTTACTTCGTAGAATAGTGAAAAAATCCATGGTTTAGATTCGTGGAAAATTAGACGAGATCACCCCTTGTTGCACTTCAATATGCTGAAGTTCATAAAATAATTTTCTATGGAGCTTACAAGCGATTGCTCTAGAAGTACTTGAATTACTTACTTGCGCCTTTGCTAATTTTTCATGATAGATCAGTGAGTATGCTTCTAAAGCGCTGCCAAATGATGGCTAGAGAAGCGCTTAAATTGGCTCTTTCAGAAGCGCTGGTTTTTCGTCCCAATGGGAATAACCATGTCCCTTCAGTAGTGTAAAACCCGATGATTATGGATAGTAATCCCAACGGTTTCTGAGATAAAGGGACTTAAAGATATTTGGGTGTGTTTTTATAGGTCACCCTGTAATTTCTCCAAGTTACACACTATGATGATAATTTAAAATTTAATAGATAGATAATCGTTGCACCTTTCCAGTGATTTATAAATTTTTCTCCTCCTCCCCTTCGTTTTGAAATTACGGTTCACAATTACACTCTGTGCCCGAAAAGTGACCCTTTTTGCGTTTTTTACCGTTTTTCTTAAGAGGAGTCAGCACCAAGATTTGCAAGTTTCGTACATTTTTCAATACGAATTTCTGGCAAACTATTTATAGCAGAATAATGATTTATATCATAAATTAAAGATAACGAAGAAGTCTAGTAAATAATGTCGGGAAAATTAAAAAAAATGTATTGGAATGGAGATATTACCTCGGAAAGTTGTAACAAATGGTAAAAATTGAAGTTTTTTAAATCAAATTCCTGACAGTAGGAATTTTCATTTCTTTGGATTGTGACTATTTTAGAAAGATAAAGCCTGGATCTAGCAAATAATGTTTTTTTCATTTTTAGTGGTGTTTTTTTAATTATTTGACTCTACTAGTATTTGTTTTTTCTTTTTCTCCAGATATTTCACCGATAACAGAAATTGCAATATTCGTTGAAAGTTGTTGAAATACAAAGCAAAATAGTATATTTAACAATTTTGAAAAAAAAAATTAGGAGAGTTCATTCTCGTTAAAAATTTTCAATTTATTTGAATTGCAAATATTCATTTCTCGTCTTAAATTGTCGTATGTTGCGTTTCTGTCTTTTACGCTAGATGTCTCTAATGTGGTCTGTGGTGTAGTTCTAGGCTAATTTTATATGAATTTTCGGCATACTTCTAGTATACCTGAAAACGCAGAATTTTGGGTACAAAGTGTAATAGGTCATTTTAAAGCTAAGCCTTTGGGCTTTTTAAATATGATATAAAAAACTGGCCTTGATGACGTATTTTTTGATAAAAATAGTATGTAGTTAAATAAAAAATAAAAGGAGTTAAAATTCCGAAATTTTAATTTTGTTGAACCGTAACTTCAACAGTAAGGGAAGCAGGGGAAGGTTTATAGACTATTGGAAAGGTTCAACAATTATCTATCTACTAAATTTTAAATCATCATAATAGGGTGTAACATGGAGAAGTTACAAGGTGATCTATAAAAACACATCCAAATATTTCTAAGTCCCCTTATCTGGAAAACCGTTAGGATTTCCCCCCACCATACATAAATTTTTTTTGTCGTCAAGTATAACCTATTCATAGCCTTCGGGTTTTACACCATGTACGGGATACCCTGTATAAAATGGGGTGTGCTGAAGACAAAAGAAAATTCTTCCTGTGAGGGATGAAGTTCAACTGTCCTAAGTTGTTAATTTTACTTTTCTCATTTGGGTATGTTTGTTTGCGGTATTGCCCCTGTATATAGAAATTCAGGGTAGATCCGTAAGCTTTGCACTTAGAATACTTGTTTCGTGCAAAAAAAACGATGTTAAAAGATTTTTTTTAATTCAGTTGTAGGGATTGCAATAGCAGAACAGAGTTACAGCACCAAAATGGTGGCAAAGCAACGAGTCATTACCTCGAGAAATCTGAATAAACATTTTCCCGAGGAGATGATATTCCAAGATCTCCAAGGAACCCATATTTTATGATTTTCTTTCTGAGGATTTTTACAAAGTTGGCAACGTACGCTGATATACAACAACTGGAATATTATGTCACTCCAAAGATAAACAGTATCCCAAGATGCAAGTTGTAAAAAACGTTATACTTTGATCTCTGAGGTAATATTCTTTTGAAAATGTGTATGCATGCGTTGTCAGTTCCTTGCTGTACACTTGGCTTTTTAAAAATGCCCACAGGAAATAAGTAAAAAAGCTAGAATTGGTCTAAGACCAATTCTAATGATACCCTAGATGAATGCCCGTATGTGATTTCGTATGGTCACCCATTTGAGCAAGCTTGATTTTTGACGTAGTTCTTCGCATATATTTCTAGAACGCTTCGTCGGCCAGAAAAAATGGTTTCATATTCTGAGCTTTGCAGTATAATAAGAACGTCTACAACTAATCCTTTTCAGCTTATACGTAAAAATCCCAAATTTTTATATGGCAACACAGAGAAGGAGTCGCCCGATTTAGCCCATTTTGAAATTATATTTACTATTTTCATGAAGGCACTGTGTACAAAATTTCAGATCTCTACGTTGAAGCGTTCTCAGGCAGTGTTCAAATATAACGAAATTTTATGGTAACCCTATGAAGGAGTTACCCGATTTGTCGCTTTTTCGAACTTAAGTTTACTTTGTTTTAAAAAGCGCGCTCTAAAAATTTTCACCGATGGCTCTCTTACTAAAGAGGGAGTCGGTGCTAGCATGTTTTTTTTTCTTGAAGCTAATATTGGGTTGGCGCACTACTGTCTTCCAGCCTGAAGTCTTCGTCATCGCATTAGCAGTGAAGACAGCCCTTGATATGGAAATCAAGGGAAATGTCATTGCTATCCTTTCGGAAAGTCAGGCAGCCTTGATGGTTCTAAGTGGCCCTCGCATAACATCTAAGTTATCTGTATGCATGTGATTATTTGTATTTCAGCTAAGACCACGCTCGTAACAACTGGTGTCAGAAGGGGGATAAATTCGTGAAATAAAATGGTGGCATTGGAATTACAACAAAAATTGTGACTAATTTTAAGCTTTGAAAACGGAAGGAATGTCTCAGGATGCGCATTCATTTTCGAAGATATTTCGCAAGAACCTGAAGCTGAATAAGAGTCTGCAATGAACATGGAACAAACTTTGGGTGCTTTAATGAGAAAATTGGAGTTTTTATTAGCTCTGCAGATGAAGAATGCTTTTGAGGAACAACAAAAAATCTCTTGAAGAACAAAAGTATGTTAGAAAGAGCAAAAGAACTCTGTGGAAACCCGTTTGGACGACCAGAAGAATTCTTTGGAAGAACAAAAGAATTATTTGGAGAATTGTCTAGAAACTAAGTTTGGAGGAACAGAAAAATTTTATGAAAAATTCATTAAACGAACAAAATTTTAAAATTGAAGGAATCGAGCAGAAAGTGTCGGAAGTTCATGGCCACGGAACAGCTTGACAACTTTAAAGTAGATTTGGAGAGGATAAAGCATCGGCAACCTCGGCACGAAGAATTTGAAATATCCGGTGTAGGCAGAATGAAACCTCCAATATTTGAAGGACAAAATTCGTGGTATATTTTTAAGAGACAATTCGAGGGAGTTTCCGAAGTAAATGGATGGAATGAAATACTATAGCTTTGGTATTCGCACTTCGAGGTCCTACGTCAGAGCTATTACAAACTATACCGATTGAAAAGCAATGTGATTACTCTTCATTAATACAGGCGATAAAACTCCGTTATGGAGATGAACACACTCAGCAAGTATATATCGCCTGAAGTTACAGAACAGAATTCGAAGACACGGCGAATTACTACAACTGCAGGTTGATGTGGCTCCAGCGTAAATGCGAAATTTCTTAATGAAGCAGAAAGGAAATGTATAAGTATAATGTCAAAGCCCCATTGGAAAGGAGCGTTGATGTCCACGAGGCCACGAGAGTAAAATTAATAGTAAATACCGATCGGATGAAAACTCGCTATGGCTTACGTGCTAATTCAGCAAGATTTAATATAGGTGATCTTGTTTGTCTGCTCAACCCGAAACGACGTAAAGGGCGTCCTCCAAAATTACAACAATACTGTGAAGGACCGTATTCAGTCGTAACTAGAATTAATGACGTGGTATACAGGAGTCAGCGTGGTACAAGAGGCAAACAGAAAATCGTTTATCTGGATCGCTTTTGTCAATACTGCAAGCATCAAGATCATAGACCACCTGTTGTTTGGGACGAACAATTTTAAGAAGGGAGCAGTGATACCTGCAATAGGAAAGGACTAGTGACATCAATGGTTCGGACAAAAACAACCTTAGGACAAGCGACATCTAATGATTGGGACAGTAAACAACTTTAGGTTCGGAGAATCGATGTTTCTGGAATGGAATTTTCGGGAAGGTTCTGGGAAAATTGTGGAGTATAAATACACTGCTTATCACCGCCAAGAGTGAAGATAAAAATTGCGCTTTTTATCAGCTGCCTTCTAAGGAATATTGACCACTTCTCCCGAACAACCCTGGTAAAGAATTACCAATTCAAGAGCCTTCCCCCAAGGCTTCAGAGTCTATATAAATATAAGGAAAAACTGCGGAAAATCCTTAACCGCATTTACCACAGAACCCTCAATACCCAAAATTCTGCTTTTCAGTCCGTTCTTTCCCAAGTCAAGTGCTTATCAGTGATAATAGATGAGCAAATTTAACTGTTCTGCGATGAACAGTTAAGAAAAAAACTCGAGAAAATAAAACCAGGCCCACAGACCTTTGATAATATTAACAAAGTCTGTTCTAGGAAGCCGAAACCGAAGAAACTCTATCACTTCCACAGGAAAAGTGCAAGACCTTTGCAACATTTTTCCGAAACACCTTCAAAGACAACTTAAGCCTGAGAGACCTAACCTTCCCTTTTGAAGTAGATACGTGTGTTAGCACCTTCCTTATTGTTAACGAATCCATACCACAAGCCTTTTCTGCTGTGGACAACCCAGCAATGTACGCATCAAGACACCTTTCCCAAACCCTCCCCAACTCTACGTCTTAACTAAGACAATAAATAGCAAAACATCGAGCGGCCCTGATGAAATTTCAAATTCAATTATCGAAAAGCTACCTCCCATAGCACTCGATTTCCTTGCAAGCATTTTCAACAATTTTATAAATAATTGTTACGTCCCGGAAAAATGGAAAATCTCACGAATTTTCCCCATCTCGAAAAAATCTTCGTCTAAAGACATCAAGGAATTTAGACCAATCTCCCTCATCTCAAATTTGGGAAAGCTTTTTGAAAAGTTATTCAGCAACAAATAACAATTACATCTGAAGAAAAGCACATCCACCAAGATTCTCAATACGGCTTCAAGTCTAAACATTCTACATTCCTCCACCCTTTACTATAATTCCAAACGGATGCTACAAGAGCTCTAAACAGAAACGATTGCACGGTCGGGTGCTTTCTCGACGTTGAAAAGGCTTTCGATTCAGTTTGGACGGCAGGGATAATATTCAAATTAACCCAATTCGGTTTTCCTCCACACCTAAACAGACTTTTCACAGTTTCCTAACTTCTGGGAAATTCTATGTGGAACTCGATGACCACAAATCTCCGCTCAAAGCAATTGCAGCAGGAGTCCCCAGGGCTCCATATTGGGCCCAATACTCTTCAATCTCTGCACCTCAGACCAACTTCAAAATGAAAGCGGCACAACGCTCCTCTTCGCCGATGACTCCCTTACATACGCCCAATCTCGTTGCGCGCTCTTGGTGGTCAATAAAGTCAACCTACATCTCAGCAAGCTCAACTCCTACCACAAAAAATGGGGGATCAAAATTAACGTCCAAAAGTCCGAATTTATCTGTATTCGGAAACCTAGCACCCGGCGAAACCGCCAAGTCGCGTCGCTAAAAAAAAAAAAAAAAAAATGCCCACACAAACAGCGAAATATCTAGGCGTAAATTACCATAAACTCTTACGATTCAATAACCATGCTAAAGCAACCATTAGCAAAACCAATTTCGTGTACAGCCTTATAAGCCTTATAATCAATGTGAGGGACGGACTCACAACGCAGACAAAACTACTCATGTACAAGCAACTAATAAGGCCTGTCATCACTTATTGCTATCCAATATGGCACACAATTTCCCCCCACTTATATGGCCCGCCTAGCAAGCTCGAAAGAAATATTCTTAGAGCTTGCATATAGAAGAGCCAACGGAAAGTACTATCGCAACGAAGTATTATACGAGGTAGCCAATATAACTCCTATCAAGGAGTATCTGTTCGATATAACGAAAAAACAAGTCGAGAAAATCCCTATCCACACAAACGCACTCATAAACAACTTCCCGTATCTTCTCATACCGGCAAATTTAAAATACCTATCACCCTTGCTTTTGGCACAGCCAGATGTTATAAACATGTACCTCTGTGAGGGTAGAATAAGTTTTTATGATACTAAAGGAGATAACTACAGGGGGTAATCCCAAATAAACCTGCCAATATAGGAACTTTCCAGTCCTTAACTTCCTAAAGATCTGAAAACATATCCAATCCTCACTCCATCCCAGTCCCTCCCAAATTTAATAACAAACTCTAGCGGGAAATTCATTTACTACAGCAGATGTAGCGCAGCAGCTGTATGAAAAAGAACCAACAACAACACGAGAACTGATCAAAAACCAAACCAAGGATCAAAAAGAAGAAGAGAGAAGGCATCAAACCGAACTGAGGGCCAAAGACAAGCCCCAACGCCCTAAACAAGACAATCCGAAGGATGTAAAAAATCATCAAAACAAATCCAAAGAAAGAAGACAATGAAGAGTATTGAAAGGCGCAAAAAGCTTGAACTTGACTGACTGGCCAAGAGTGAGTCTTGTCTCAGACAGTAAAGTGAACGTAGTAAACAAACGAAAGTATTGGATTGTGATAATTTGAAGTAGAGTACTAGCGATAATTAAAGTAGTGTTGATTTAATAGAATAGAATAGAATAGAAAAGTATTTGTTAAAGAACTTCAGCTTACGCTACGTTACAACGTTAAGTACATCGAGTATACAATAGATATTGACAATATGTCGAATGAATACAAAACTTAGAAAAATAACAAAAATGCAACGAACAAACTCAATGCAGTAGAAAACTATCTGGGTAGTAGTATTAATAACGAGTGATAAAGTTATACCACTTAAAGTAAGGTTGATGTAGTGCAAAATACAATAAGAAAGAAAAAGAGAATATAATGAAGTAGAATAGAATAAGATGAGCTAAACTAAAATAAAATAAAATAACAAAAGTATGATAAACAAAATAGAGTAACGTATAAAATTTAAATTAACACCCTAGAGTAATTGCACAGAACATAATGATACTAAATACAACATAACCAGATAAAAGTTCAGAAAATTCAGAACTGACCGCATTTTTATTTTTTTTATTATTTTTTTTATTTTTTTTTTAACTTATTATAAAATTAGGAATAGGAATAAAGGATATGCTCATAAGAGCGCCACATGTGTAAAAGATGCATTACCGCAAGCTTCTTGAACTGCTTAATAGAGGATATATTCCTGATAAATTCAGGCAGTGAATTCCACAGGAAAGTTCCCTGACCAAATAAACCATTGGAACCAAATCGGGTATGCGTTCGGTGTGAGAAAAGCCTGGAGGTATTGAGAGAGCTCCATGAGAGCAATTCACATATGTACCTCGGTAGCAGGTTCCACGTGCCTTTATGAATCAAGCACAAAACTCTGAGCTAAAAGAGTTTGGTAAGGAAGCCGGGCGTAAAAAGCTGCAACAACTGAGAAACATGAGAATGCCTCTTGAGACGATAGATGTATCGTACACAGCATTTGAGCGCTCTGTTCAGTTTGGCTATTTCAGAGGGCTGTAACGGATAAAAAGCAGCATCAGCATAGAAAAAAAAGCGGCATGATAAGAGCTTATACCAGGGACAGCCTAAGGGATTATGGCAGGTGGTACGAGATTGCATATAAAGAACGGAGGCCATAGTAAATTCTTGAGCACATCGTGCTCACTTGAGACCGCCAAGTGAGTTGGGGGTCCATAAGCAGGCCAAGATTCTTGACATGAGAGCTCATTAGAGGATTGATCTGGTCATATAGACGCAGAATCGGAAGTGTGTCAGCAAGCCTAGGAACATTGGCTCGGACAGAATATCTAATGGCTTGGGTTTTAGCAAAATTTAGGTCACCAACCGGATATATTATCAAGAGTAAAATTGAGCTCATCAATCAATGACGGAAGATCGTTCATACTGGAAGCCTTATAAATCTGAAGATCATCTGCGTATAAATGGTCATCCAGCACCGAGGTGATGTCATTAATGTAGACGGAAAACAGAAGCGAGCCACAGGACAGCACCCTGCGGGAACTCCTGAGGGGAAGGCCGAGGGGTTGAGCGACCACCATCACTGGCAACAGCAAAACTTCTTTCAGCGAGATAGTTGCATATGAGGTCATGCGGAACAGAGTCAAATGCCCTGCTGAGATCGGATTACATTGTTGCCCTCATCACACAATCTGCGAATATCAATAGTGACCTTAAAAAGTGCAGTGGTGGTGGCCATTGTCATCAATGAATTCGGATCAGCAATGAGTACTTCGAAGAAGTTTGTGAATTTTATAGTAAGTAGTAAACAGTACAAGGGGGGATATAGCGCGGGGCGATCGGGCGATCGCCCCTGTATCCGCTCTTGTACTGTTTACTACTTACTATCAAATTCATAAACAATCGATCGCCCCCCCCCCTTAGAGCTCTAATAAATCTAAATTTATACTCTAATCAAATGAAATACAAAATACAAAAAAAAAATCTTTTTAAATCTTCTAAATCCGCATTAAAAAAATAGAAAATAATTGCTCCCTTCACTTAATGAATACATCACAAAAGTTCTCTAGAGTTTCCTTCATTTTACATTTAATTAAATATTAAAATTATATTACATTTGTGTATAAATTTTAAAATTTTCAAGGTATATAAATAAAGCAAGATCTGGGGCCGATTTTCGCAACTATGAGTTTACGCGTGCACACAAAATTTTGTTCCGATTCCGCCAAAAATGGAAATTAGTTTTTCTGTCAAAATTGTGTACACTTTAACTGATATTTTCTCCCCGCCATTTTGGTCGTGAATTTTGAAGAGGTACCTGTGAGTTTTTGTCAAGCGTTATTTTCAAAATTATTTGTTATATTATTTATTTTACCTTTTTCTAAGGCGTAGTCGCCTTAGTACTAGTGAATTCATGTAACTCATTTCTTATAACTGAACTTAACTTCTTCCAAAAAAGACTATTTTCTCACTCAAACAACATTCAGCACAGAAAAATGTTCATTCAGCATTTAGGTAAGTGTACACTTTCCTGCACGGTGAGTTTTTTAAATCGTGTGCACTGGTAAATTTTTCACAGTAGCGGAATCTAGTTTTAACACTACAGGGAATAATAATGAAATTTTGAACTCTTAATGTTTATCAAAATACTTAATTAAATTACGTTGCTTTGACTTCGCTTCTTTGTGTACCATGAAAATTTAAAAATTTATACACAAATGTAATATAATTTTTCTTTTTTAGTCATAAATTATTCTCAAAAAATTTAAAATTATATTACTAAGGAATTTTCAGTACAAACAAAATGTTGCACTTTTTTGTGATCGAAAGCTCACAAAAGCCACGTATTTTGATGAAAAGTAGATGTTGTGAAAATTATCATAGCCGGGGTAATTAATTTCAGATTCAGTTTTCCTGCAAATATTTAATTTAATTTTATACATATATTAACCCTATCTAATTAGCATTCCCCGAAAATTTCTTTAACCATATAATTTGGAAGAAATTTCAGTCCAGCCCAGGAAATTATGGTATTTGAACGAAATGCAAGTGACCTTTATATGAAAAACACCAGCAGTAAGACAAGCAAGAAGTGTATAATGCCCATTTTATGTGAGACTAAATTTTACTATGTTTACGGGATCAAAAACTTATATTTTATAAAGAAAAGAACTCCGGCGATATCTGAATGCTAATGAAATTTTCATGCTGCAACGAAAAGAGAAAGCTATATAGAGCGGTCACAGCTGTTAGCAAGTGCGGTTATTGATGGCGATGGGGCCGACCTTCCCCCCCCCCCCCCTAGCGCAAATATCTGGATCCGCCCTTGAAACAGTAGCGTGTAATAAAGAGAAGTATTGTGTTTTGAATAACGAATGCTCGTAACAATATATTCATAATAAAATGAAATAAGCTTGTGAAATAAACAAATTTTAAGGTCATATCCTGGAATCTTAACTGTTATGGGACTTTTAGAAAAAATCTTGAATCTTTTTTTTTTAGTTCAAAAGATTTTAATATAATCAACAGATTTTTTGGTTAACACTTGGTGAAACCTCATTTTCATTCAAGAAAAACTCAAACACTCTTCTGATGTTGATCTACTAGATCGAAACGCATTAGGCTAGGTGTAAATTATTTTGCAAAAATTTACTTTAATTTTTGTGAAAAATAGCAACAAGTGCTTAAATTTGTCTTTTATGTTATAAAAGACTTCTAAAATTTTAGATCATAAGATATGTAAAAATAAAAGTCTTTTGGGTCTCTTATTATAAGATTTAAATTAATGAAAAACTTCGGTAACAGTTATAACTAACTATAAAATAAGGAATTCTGTTAAAATTCTTATAATGAGACTTAAAAGTTTTTTTTAGCAATTATTAATTATTTGTCAGTACTTCTCAAGTAGACCAAATCAGTTTTGATTGGACTTTAAGTTGATTTCCAAAAATAACAGTTATTTTCGGTCCCTGGTCATATCACGAAACGTGACATTTTTATATATAATATATTTTTATAAAGTTGATAAACTTGTCAGATGGCCGGGTTTTGAAACATTTACCCTACAGCAAATTTACATACAAGCCGTGCTTATATCGCTCAGTGTTATAAATACAGACTTCACATAAAAAGTTCAAATAGGTGAAAACAATTTTAAATTTATTGTTGAAGGAGAAAAGTATGGTACAATTGTATACGTTAAGCAACACACATTAATTACGTAAACAATAATAATTACTCGACACTAACGAGGAAGATATTTTTGTAGAACTGCTTTTTATAAAATAACCAAGTTACACAGGTCGCCAGTAATCTTGGTCACATTAATTAATTGACACTTGGATGTAAGATAAGAGAAATATGTTTTTGGTCTTAACTCATATTAGCAGTCTAGTTGCACGTACACACATATATATACATATATGTATATGTATATAATCGTAGCTAGCTTTCGAAGTTTTATCCAAAACTCACAAAAGTTCACACATTTCTTTTTTCCAAATAAAGAAATCATTTTGATTGTATAAAGTCTTTTCATTGCAATTATTCCTTTCTGAAAGCTTTAATATTTTGGTTTCTTGTTAATCGTTTACTTAAATATATATGTAAGTATATACAATATATATAAATATGTATAAATGAATATATATGTAATATATACAAATATTGACGTGTTTTCTTAATGGTCATCACATTTTGTGCTTTTATTCGGAAGACGGAACTGAATTGGTCAGAACCCTTGAAATAAGGACAGAGACTGTCGAAACATTGACCTCAGCAGCACATTTGTCTTGGTCAGCGATACGTTACCAATATACATCATCCATAACTTGCAACACCTAGTACCTACCTACCACCATGTGAATTATATCTAAACCGGTTTCTTATTAAAAGTTAATCTCCACTAAAACTGAAATGAAGACTACTTTTCTTGCCGTTGCCACTTCCCAGTGAAATCGTTGACTCAAACATTTCAGTGGAAGACCACAATTCAACTGTTGCATATCAAAAGGTAGTTGAGCTTGAGCAGCGCAGTAGTATATTGTTGTAATATTTAATTAACAAATTACCTGAAGTAAAGTTTCAAAGTTGGTACTGTGAAATAAGTCGAGGTACATACTTAATCTATATAAATTCATTAGTGCTATACTAAAGAAACCAATATGAGGATTGAAGAGTTCGAAAGTGAAATGAGAGTTATTATATAATTAGTAATATGATTTGTATTGCAATTGTAAATTTCATAAATTAGTGTCCAATTATTAGTAATTGCATGGTAAGAAGCCGACGCACGCATGCTAAGTAAAAAGTATTTGTTTTTCCTTTGAAATTGCAAGTGGTGCTATTCGATTATAATTTGAATCCAGTTTGTTGGGAAATTCCAAGTGAAATTTTTTTGTTTTTGGATGTATACGTTACCATTCTTGCGTCACCGAACAACATATTTCGCAAGTTGAGCTGAAATAGTTGTAAATTATTAAAGTTTTTAAAATTAAGATCCAACTAAAATTAAATACCATTAATAATTAATGAAATCAATGTACATAAAACTAATTAGCATGAGCTTGGACTACCATAGCCATGGTTTTTTTATGCTTCATATCTGAACAAACTTCAAGATCAGTTCAAAATGAAAATCCAACAACAATTCAAGATCTTTGGTTCTATTATCAAATGCAAGCAAGCTTTCCTTATTATCTTGAAGACAATTTTCATCTGTATTGAAATGGCGCACAATACGAAATAATGATTAATGCATTTCGTTCGGCCGAGGTTTTTTTCCATCAAGTTTTACACTGAGTAGGTTAACCTACATATTTTTTTTGTACTTGAAATAAACAAGGTGAACTCGAAATTTCAAAATTTTTAATCATCCTATCGGAGATTTTAGATTTGATGGTTAACTACAGAGCCATCTAGATCCCATCGATAAGATACAATTTAAAAATTTAATCATAATTTTTTAAAGTTTACGTTATACGTACTTAGATTTACACTTAATTTGATCGTTTCGCAATAGCGACTTTGATCTTTTATGGATATTATAGATTAATCAAAATGAATTCAAAAATCAATTTATCATATCGTTGTAAAGTGTTGACAGTATTTGACAAAAGGAATTGAAATTTCCTCTTTACTTTCATAATCAATGCTTGCTTATCGTTTTTTGTCCATTACATTTTTTTTTTCTAATTGAAGTATTTCGTGTTAATCCAATCAATATTCAATGTTACTAACAGATTTAATCTGACGTTGAAGTCATCTTGATTGATCATTTTACCATAGTGATGAGAAAATTGGAAATAGAAGTTTTAAATTAAGAATACCAGGCCCGGAAATCAAGACAATTAAGACATGTTGTTGACAACGCTATTTTATCAAGCAGTTACATTATTTGAATTTTAGGAAAATTTAAGTTTAATTCTGATATGAAATGTGCTAACACTAACTATAATTTAAAAGCAGAAAATAAAAATTTAAATAAAAATGAAGGAATAAAAACTATACTAATGCGATTTCAATTGCAATTAATAAAACAAATGATTACTTGAGATTGAGAAGCAAATTAGATAGATTCAGTTCATTTTTGTATACTCTCAATATATGCAGATACTTGCGCTGCGGTTTTGTGTAGATTATTATATTTTGCGACTTTTAGAGGTGGGCTGTCGTGATTTTTTTTTATCATTATATGTAAAGGCAACATCAATGCCAGTGAACGCCGAGAATAATTTTCGTTGGTTATACAATTGCAATGAATCTTTCAAAATTCTCTTTGCGATTTATTATTTAATGACTCCAAGGCTAGCACGTCAGGTATGGATGTATACTTTGACGGTGCATCGTCCGCCCTCATCATCTCCAAGGCTCCACTCAAATTGCACCCGGCAGGGCTCTAATGAAATTAAGAACTCTCCCTGTCTACTTAAGCAGTTTATTTGAAAGGTGCGAGCAAAGAAATCTGTATCGTGTAACCACCGAGAGTGCCTGCCAGTTAAAAGAGAGCGAGTCACCATTTTTGGTCTCCTTCCCGCATCCTCTGCAGGTTATCAATCAGTCCCATCCCCATCCTGTATCTAGGTACCTTAGGTGCCCCCTCTGAGAGAGGAGTGCGCAGTGAGCATGGACTCTAGCATTTTCAAGTACTCAGTATTTTTGTTTTTGTGCCATGTGTTTATCAAGCCAAAGTTGTCTTTATTAAGGTATTTTGATTCAATCTGAAATCCGACTGCTTCAGGACGCGCGAGTCTGTCTGCCTTTTCGTTCTCGCTGACATCACTATTCACTGGGGCCCTGGCACCCATTAAACAAGTAAAAGTTTTACACTCCAATATCAATTTGGTTTGATTAAGATTTTTACAGCAGCTGGGCTACCCGAACAGATAGTGTTTATTGTTTTCTGTACAAGAATTGCGGAGACATCGTCCCAGAGCTGCGATGCACCAGAGTTCATTATTGGCACCTTCATGAAGGTGTGGCTATATTCCCTCACGAAGCTCTGCTGATGCAAAGCTGCCACCATCAGTAATCACAACTAGGGTTCCCTCCGCATCTAGTGCTGGGCTATCGTATGATGCAAGAGTGGTTTTATTTGATAATAAAGGGAAAAATATTTATTTTGTTCCAACGATTAAGGCCGAAACAGCGATCTGCTCTGATTGTTCTCAGCTATAGAGTTCTTGTGATATTAATATATACCTAACAATGAAAATTAGTTAAAAACAAAATTATTTATTAAAGTCATTTAAATATGTGAAATTGGAAGAATTTGAGTTGTAGATCATATATTCTAGCATATGCGTAATGCGATTTAATTGGCAATAATAAAGCATAACTTCGGTCTAGTTAAAAGGAAAAAATCAGTTTGGTCGTATAGATAAACAAGACCCGAACTTTTTGGTCTTGATTCTACTATATGAACCAAACGCGACCTAATCAGTTTCGTACTAAGGCATAATTTGTTTTAGACCAAAAATTCATTTCATAATATCAAAAAGCAGACTTATACTTAAAAATTAATTAAGAATTACTCAAACTTTTATACTATATACTATACCAGTTTGGGTCTGCACTACTGTTGTTTTTGGTGATTTATCTAGCCGGTGTGTGCTCTGAATGGCGCCTTCCGCATCTCGTCATCGTTATTTTCTCTTAACGAAGCCTTGCATTTATATTATTAATTTTTTTTTCAATAAGGAATAACCGAACGCAGATTACTTTGAATAATGAAAAAAAACAAATAAGTAAAAAAGCTAGAATTGGTCTAAAACGAATTCTTATGATACACTAGATGAATGCAGATATGTAATTTCGTATGGTCCTTTTGTGGAAGTCCGATTTAGTTCATTATTGAAACTGTATTTATCATTCTATATATATACCTACATATTATGAAACCGCAGGGATATTTCAGATCCCTACGTGCGTCGACGCGTTCTCAGGCAGTATCCAAATATATAGTGAAAAACGAAATTTTTGTATGGTAATCCTACGAAGGAGTTACCCGATTTGTCTTATTTCCAAAATTAAATTAAATTAAATTAACTGTTTTTTTTAAAGATCCGTGTGCACAATTTCAGCTCTTTAAGTACTCGCGTCCTCGAGTAATCATGAGTACAGATATACGGACTTACAAAAATCACAATAACTTTTAATATTATGCTCTACCAGCATTATTTCTGTGCATTACAAAGGGAATGACAAACAGTGCAGTTATAAAAATTGTGGAATGCATCCCGCTCATTGGCGTAACTAAAAGTTTTGTCTTTTGCAGGCCAGGTGTCCCAACTTTTGTACATAGGCTTTAACAAACATGCTTGCGAAATATACCAGATCATGGGTGTTTTCAGCTATTGACTGATTTTATATCCATTGCTAATAATACCTAGAGCCAATGAAATTGCATAGGTTAAAAAAAACATTAAGTTTTAATATCTAGTCTTTCTACGTGAAATCTTACATTTAGTACTTTTAATCCACTGCAAATGTAGGTACTTGAGTGCATTCGGGGCGTTTCTAATAAGAAAAGCTTTTGAGATAGGGCCCTCTTTTTCGAGATGCCTATGTCAGAGGCCAGAGGAACAACGATCAGTTTTCAATTGCTCCCCATCAGCATTCAATCAATTTGATAAGCGATAAAATCGAGACCAATGGCACGAGTACTTACAAAATAAGACTTGATTCCTTTTCTTTTTTAGGGTTCCGTACCCAAAGGGTAAAAACGAGAGCTCTATTACTAAGCCTCCGATGTCCTTCCGTCCGTCCGTCTGTCTGTCTGTCTGTCACCGGGCTGTATCTGATGAACCGTAATAGATATGTAGACAGCTGAAATTTTCACAGAGTGTGTATTTCTATTGCCGCTATAACAAAAAATAATAAAAATTAAATTAAATTAAAAATTGAAGAAACGTGATTTTTCGATATTTTTTTGATAGTTTTCTTTTCATTCATTATTAGGCATTCTTTTTTCAAATGACGCCTACTTTCATTTGAAAAAATAAATAAAAAATACATAGTGTTAAATGTTGTACGTTGTACGATGATACGGAACCCTTCGTGTCGAGTCCGACTCACACTTAGCCGCTTTTTTTGTATTTCTTCCACCCTTTTCTTCACCTTATTGAGCGAGAAATTCAATAAGTGCCTATAGATAGGCAATTTGATTTTGTTAATGCTCTTTTTATAAATTTCAGTTTAATCGGACATACGAACAAAAAATTGTATTTCGGGGGGGGGGGGGGCGGTCGACATTAACCGTTTGGGAGATACAGGGTGATTAAGAAATTATGCTAGTTTTTCACAAAACATCCTGTATATTAAAAAGAACAGGGTGTACTGCCGCTGTCAAGAGCTCACGGTATGTAGAACTTCATGGCCTTTCCAACGGTTGCTTTAACTGGTCTAAAGAAGTAAAAATTACGGGTTTTCTTAAACTGTGTGTAAACTGTGGAATCTCCTTGCTCTTTAATTTGACCCATTACACCCTCTGTGTTATCTGTAACCGTTATAGAGTTATTAGGTCTTAACCTATTCTCAAAGATAATTTGAGTCCGCTCAACTTAAATGATGAGTCAAGATTTGAGTCCGCTCAAGCCGCACAAGCAGTCATTCTGCGCAATCAGTGAGTCCGCTCAAGTTTCGAGCGATAAACCACCGCTCAAGTGTTGAGAGGACTCAATGATTGAGCGGACTTAGTCCTGAGTTGAGCGATGAGTTGTGATATGACAAATGAGTCCGCTCATTTACAACCCTGAAAATAGATTCTATTCTAATTTCGCGCTGGCATTTCCGGAAACATACAAACTCGAGTTTCGAACTACTAGCATGTAGAAGGCGTGGAAGGAGCTCCATATTTTTTTTATCATAACTAAAATGTTTTAATGTTAATTTCTGATTTAATATATTTTATGAATGCTAATAAAAAGCAAGAGGTATTTTTTGCAAATTTCATGATTTAAAAACAAAAAAAAAATTACGTTAATTTGTATCTAGTTTCGATGCAATCTGATGGTGCAACAGGTGTCTCCTTTTTCGAATTTATTATTTAGCGTTGCTATGATATTTTGTTATATTAATTTCAAAGTTCGAATTACACTCTGCTCTGGCCTCAAAGCTCGCTCTACACCACTCTGCATTATGGTGAATGCCGCATAAATCTTAACAAAGGGAGATGTTGTGTATGTTCTGCAAAAAATCTGTTTTTGACATTCTAAGTGTTCTACTTAAAATAATTTTTTCCGGCATTGTTACGTAAAACAGTTTTGTTTCATTTTTTGCAGGTCGATTGGATCTTGATTGCTGCAGTTTAAATTTCCCCATAGTTAATTCATTGGTAAGATATTTAACTAAACTATTAAAGCCAATGTGTCTTTTATTGATAATTGAATTTAAACTCCTGCGCCAGGGGCTTCTTCATTATTTTGTGTCCTGGGAAACGTGTCAACAACATTAGCATTACAAATACGTAATAATCTGTTCAAATCAGTGCTGGAGGCAATGTTAAGTTGGAAATAATAATCTCGCATTGTAATAAAATATTTTTTATTTCACGCGCGCGAATTAAAAAATATTTTATTTCAATGTGAGATTTTGCGAGATTTTAATTTGCGAGATTATAGAAACAAGATTTTTATTATGTGAGATTTTAAAATGCGAATTTGTGGTCAATCGTACACAACCCCAGCTTTTGTCCACCGTTGAACCCAAACCCAGGCACCAGTGCATGCGAAATAATCACAACAGAAGGAATAAACTAACTATGCATCGGCGCGCGCGCGCTACTATCCATCTTTACAAAATTCCTCGTCTGTGGCTGTATTCTGTAACACGGAGAGTTGGGGAATTTGAAATATAATAATTTTCGTTTTCCCCAATTAAAACTCCTTAACTCTACATTCGCGATTCTCTAACATATTTAGAGAAAAAGTGCGAATCGCCAGGGTATCAGATTCCATTCTAGAGGGTTGACATTTTTTTTATATTCGAGGTGCATGTGTATTACCTAGATAAAATGAAATGTTTTTTTATGAGGGTAGCTTTTGAGGGAGGGTAGGTTTTTTGAAGTTTTCCAGTATAACGGAAGATTGGAGAGAAGGAGAGTAATGCATATGGTATAAAAAAAAACGGGAGCTCGGGGCGAATACGATAGCGGAGAAGAGAAACGGATTAACAGAAATTAAAAAAAAAACAGGAGTTTCAATAACTCGCAGGGATAAGCTCACTATCTGTAAGATCATTAAAAAAACTGAAAAATTACTTTGATAATAGGTATGCATGGGTGTTATGGGCTATACTTTATTTCGATTAACGGTAATTTGCAGATTTGAGGGGCCTCGGTGGTAAATTTCCTTGTCGCAATATTGATGGACTCTAACTGTGTGGGAGGTTCGCACAGTATTGGAGCTTTTTCCGACGAATTTAGGTTCTAGAGTACAAAAATATGGGTGAGCAATTTCTGGGGGAGGGGTTGGGGTCCTACTACCCATCATAGGGGGTTGTCCAAAATACGTCATGTTTGGTATCAAATTAAAGAGGGAGCAGAAAGTAATCGAGCAGTGTATTTTGTTTTTGATCGTTTTAACGTCATAATTGACTTTTCACCGCCGAAAAAAGTATTTTTTGCACTAGGGTCATATATACCCCACTTCCTATATTTTGCATATATTTTTCCGTTCTTTATTTCACATCCATTAGTACTCTGAAGCTGAACATCTTTTTCGTAAGAATTGAAATTCCACGACTGAAAATTTGTCCATATTTGTACCAAAAAACAGCCATTATTTCACCTTTAGCGGGTATTTTGAGACACCAAAATCCATATTTCTCCATAGATTTCCATAACTTGGTTTTGTAAATATAGCCATGATATGCGGTGATTACATAATTTAATTAAAAAATTCCTAGGTTGACGGGTATCTTCACAAAACACAACAAAAACAGCCCAGAGTTTGGTCATTCTCAATACATATTCCCCGAAAGAGTGGACGAGAGTAGAGTGTCAAAAGAACTCTCATCTCCCCAACTCTCCGTGTTACAGAATCCGGTCCCTGAAGTAAACTCTTGTTGTGAAAGATCTTCCACAAGTTTTCAAATATTTCGATTCTTCCATATCTTTCACGCAAAGGTCAAAATCTACCACAATTTTTGTCTTTAATTTATTACATAAATTTACTATATTTTTCGATTACACACAAGTTTTTTAATATTTTACAAAATATGATTCAATGTGAAAACGTCAATCTTTCTGTTAATTACAAAGATTCAAATGTGCGTCTACCATTTTCAAACATGTTCTTTGGATTAGAGTTTGAGGAATATATTAATAAATACTTAGATGAATTAGATGTTGGTAAAGTTAAACAGAACTTTCTTCAGTACGTACTACATTAAACTGTGCAACGTTTTAAAGGAACGATTTGATTTTGAAGATAGCCAGCTGCGTCTGCTAGAGTACATAGATCCTAAAAAAAATCAAAAAGGGGAATTTTCTACTATTCTTCCCCTTTTGGAAGCATGTCCATTTAATGACGCCTCCTCAGAAATACTGAACGATCAATGGAGGTCTTTACAAATTTTTTCAAAAGATAAAATCCAAAAATATTTTGAAGGAGATTTAGTAAAAGGCTGGAAAAAATTGGCTTAAGAAATTAATATGTTCAAAGAACTCAGCGAATATATGTGTATTTTGGCATCCTTACCTCATAGTAGTGCTACTGCTGAAAGGATATTTTCTTCCGTAAACGAAATAAAAAACATACAAAAAATTGTTTGGAAATAAAAACCGTAGAAAGTATAATATTTTGTAAAAAAATGCACGAAGGAACAACTATTTTTGAGCCGCCCTTAGAATTAATTAAGTTTTACAAAAGCTTTAAATTTGTAGACGGTAATATGTTCCTATTGTGTAAGACAAGTTTAGTTACTACTGATCTATTTTTTATTTTTATATAATTGGAAATTTTTTTAATATTGTGACTATGAATATTTTTTTGGCTTCTGTTTTGTTTTCTCTTTTTGGAATAAGTGTTCTATTACCGTTCTCATTAGAAATAATATCTCTAATATGTGATACACTTAGCTTTTTCCTTTTCTACCACACTTTTTCCCTTTCTATCAGACTTTTTCAATGCAATCTACCACCGATATTTCAAAGAAAGTGACAACGCTGGTTGTGGCTCTTCTTTACTTATTTATATTCTTTGCTTTCGATCGGTCACGGCCGGGGGGAAAGGAGATATGAGAGGATAGGATGTGGATTTTGGGAGAGTTTAGGAATCAATGGTTCCTAAGGCATTGGTTTTCTTCAGAGACACTCTCTGAGTATACGTGGCTGAAATGGGATTACCCGCGATAGTAATCACCTTTATGGACATAGAAACTTATTCTACCATCATCTAGCTGGTAATGTTTCTAGCCTCGGGCTTCGTTAAGAGCAGGGGTGAGAGGTAATTAAAGTTTGCCGGTATGAGAAGGTCAGGCAGGTTGTTTATCAGTGGGTTTGGGTGGTTTGGTATTTTTTGAACTTGCTTATTCGCAAGTTCAAATAGATACTCCTGAATCGGAGTGATGTTGGCTGCCTCATAGACTACTCTGTTGGGTAAGAATTTTCCATTGGCTCGTCTATGGAATCCCGTGCAAGCTCTAAGAATCTTTCTTTCAAGCTTGCTGAGTCTTTCTCCATATATGTGGGAGAAATAGTATGCCAGATAGGGAAGCAGTAAGTAATAACAGGTCTAATGAGTTGTTTGTACAACAGAAGTTTGGTCTGAGTTGAGAGGCCGTCCTTGAAGTTTATTATTGGACTAAGTAAGCTATATGCAAAATTGGCCTTGCTACTGGTCGCTTTAGCATTGTCATTGAATCTTAACAATTCATGAAATTTGATACCCAGGTATTTCGCACTTTGTGTGGGTTTTATTTTTCTCCTGTTGTAGATGGCTTCAATGGTCTTGCATTTTGCAGCTTGGCGGTTTCGCCCAGTGCCAGGTTTCCGAATGCAAATCAGTTCAGATTTTTGGATATTTATTTTGATCCCCCACTTTCTGTGGTAGGAGTCTAATTTTTTAAGGTGCAGGTTGACTTTATTTATGTTGTGCTCAGTCTGCATCAGCAACCTTTATATCAATCAGTTGATTGTTGTTGATTGCTGCCGCCGTACCTTTTGTTAAATCTTAATAAAGTTTGTCCTGACTAAAGTACATATTTGTATAAACATTATAAAAATCGGATTTACATGTAATATTTACGGGATGAGATCTTATTGCTTTTCTCAAAAGAACACCCTGAAAATTGAATAAAATTCGTATTATTTGTGAATTTCCTCGAAGCTGCCAGCAATTTAGGAATCTTACAGCTTTGATGAAATTTTCAACTTTTAAGTAAAGTTCGGCTTATTTTATTAGATTTTAAATACATTCATATCTAAGTATTTATGTTTATGCTCGCAAAGGATGGAGAGATTCTTTCACATAATTTTTCTTGAAATTTTTCTTCTTCTTCTTCTCCTTAACCACCAGTAAATTACTACAGGGTATATGTTTTTTATTGCAATTTTTAAATCAGTTACCTAGTGTTTAACTACACTGTGAAATTTTGACATAAAACGAAAGACCACTCAAAATCAACGTCTTTAATTCGATTACTAATCTGACAGAAGGCGATGCAATATGCGCACATGCAACGATAGTCAATCAGCAACGATTAAAAGTCAATCAGTCGGTGACAAGTCAACAGACCAGTCCAGTGTTGGGCAAAATGTAATCTGATTAATGATTAACAATTACAATTAACCATGTAATGTGTAATCAGATTACTTTGTAACAGATTACTAATGTAATCCATTTCCATAATTACATAATGTAATCGATTAACGTGTAATGTGATTACAAGTTAATCTGATTACACATTAATCGATTACAAGTTAATCCCACTACATGTTAATCTAATTAATGTGATTACATTTAAGACATTTAAGATATTTAAGATATTTGTATTCTAATTCTTCATAAAACTCCCTAAAACTAATTTCGTTGCATTTGTTGCATTTTGCAGGATATTATTAATACATAGGTTAATAAGAGTGAAACAATTTTAATTGCCCTATAAAGACTAACTTTAATTGTACATACTTATATGGATTAATGAAACTTCAACTAAAAATGTTAATTTCATTCTATTACAGTCATGAATTTACTTGGAATCGACTTGAGTAATCCTTGGGTACAAGCTATAGCAGCAACATTTGCAGTTGGACTTGTTACAGTATTTGTATTTTTAAGACTATACGCCTATCTCACTTGTGGAGTTTGCAAGAATAAGGTACACCTCATGTGGATTCAATCAAATTCAAAACTAAACAAATATTAACTTTTTAAAATTATAGAAAAGTATGGAAGGAAAAACAGTTCTTATAACCGGCGCTAATGGTGGAATTGGAAAAGAAACTGCAAGGGAAATGGCAAAGAGAGGAGCTAGAGTAATAATGGCTTGCCGTAATTTACAAACAGCAAATGAAGCACAAGGTAATTTTTGACTTGAGGCAAATGGGTGTTTTTTTTCTGCAAATATCTTGAAACGTTTTTTGTTTTTTTAGCTGAAATAATTAAAGACACTGGAAATAAAAATGTTGTGGTGAAAAAACTTGACCTTGGCTCGCAGAAGTCAATAAGAGAATTTGCCAAAGACATTTTGAGTACAGAAAGTGTATTACATGTACTTATTCATAATGCTGGTATGGCTCTAGCTTTTAAGGGGGCGAAAAGCGAAGATGGAATCGAATTAACAATGGCAACAAATCATTACGGTCCATTTTTATTGACTCATCTGCTAATCGATCTTCTAAAACAAAGTGCTCCAAGTAGAATCGTTATCGTAGCATCTGAACTTTATAGATTTGCGTCGGTCAATTTAAATAAATTAAATCCAATTAGCACATTTCCACCAGCGTATTTGTATTATGTATCGAAATACGCGAATATATATTTCGCACGTGAATTAGCTCAGAGGCTAGAAGGTACAAAAGTAACAGTAAATTTCCTTCATCCTGGCATGATTGATAGTGGAATTTGGAGAAATGTTCCATTCCCGTTAAATTATCCAATGATGTTACTTACGAAAGGATTTTTCAAAACTCCCCTACAAGGTGCGCAAACTACGATACATCTAGCAACTGCAGAGGAACTTTCAAATGTTTCAGGAAAATATTTCATGGACTGCAAGGAACGAGGACTATCTGCGGCAGCGATGGATATGGATAAAGCTAAGAAAATTTGGGAAGAATCAGCTAAATTAGTAAAACTTACCGATTCTGATCCAAAAATATAATTATTATTTTGTGTTGTAAAAGTTTGCTTTAAAAATAAATGTTAGGTGTGTTTTACAATTATGTATTTGCTTATATTAGTTTATATTTACTTTATATTTACTTTTACATTTTAGAAATCTATTTGTTTTACATAATTATCCTAGTGAGCACGAGTCTTCTGTAAGAGATGTTCAAATTAGCTCATTCTCACCTAGGGAGATTGACACTTTTAATTACGATAGGTTCTGTACACAATGAGGAAAAGCCGAGCTGCGCATGTCTTCGTTAAGAGTTGAACCCATTGTTTTATTCGGCAATTAACGTTATCTACGCATGAAGATCATTCATGATTCGCCTTGTTGTTCGCAGCCAGCCATATAGATTGTGATATGTCTATCGCTGTGTGTTTGCAAATATATAGTTTAAAAACGTCTGTCGATCACTGTTGCCTACTAGACACGAGTTGTTAACTTCATCGATGAGCTCATAACGAGCCCTTAGATGAAGGTAATGATGAATGTTGTTCTGGACATGGGACCAGACTCATTTTATACTTCTCTTCAACATAATAAGGTTTTCCATGACCAGTTCGATGAGTTGTTATATTATTTTCTTATTGAGATAAATATAAATAATGACGTTAGTCAAATCGTAATAAAGTAATGGAAATGCTCATCACTATTATCATCAATAAATTCATAATGAAGACATTGATATATATATCAGCTATTATAATATTGCACGATCATTTTATTGTACATCTGCATGCTCTGAATTGTGAGCATTTTCGTTTTTGATGACCACTGATGGAAGGGTCTTTTTTCAAAATTTTTAACGATCCTGAGGGAGCCTGCCGTAAAAGGAGACCATGAAGAGCTAAAAGGAAAACCGTTTTGACAACAGGCGCGTCACCTGAAACTTCCTGGGGTGAACTGAAAGCTATCACTCAAAATAATGTAAAAAGAGCACCTATTTTTATTCTTTGTTTCACAGGGGATTAGAGCAGCTAGATTATAGCAATGCACTTCACTCTACGTTACACTACTTGCTGTATATGAATGCAATTTTTAACTGCGCGTCATACTTTTTTTACTCAATATAACACACCATGTGTTCCAAATAGGACATGCAGTGAAATTATATGGAAAGGCAAATGAATTTTGAGTATGAAGACGCTCATGGGATGCTCATCAGAAAACTTCACCCGCATTGAAGTTAGAGAAATTTGGAAATATATATTCGAAATTTCCAGATGCAACAGTATTAGTTTATATAGAATTCATCCCAAGCGGAGCTTTCGAAACCGATAAGCATTTTCTACTAGGGTAGTTTACGTGTTGGGTTGGCGTTAACTTAGTATTTACGCAATTGTAATAAATGATATGTCATTGTTATAATGAAACGAACACTTCAATTTGAATGGCAGAGGATTCCCTTTATGCTAATGACATTTAATACATTCAAGTAATTAGAAAACAGTAAATGTATTAAAGCATTTCTATTAATACATAATTAAATTATTTACGTATATACTCAAGAACTTGTGTTCTCTCGTACTTTTCTCCATTTAGTAGAGAAGACAGGGACTAGATTTTCGACTACATTTCGAGGAAATATCTTCTGAAAAAGCCTGGTTGAATGATTGGCTGGCAAGTTGACGGCAAAGATCTTCGATCCTTTGCGATTTCAGTTTCAAGAAATTTTCCAAATGTGTGACCTGAGCAAAATCGATATTATGCTTAAGAGTTTAGAGTCAATTATGTGACTTACCTTTTGATTGAGTAATGCAATAGTCCGATTTTTGTTGGAAATTTCATCTTGGGATTTTTCATACAAAGAAAACAAGATCATTTTTTGAGGCACTTGGATCAATGCATCGCCAATCTTCTTAGTTACATTAATCATCAAAATTTCACCTGAAGGCAAACATTATTTTATACAAATAGTTCGATATAGAAAATGATCAAAAATATTACCGCTTTCCTCTTTTTCGTCATGATTAGAACATGAGCTCCGCCGATTTTGATCCTCCTTTGCGTATAACATTATTTGATAGAGAAGCAATTCAGCCGCTCCTGGCACAGATTGCGATAAACGGTTGAGACTTTCATTTGTTTGTTGAAGACCTAATTTTCTTAAAATTTTTCGATTAAGGGTTTCCCAATTATTATATTTCAAAGTAGTTGAATTTCGGGGTGGATAGTTATGCAATTCTACCCATTTTGGGTATAGATGCTTTAAAATTTGTGCTAATAAAACTAAAAGGAAAAATTCAAATCACGCTTAACTCAAACAAAAATTAATTTACTACCTCCATCAGAAAAATCACGTGAAATCTTTCTATTATGTCTTGGCAAATCAAAATTTTCCAGCCATTTATTGAGCTCTTCTAGTTGTTCTTTCTTGATTTTTCTCATTTTTTTACCAAATTTTATATAAGACATTTTTAGTCTAAAAGTCATATGCCAGCCTACCTAGATAATAAAGTACAAGTAGGGAGGTATTGTGCTGAGAATACTGACATATAATAAGAATGGACTGAGCTTCCTACGATTTTCACATAGAAAAAATGGCATAAATTTTATGCAATTTAGATATTTTCTCTCCAGCAAATTTTTTTTATTGAGCCAGAAAAGTAACAGTTCAGTGCAATCGCGTATAGTTTCAATAGTGCAATGTAAAAATCTCACACAGATGTATTGGTTAACTACCCACTGGGAAAAAGAGCGATCTGAGAGCCCTTCTGAAGCGCTTCCCTGGTAGCTCGTAGCGCTTCTTTTCCCTATCCCAGTTCTTTGCTTTTTAACATAGCCATGTCCGCAGAGGCAAGCGCTTCAATGCTGCTCTTAAGAAGCGCTCTAAATGATGTCCGAAGAGTTTTTTGAATGTGTCTTTTCGAAAGCTTTAATGAGCTTTTTGAATATTCATTGCAGTGCTTCTTCATTAATCTCATAAGAGGCATTCAAGGGTGCTTCCTCAGAGCAGCATTGAAGCGCTTGCGCTTGCCTGTGATTATTTGTGATATTAAATTTTATTAACTTGATTAAAAATATTATAATATATATTATAAGCCAATATTCTCCCGTACTGAAATTATTGTAGATTTTGGCAACAGAAAGAGTAACAACTCTTTGGAAAGCTACCGATTCACTCCACAATGAACTTCACTCAAAATGAGAAATGCGTTTCTTTGCACAATAGTGGAAAAATCCACACTTTAAATTCATGGAAAATTAGATGAAATCATCAAATAATCGTCCAAACCATGGCTCTAGAAGCACTTGAGTTATTTACTTGCGCCTTTGCTTATTTTTCTGTATAGATCAGTGAATCTGCTTCTACAGAGCTGCCAAATGATGGCTAGAGAAGTGCTTAAATTGTGCTCCTTTCAGAAGCGCTGGTTTTTCGTCCCATTGGGGAAAAGAGCCTCCTGCAGCGCTTCCCTGAAAGCTCGTAGCGCTAATTTTTCCTAACCCAGTTCATTGCTTTTTAACATAGGCAGAGGCAGGTGCTTCGATGTTGCTCTTAACCCGGGGGTTACACGTAATAGTACAGCTTGCATGCAAACTGCACTGCCATACTTCTTGCACGTGTAACCTCTACTGCCATGCTGGCAGCTCAACTTTCAGCGAACTTGCATGATGAAAAACCATGGCTGCTGAGGTGATAGTAAATTGACATTATACAGTTTACAAGATGGCGGAAAAGAAATGCTTGAGAGAATTTGATAAATTTATTCTGGGAAAATTAGATTTTCTGGGATCATTTGCATTACATCATTTACCAATATCTTCGTGTTAATTTTTTCTTGGGTTTTTATCGTTCTGCTTCTTCGTTTATTGCTATAATTTTCCAATATACGCAAGACTGTACGCCTCAATGCCATTTTTTAAATGAACTTGCATGCAAGATGATAAGACATCAACCGAACTGCCTTCTGCTGTCAAATTAAAAATCGCGTTGGAAGGGAGGCTTGCATGCAAGCTGTACTATCTCATGTAATCCCTTGGTAAGAAACGATCGCAGAAGTTTTTTGAATGTGTCTTTTCGAAAGCTTTAAAGAGCTTTTTGGATAATCATCGCAGTGCTTCCCTTAATTTCATAAGAGAACAAGACAGAGAACAGTAGCAAGGCTCTTGCGTTTTCTCATGATTATTTGTGGTATTAAATTTTATGAAGTTGATTAAATAAGCCAATATTCTCCCTTTTATTCTAACTTATATTAACCAAAACTTCACATCATATTACATACTTCTAACCAATCTGAACATCACATTGAAAATGAAAGATGTTACTTCGTACAAAAGTGGAAAAATCCACAGTTTAGATTCGTGGAAATTAGATGAGAACACCTCTTGTTGCACTTCAATCGCTGGACATAATCAAATAATCTTCCAAGCGTTGGCTCTAGAAGCACTCGAGTTTCTTACTAGCGCTGTTGCTTATTTTTCTGGATAGATCAATGAATCTGCTTCTACAGAGCTGCCAAATGATAGCTAGAGAAGTGCTTAAATTGAGCTCCGTTTTCCATCCCAATGAGTCGGTTTCACTCGGGGGAATTCTATGTAAACTAGCACTGTTGCATCTAGAAACTGAGCATATATGTATATGTGTAAATTTTCTGACGAGTTCCGATGAGCCTTTCGATGAGCATAACATCAGTATTTTTATATTCAAAATTCGTGTGCATTTCCACGAAATTATGATGAATGGTGTGTTGTATTGATTAAAGAAATTGTAAAGCTTTTACTTCTGACGTGTAGTTGAAAATAGCAGTTGTTTAAGAAATTTGTGTAAAGTCCTGTGAAGTGAATTGTGTAACGTGAAAGCATTATAATGCTGGAACTAGCCGTCATCTATTGGATGGATGCTGGCGTCAGACACTGCCTAATGATACAGGCGAGAAAGCTCAGCCAAAATGAGTGGTGGATATATAGGCGAAATTGCTCAGCCGATATATGTATGGCAATGGCGTCAGAGACTGCCTAATGATGCAGATGTGAGAGTTCAGCCGATATAAACATTGGATGTATGTATAGGCGAGATTGCTCAGCCGATATATATTCAATTGTATGGCGTCAGAGACTGCTCAAGTTTAGCGCGGATAATAAATGAAACACCTTGTCTTGTCTAGAACGCACTGTACTATATTGTCTTTATTATTTCAATTCAACTTATTTATATTATTTGAGTCTATGCATTGTTATCCCTACCTACTGTGTGAATTGGTAAATTCACAAGTCATCAATTCAATTTACTTTACAATTATTGATACACCAGTAATTGACCTGGTATATCGCAATCCAATAATTATTAATTTGCTATCAAATGACGTATTGCATATTGCTAGCATTCCAAGCATTCGGGCTCTTTGAGGTCAATGCAGTGCACCAACGCAACGGTGTGAAATGCAGTGTCAGCAATTGAAGCGTGCCAGTGCATTGCCTTTGTAAGTTCATGTTATCCATTCATGAACGAAATTATATGATTCATTATGAATGAAATTATCAATGCCAGTGAACCCAACTGCTTGTTGCTTTTACAGATTTTGTTTTTTTAGTGCGTAGGAGTTTATATAAGAAGAAAAACAGAAATTCACTATTTACTGTTCTATTGAGTTTTATTATTTTATTTATTTTTTCAATGAACCTACACACCTTGCTTTATATTCCGCTTTTCGTAGTTTTTTTTTTAAGGAAAGCGTTTCGAAAAACAAACTTTCCGAGGCTTGGGCTCGCTACCCCCAGGTACCCTCGATATTTTAAGAAGCTTTTTTTAATTGCTTTGGACATAGAAAAAACGTTCGTGAGAAAATGCAGTACAATTGCATCAAGAAACTGTAATCTGATATGCCGTGCAGGATTATACTCACCCGCAGCAAGACATAAGTAAGGTTGAGAAATGGTGTACCGAAAACTACTTACCATTATATATAACTAAATGTAAGCAAGTCTTTTCAGTCGGAAAAAGGGACAATATAAAAGTTACGTTACGTAGTACTACATTAGAACAGGTTTCTGAAATTAAAGATCTGGGAGAGGTTTTTGATGAGAAACTTTTATTTTTTGCCATATCAATTATATTGTAAGTGAATCCTTTAAAATGCTTGTATTCATTTTTAGAACTTGTACGTCTTTTAAAACAACTTTTTCCTATATTGCGTTGCTCAAATCGTTAATACGCGACTCCTATGTGGAACCCAGTGGCGTAACTAAGGATGTATGGGCCCCCCACAATTAAATACTACTAGGCCCCCGGCTCATTTTTTACTTTTTTTTTTACGTTGATAAGTTTATGACCAATGAGTAAAACTTACCTTCTTCACAGCTTTCCGAAGCGACGATCTTTTGATGACAAGAATTCGTTCATGACTCTGTCAATATCAATATTCCGATCTATGACATGGTACTACGAAGGTAAGTCTGGGCATTGCTGTAGTGACTGGTAATGTGAGATAGAGCTGTAGAGCCACAGTATATTCATGTAGAGCTGTACACAGATCCGGGACACTGCTTGTTATAGCAGAGCTACCTACAATTAAGAGTTCAGCTAGATCTCTAATAGTTGAAATTTCTCGAATTCTTTCCAGCATCACGGATCGAAAACTTAAAAGTTGTTGATGAAAAATAAGCGATAAAATTTCATTGTCTGTTAAGCCACTGAGATATTGCGGTTGAAACAGCGAAAATCTTTCCGTCAAGCTATTCATACTTCCATATCGCACTGTCAATTGTTTAATTATGATATCCAGACAACGGTTAAAAACAAAAATTCGAAATTTGTATAACTTCATCTATGTATAGCCAACTCATCAGAAAACTTGTTCACATGGCGCTGGCGTGTTTTTTTTTAAAGCTGTATTTACTTTCCAAGATGTGGCGATTTCTTAAGCTTCTTTTAAAATTGTCGGAAAATCCTGTCTGAGCTCCATCATGTTTTTCTGATTTTGCTGCAGCCTTGAGGTGCCTGTCAATGTATCAATGGCTGAGTCTTGTAAATATTTAAAAGCAACCGAATTTTAATTGAGTGAATCTAACCGCTTATTAATCCAGCGTTGTTATTTTATGTGGTTTCAAGTTTTATCACGTGTTATGAAAATATAAATTTTCTAGGTTTTCTTGGGCCCCCGCGTGGCGGGGACTGTGGGGCAGTTAGTTACGCCAGTGGTGGGCATCAGGTAAAACCACCAAGGTACTTCAAATTCATGCATTCTCAGATGCCTCGGAAGCAGCAATATATATTAGAGCAATACATCAGGATGGTACCATAACTGTGCGGCTACTGTGCGCAAAATCAAAGGTTGTCCCAAATAAGAGAACAACTTTTCCTCGCTTAGAGCTCTGCGCAGTAAAGCTATCAACTCAGTTAGTGCAACGCATATTAAGACAACCCAACATACGATGCTATTTTTGGAGGGTTGCTGAAATTGCCTTTTCTTGGATCAATTCTGAATCATCATCATATCACACGTTCGTTGCCAACCAGTTTAACCTCTGGTTTTACGGTCCAATGTTTCTACATGGCTCGGAAACAATCTGGCCTAAAATCTGGTGCAAACAGCCTACAGATCTAGAGAAAATGAAACCTAAAGTAGCTCTAACTACGTCTGCACTAAAACTGCTGTGGATAATGGACATAAAGCACAACAACTCATTTAAACGGTTGCAGAGAATAGTCGCATACGTTGTGAAATTTACACCATTAATGAAACGGCGTGAAGGTGATCAGGCTGGCTTCTTGACAATTGAAGAATTAAATGAAGCCCTATTGTTAACTTTATCCCAAATCCAGCAAAACAGCTTCAAGGGGAATTAAGTAGTCTTTCACACTTTCTTGATGAAAGAGGTATCCTAAGAGTTGGCGGTAGATTAGAAAATGCAAATATATCTTACGAGGCAAAACATCCTGCACTCTTACCATATGGGGCATCAATTAACGAAGCTCCTGATGACAGACATTCACCTCAGGAATCTACACATTGGACCTCAGGCGCTGCTTGCAAACAACAACGCAAAGATTTTGACCCGTAAAGGGAAAGACATTGCCAGATCAATAGTGCAACAGTGTATTCGCTGCAACAAGACCAAGCCCAAACTGATGACCCAATTCATGGGAAATCTGCCACCAACAAGGGTACAAGCTGCAAGACCGTTCGTAAAGTCAGGGGTTGACTTTTGCGGAACAATTTATACCCACTATAAAATAAGAGGAAAACATCCTCAAAAGTCATACATAGCAGTATTTTGCTGTTTTGTGGCCAAGGCAATACATCTCGAAATAGTCAGCGACCTATCCTTGGCTCCCTTAAACGCTTTGAGCTGCGATAAGGCAACAAACTTTGTTGGTGCAAACAACCAATTGAAAGAACTGGAAGATGCGATATACAATGAAAGGGGACAAAAGAAGATCACGGAATTATGCCAATTAAAGGGAATGGACTTCACTTTCAGTTGGCGGATTGTAGGAGGCAGGAGTCAGCCAAATCAATGCTACAAAGAGCCGTACCGTCTACCCCCTTGACATATGAGGAACTATCAACAGTCGCATCCGAAATCGAAGTAATCTTAAACTCAAGGCCAATTACGCCATTATTATCAGATCCAAATGATCTCGCGGCTCTAACTCCCAATTCGTGAACCACTTACAGCAATTGTCGACCCACTGGCAAGTCCTCAACATATCAGCCTTATAAAACGGTGAAAACTGGTAGCTCACATCAGACAAGAATTTTGGCGTCGCTGGTCAAACGAATATTTAAGCCAGCTGCAACACAGCCACAGATGGAAGCATTAGGAAAAGAATGCTCACCCAGTGATGATGGCTCTAATCAAGGAAGAAAATTTACCTCCTTTAAAATGGCAGCTTGGTATAATAACCAATGCAATAACGGGTGACGATGGATTAGTACGTGTTGCTGACGTTAAAACTGCCGCAGGTATTTTCAGAAGACCGATTCAAAAATTGGCTCCGCTACCCATGAATATCGAAGAGGAGAGTTCGATTATACACAACAACAACATGAATGAGGACCAGGAGACTGCTGAATCCGAGCCAAGCCTAAACGGGCACGGACTTCCTTACGTCCCGCCTTAAGCCTGATGCTTCTTACATGCCTAATCATGCCAGTGATCGGAACATTCCCTTTGGCTCACAACCTGGCATACACTTTGAGAGCCTAGGGTCTGTTAATCTCACTTCTAACGAATGGAACCTAGTTGTTTATTACGACTTGGAGAACTATCGGAAGGAATTTACAGCTACCAATAGAAGTATTTACCAATTAGAGAAGATATGCAATTTTGTAATAGTCTACTGAAACAATTGATGCGATTCAAGGGAAAACTATCTAATGGCAATGAGCTGCTACTGCCTACAACCCAATTCAAAAGAGGGAAACGAGCTCCACTAAATAACGTGGGAAATATTGCTAGAGCAATATTTGGTGTTCTTGATTCCGAATATGCGGAGAAACTATCATCAAGAATTGACAACATAAAGGGGAATGAAGCTCATCTACTTGAGTTGATCAAAAATCAAACCACCATAGTTGACTCCGCCATAAATGTATTAAAACATGACGAGGAGGCATTTTACAATCAAATTAGAGAAGTTAACAAACAATTCAACGAAATAGTGGATGAAATCTACAACTTCACTGACCTATTGCAACAACAAAATTTGGCATAATTGACGCTAGCAATTGAAGCAACATTAATATCACTAAATTATCAACGCACACAAGAGTCAATTTTAGAGGTTCTGATAGACACCCATCATGGAAAATTCAATCCACAGTTACTAACTCCGAGTCAATTAAATAAAGAATTGATGATAATCAAGGATCATTTGCCATCCAATCTCCGTATACCCTCGAAACAAGATAATATCTTGCAATTCTATAATCTAATGAGAGTGGAGGATCGCGCGACAACCAAATATATAATTTTTCGAATATGATTACCGCTATTTGCCTTCGAGGAGTTCGAGTTATTTCACATCATTCCTGTCCTAGTACTGGTAAACAATACATTCATGGTCATTAGACCATCAGCTGAGTTCTTAGTTATAAATCTTCACAGAAACCAATATTATTCACTTAACGAGCAAGAACTTAAAACATGGATTACCGCCGATGAAACTGACCACATCTGTAAGTAAAGACATCCACTTTATCGAAGAGGAGCAAACATCAGCACTCGTGAATTCAATCTCATAACTCACTCACCTCTTGCAGAAAGTTGCGAGATCACAAATGCAGATAAATTACCGAACTGGATTCAATTACACAATCGCTATCAGTGAATATATTCCGGAAGAGCTCCTACCATTATAAATGTCGCTTGTGGAACTACCATGGTTCAGAAATCAATAGAAGGAGTCAGGATTTTGAAAATGCAAAGAGATTGCGAAATAAAACAAGAGTTCCTAACATTACGAGCCCATAATGTTTATCCGCAATCTACGAGATTATCATTCACGCCAACAAACAGATAACCTGACGGACTTTGTGAAGCCGGAATACCTTCCACTGGTGGAACACATAAAATCCCAAGCTTCCGATCGTGCGAAGAAGTTTCAACACTTAGAGAGACGTCTCGAAGAAATCAGAAACGAAGAGATATTACCAAACCAGATAAATTCAATTGACATCCACCAATTCATATTAGGCTACGTTGCTCTTATATGTTGTAGGATTATTCGTACGTAGCAGCCCTTTTAATCTACGCCAAATGGAAAAGCCGTCCAAAATCCAACTCAAACATTCCAGGCCCGATGCCAAGGACATTGCAGACCTCACAATTTGTGATCAACGTTGAAGAAGAAGCAAGTTGAACACCGTTCAACGCTGGGGAGGATGTCAATGCTCAACAATAGATTTATTTGCAAGCAATTAAATTGCATACCTATATGAAAGTACACAAATTTGTTATCATCGAAATTGTCTCAGGAAAAGTGTAAAGAACTCAAGTTCACGACCGCAATTCTTGAGAATCATATTTCATGCAATGCCTGAGAAAGCGTCGCGTGAAAAAAGTTCAGTGCACTTTATGCTGAATTGTATTTTTTGCCTGTAATATCGGTGCTATTAATAAGCCCTAATTTAGTTGATTTGTATTTATAAATTCACATTGATTTTGCATGCTAATCAAAATTTTTTGTTATAAATTTAAGAATTTAATTCGAATAAAGAGAGTTATATTTTTTAATTAGAGAAGTGGTTTCATTTTAAATTGTTTATCTACGTCCAGAGCATAGGCTTGTACCTAGGCACTAATCATTCACCTTTTGTGTACTTGTTTTGTACTTGAACACATATCTTCTACCTGTGCACTTGTTTTGTACTTGGGCACACGCGTTATACAATTGCATTGCTTTGTACCAAGGCAAGCAAAGCGGCCAATAAAAGAATTTGTCGCTCCACAAAAAACACCAATTTTCTGTATGAATAGTAGTTTAGGGCGGAGGAGCTATTCAAATCAAACTTTTGTCAGTTTTACATAAGAACACTGCAAATATTTTAAAATGTAAGGACTACGTTGGGCCTCGCATGGGGTAGGGAGGGAGTCTGTTTCATGGCCTGGGAGGTCTTCTCGAGGGTTTTGGTCCCAGAGTATGAGATAAATTCCAATGTAAGATGAAGAAATGAGGCAGAATAAACGAAGTGGAAGTTCAGATGATACGACTAGGAAATAAGAAAAAGTAGCAGACACGTACATACGCCATCTACATATATCGATTCGGGGGTGAATATAAGCTTATACAAAACAATTGTTGTAATAACGTTAATAGAAGAATAAAATGTTGAACATGACGTGGTAAATTGAGGTTGCTTTTCACTCTCCTCCGAAAGGTGTAAACAAAGGGGCATCAGCAACAACATGTGCTAGAGGAAGGATTGGGCACTGCACACCAAGCTACCATAATCTAGTCCTTATCATCACCATTAACAGGCAAAGTGAGGTCCCTTCAGGACGTGATGTGTTTGTACTCTTCCTAGGCACGATTGTTTTTTTATTATGGCGCTTGGTAGCGCAGGATTTTTTATTCACACACCTGGAGTTAGCTGTCAGTTTCGGCTGACAGACTAGACTTCACGTCCATCCGTCACTCACTCATCGCATGCACATAACAAAACGAATCATTTGAATTGTTCACAACAACAACAACAAAACATTTAAAAGCATCAGCTTGTTAGTTACTACCTTGCGCATTACCATTGAGTTTCGGATAAATTATTCGGCCTCCTGGGTCGTTGAATTGCTCTAATTGTCTTCTAAGAAAATGAAATGAAATGCATATTTATTAGAAGAGTCCCTGCCTTTCTTATTGGAATAATTTATATAGGTACATATACCTACACAACATATGTATGAAATAAATATTCCAATTTTTTCTTCTGCTCTCTCTCGTACTCACATTCTACCTCTCTTTTATTCTTTTCTTTCATGAAATCATACTAAGTTTGCTACAAAGGGGTTTGTAACATCTAGAAATAATGATGGTAGAGCAAGATGGATTCGACACCCACGCATAATATAAAAAGTATTTTGTTCGTCCTCACGATAACTCGAGAGCGCGTGTACTTAGAGAGCTGAAATTTTGCATACGGCCATTTAAAGAAAAAAAGTTAATTTAAGTTCGAAAATGGGACAATTTGGATAACTCCTTCGCGATACAAAAATTTTGCTTTCCATTGTATATTTGGACACTGCCTGAGAACGCGTCATCGTAGAGAGCTGAGCTTTTGTACATGTGGTTTCCATAAAAATTGTAAATAGAATTTCAAGAAAGGGCTAAATCGGGTGTAAGAAATATTTCAGCCTGTCAAATCTAGCGCTCCTCTACAAGTCCTACATTAGACCTAGAATGGAATACAATTCCCATATATGGGCTGGGGCTGGAGCCTTAGCTTCTTTGGATATTGTCCAAAAGAGAGCCTTGAAGCTCATTGGTGATATGGCAATAACTTGTCATATCGACTCACCCGAGTACCGCCGCAATGTTGGTTGTCTTTCGCTCCTTTATCGCTACATGCATGGTCAATGCTCTGACGAAATATCTAGTCTAATCCCTTGTAAAGTGATTCCTGCACGTACTTTTACCCTTCAAATTACTTTTGGCTGTACAGTAAAATTTCGTGATGCTTTTTTATCCCGAACAGTGCGAATATGGAACAGTTTACCAGCTTCTGTTTTTCGTCCGGCATACAATCTGCGGAAGTTTAAGGGCGAAATACGCATCGTCACTTCCGTCATTCTCCTCATATCCCCTATTCCTTTCCCTATCTCCTTCCTGTCATGCTGTGCTTTGCATCATAAGGTATCCCTCGAGCTTGGATTAATAATATAAAAGAAACCTTTTTTGGAGTTGCCATATAAAAATTTAGTTTTTTACTATGAAAACGATCATTCCTAAACGTTTTAATTGTACTGAAAAATTCTTCAAAATATGAAATCCTATGAAATTGGTAATATTCATTTTTACTGTCCGCCGAACCATTCTAGAAATATATGGGAAAAAACACTAACGATCAACCTTGCACTGTTGGGTGACCATACGAAATCACATACGGGCATTCGTCTAGGGTATCATAGGAATTGGTCTTTGACCAGTTCTAGGTTTTTTACCTGTTTTTTTATAGGTAGGGGAATTCGTCAGAGAAGAAGAATTAAATCAATCCTAGCAGATCTTTGGAAAGGTCTGGGAAAAATGAGCAGTTTTGCTGAACAATTTACTTTGTTGATTGGGTGAAAAATGAAAAAGGCATTTAAAAAAAATGGAAATGTTGTCAAGATCGGTCGTGCTGTCTAGGTTGGCCAATCACTGAAAATCGACGAAACATGTACTGAAATAATTGAAAATTATATGAAAAAATTTATTGAATGAAATAAAAAGCTGAATTTGTTGCATTTTGCTATTTTTTATTCGATTTAGTAAAATTTGAATGGCGCATTATCTGCAATCGCATTTCCATCAAATGTAATAGCTCGTCGTTATATTGGCGCATTTCAAATGCACTTCTATCTTGAATTGTTCGAAGAGGGTTTTTTCTGCGATCTTTTAGGCGGATATCTTCCTGTAGCTGGTGTTTTTTTTTGCGAACTTCGTTAAGATTGGTGCTGGACGTTTTTTGGATGTCTCCGAAGCACACAATCATGGTAAGCCAACCCTGACTACACAAATGGTCCAACCTTGATGACAAGTGCCATTGTCGCGTCGCATCACACCACACCGAAACATGTTACAGGATTGAATTTTCCTCTTGGTTTGTTTTCAAGCATACAAGTTAATAAATTTTATTTTATCGGAATAAAAAAAAATAATAAGAACGAACTTTACTTCAACCGAATTTATTAAAATGCAAATTACAACTGAACTGAACTTAAAATCTAAAAATCTACTTTTAGGAAAATACGGCTGGCTGAAGATCCATGGGAACGGAAAGTTGGCTGGTCAGCATAAATTGTCTGGGAATGGAATTATGTGGCTTTGCAACGTGCTGCCGGTATGTTGCCGTGTGTGAAATATGATTCCTTGTTTTGTTGTGGGAACATAAATGAAATGCGTCTTAACTCCTCTCCTCTTAAGTTCAAATGTCCTCATTTGTTTTAGAAGAATGGTGTTTCGTAAAATTTCCTTCTTGAGGGTCTTGGGATGATTGTTTTTGGAGAATCTGTTGCCTCGGATGCTGCATTTTGTATCGGTGTTTTAGGACTCTGCGGGTTGTCGACTGCGTTCCTTTTTGCATGTTCTGTTTCTCCTGGATTAGGTTTCTCGGTGTCGTAGGTTGAGTTTAGGATTTTTATGGATCTGTTTCTTCTGTATTTAATTATAAGAATGACCATTGCAATGACGGTGATTAATGAGATGAGGCCGTAGCTGGTAAACTGATGGATGTATTTTTCTGTTTGCAGCAACTCTATTTGGTTGGTATTATTAATATGGATGTCTTTCATCATTTGAAGCGTTAGTATTTCCTTGTATTGTCGTTCTTGGGGGGTCGGTTGGAGAATAGCTGGGAGTACCTGGAGTATCGATTGTTCTATGGAGACGAAAGTTCTGTCGTTCACGGTTACGCTTGTGTTATGAAACTTAACAAGGTATGTTCCATTGAGGTTGTTGGATTCGTTCGCTATGCTGATGTTTCCATCGAATTGGTTAAGAAGCAGTAATCCTTCCGAAATTTCTTCTATTGTTGGAATATGCTGATTGTTGGTTTGGTTGCATTTTGAAGGTCGACTTTTGAGTAAATTTGGTAGACAAGTGGAGTTACTTATGTCTAAAATATTCCTAAAGTTACAGATTGACAAAAAGTTAACTGTTTTACATTCGTTGAGAATACCATAAATTTTATTTTTATCTTTTAATATATTATTGTGTTCGATCTTATTTATTTTATTGTTTCTTTTGACAGGTTTTACTAATAGTTTATCATAGATTTCTGATGTTGTCATAGGTATGTAAACAATATAAAGCAAACATGAGCTATTACTTATAATTTTAATGTCTGCGAAGTCTAGTGCTTCTTCAGGGGTGGCATACGGTAAATTTTCCTTTTCTAGTGTTTCAATTGCTAACTTTACTTCTGAACTTGATAATATGAAAGAATTTATGACTCCTATTCTAGCCCAATGAATGGCATATTTTATATTAATTATTTCTTCTTTAATTAGTCTTAATTTGTATTGTATGCTCATACTTAGCTGATCAATTATCCCATTATCTGTTCGTATGGCTTTAGATATTTCGTTCGCAATTCTGGTGATATTATTTATTCTTTCGTTATATAGTTGGTTTATTATTGCTTGCTTATTATTGTTTTCTAGAACATTATTTATTTTGCTTTTTATAATTTCGAAATCTTCATGATCGGGATTCCCTGCGATCCATTTCCAAGCACTACCAATAAAATTTAGTGACCTTTTCGTTTTGTGGGATTTAATGCCGTCTAACAATGTCTGTGATTGCGTAAGTTCGTGATTTAGATAGGGGTATAGGGGATGCTTGGTTGTAATCTGTCTGTCCAGTATTTCGTGAATTGTATCTATGAATTTTTGGTAATTGTCCAGTTCTATTACGTGAATTAATTTGAAGTTCCCTTCTTGGATTTTTGCCTTACCAGTACTGATGGAAATGATTTGGGAGTTCGTATAATCTAGTATCTGCACTTCCCCAGTTGTTATGCCGAGGGCACACCTGTAACGAAGAATTACGACCTTTTTAGTTCCTAATATTACTTTTATGTACTATTTTCCCTGATTCTGTTAAGACTGTCGTATTTCTATTTTCTCTAACTATTTCTTTCTTGTATCTTACTGTTAGTTTGGAGCCAAGTCGTTTGTTATGTTTAACATAAATGATCTGTCCTGTTTGATAATTTTTAATCGGTTTGCGTTTTTTGTTATGGAAAGTAATATCTTTTTGCTGTTTGTCTTTTAACCTTTCGATATTGGTAAGGCGAATTCTCTCGAATTCTTCGGGGCTTGCGTTTGGTGTTCTGCCATAAAACAGTTCTACGGGTTTTTTCCTAGTGGTTGAGTGAATGGAATGATTGTATTCGTTTACAGATCTTTCTAATAGCTCCTCGAATGTTCTTTCGATTCCTTCTGTTTTCAAACACCTCATGATCTCGGAAAGGGTTGAATGGAATCTTTCGATCTGGCCATTGGTTTCGCTCTTGTACGGGGGAACCTTGAAAACTCTAATCTTTAAACCGTCTTCCATCATAGAGATTATGGAGCGAGAATGAAGAGCCTTTTCGTTATCGATCACTATGACTTCAGGTACACTGAAGAAGAATAGGATGTCCCTAAGAGGCTGTTTTATGTCCTCTGCTGCTTTAGATTGTATAGGTTTGCAATAGGCAAGCTTGGTTAGTTTGTCTATGGCAGTAAGTACTAATCTGTTCTCGGTTGAATAGATATCTATGTGGAGTGTGTGACCGGGATAGTTCGGAATGGGTGTAGGGCAGATTACCTGATTATTAGGGTGGCGCTCATATTTGTTTTCTTTACATATCTCACATCGTTTGACTAAGAATCTGATTCTTTTGCTCATTTTTGGAAAGTAGTATTTTTCAAGGATCTGATCTTTATTTTCTTGGGCATTTCGATGTGCTCTTCTGTGAATGGTTAGTATTCTTTCGTCTATTTCGTTATCGTTTGTAATGTCTTGTACCATTTTCTGCGTAAAGCGTACTTTGTAATTTCTGAAATGTACTGGGTAGATTTTTTGGATTTTGCCCATTATTTCTTCTGTGGTTTTGATGCCAGTAATTGTAAGGGGATTTAGGTATCTTTTGAAAATGTTAATGATGTCGGCTTCAGAATATTCGCGCTGTATAAAAATGTGTCTTGTGTAGTTTGGGAAGGGATTTTTTATTTGGTAACTGTTTTCATCGCCTTGTTGTAGTATCAGTTGATTTCGGAAAACGTTGACGGGGACTTCGACTGAAGGAATCAAGTCGTGTGACGAGCTTTCATCGCTGTGTTGGGTTACCGACATTACGTTTACTTCTATGTTTGGAGGTATTCTCGATAGGGCATCAGCTACAACGTTTGTAGTTCCTGGTTTATATTTGAGTTCATAATTGTACTCCTCCAGGATTGCCTTCCATCGTTTCATTTTAGAATTGTTGTTTTTGTTGCTAAGTGCATATGTCAGTGGCTGATGGTCTGTAAATATTTTGACCTTTTTGGATCCGTAAAGGAAGTTTCTCAGCGAATTTAGAGCCCAAATTATGGAGAGCATTTCTTTTTCGTTCGCTGCATAATTTTCCTCCGTTTTATTGAGAGTTCTAGATAAGAATGTGATTGGTCTCCCTTCCTGGGCTAGAACTGCACCGAGTGCGAAATTTGAAGCGTCGGTAGTAAGTTCGAACTCTTTCTTAAAGTTCGGAAAAGATAATATGACATCTTCTGATGCAAGAGAGTTTTTGAGTTTGTTGAAAGCTTTTATTGCTTCGTCATTTAGAGAGACTAGTTTGGATTTTGAGATGTTTTTGGACACGTGTCCATCTTTCCCTCTTAAAAGCGCTGTAAGCGGTTTGGTAATTTTGGCATAATCCTTGATGAAGCGCCGATAGTGGCCAGCCATTCCAAGAAATGATCTAAGTTCTTTTATTGTCTTGGGAGGTGGGAAATTTGCTATGGCTTGAACCTTTTTGGGATTCGTCTTAATACCATCTTTTGAAATTATGAATCCTAAGAATTCTACTTCGTCTCGTAGAAACTCGCTTTTGTCGAGCTGAATTTTCATATTGGCCGCTTCTAAGACTTCGAAGATCATTTCCAAGTTTTTGAAATGTTCTTCTTCGGTCTTACCGAAAACTACTATATCATCTATGTAGATGTAACACCTTTTGCCAATGTGATTTCGGAGGATGTCGTCGAGAGCTCTTTGGAAGATTGAAGGTGCGTTTTTTAATCCGAAAGGTAGGCGTGTAAACTCATATTTGCCATGATTGACTGAAAACGCAGTTTTTTCAATGTCAGATTCCTTTAATGGAATCTGGTGAAAGCCGCTTTTCAGATCTATGGTAGTGAAGATTTTGTTATCGCCTAGGTTGGCTAAAACATCGTTGATTTCAGGGATCGGGTATTTATCGGGAATTGTGACACTATTCAATTTACGATAGTCGATCACCATTCGGTATTTCTTTTCCCCGGATGCGTCTTCTTTCTTGGGGACTACCCAGACTGGAGAATTATATGGTGATTTAGATGGCCTAATTATACCGTCTTCGAGAAGTTGTTTTATTTGTTTGTCCACTTCTTCTTTAAGCGCCATGGGATAGGGGTATGTTTTAGAGTAAACTGGTTCAGAGTTATAAGTACGGATCTCTCCTTTGACTATTGTGGAGTAGGTTAATTTTTTGTTAGGCTCAGCGAATAGTTTTGGGTGATTTCTTACTATTTTATTCAACTTCTCCTTTTGAGCGGGTCTGAGGTGAGACGTTCTAAGAGTGGGAATAATGTGAGACGTTTTAGGGTCGATACTGTTAACGGACTCAGAAATGTGTTGTTTTAGCGGAATTTTAATATTTGGGTCGATGGTCATAAATTCTTGGTTTGTGTGAATTGTTGCCTTAAGTTGTTTTAGGCTGGCATTGCCAATAATCCCGTCGAAGGACCGAAGGCTAGGTAAAATAAAGAATTTTAATTTCCGGTCTGGACCAAAAAGATCTATTAAGGCATGATGAGTTATTCTAACTTTGCCTGCTACAGAGCTTGCTACAAATGGCTTTTCATTAGGAATGGGATTTCTAATGTATTGTGGTTGGATATAATTTTTATTTGAGCCTGTGTCAACTAGAAATTTAAATATTTTTCCGCTCCTCGCTACATGCTCTAAGTATGGAAGCGAAGAGCGTTTTAATCTAAAAAATGGACATCATCTAATTTCTCTGTAATTTCTTGGGGTTCACTGTACTCTAAAGGGTCTGTGTTGTTTTCTAATTCTAACATATCCTGTGAATTAGTATACTCAATAATTGTTTGGTCGTATTCTGGATCACTGTTGGACATCTGTTCGTGATAATATTGAAGTTCGGGGTCTTGGCCGGTTTCCTCAATATGGTAGTTTCTTTGGAATTTTGCGGGCTGGTGTACTTGACTTGAGAGTGGCCTTTTATTAGCAAAATTTTGCGGTTGCGGTCTGTTTTGATAATTAACTTGTCGAGAATGGAGAGAACGATCTATGTCCATCGGCTCTGGTTTAGGATAGTCATTTCTAAAAGGTTGCCTTTGTGGTGGATTTACGTGTTGTTGCAGATATGGTCGAGGATATCTTTGTGGGTACTCTTGAGGGTATTGAAATGCTCGAGGATTGTGAAGTAACTCTGGATAGAAGGTCTTCGTTTGTGGAATATGAGGGTTACGCAGTAATTGAGTATTTATTCGCCTAGGTGGTACCGGGGGAGATAAAGTAAATTGAGGGTTTCGAATATTACCATGACTATGCTGAACCCTATAGTGAACGTTCTCGAGTTTCAAACACAGATGCAAGGCTTCGGGTAAATCTGCTGGTCCTCTCATACTCAGGAGTCTAGGTAAATCTCCTTTGAGACCTCTTATAAATGTGTCTAACGCCTTATCGCGGTAGGCTTGTGTCATCACGCTAAGTGATTCCTGCCCCATATCCATCGAAGATAATTTATTTAGAATTAGGGATAGGTGATAATAAACTTGCTGGTAAAATTCAGGAATGGAAGCATTTTTCTGTATTAAGGTTGTCATTTGATATTCGAGTGTGCCTAAGTCTCTTTTATCTGCATAATGCAGCGTTAGGCATTTTGAAATTTCTTTCCAATCTAAAGGGGTATTATAGGATTCTAATGCGGTGTCTGCATTTCCAGTAATTTTATTTCTTATAACGTTAAGTATGCCGTAATATTTTGGAGTTCCTTTGAGATTATCATAAATATTTAAAATTCTTTCTACACTCTTTTTCCAAGAGCTGAATTGCCCTGGTTGTCCTGAAAACTCACGTAGACTTTTGACTACGTCCGGTATTTTATCCATGTCTTCTAGATTTTGAAGAAATTTAGGTTCTATGGTTTGATCACTTATCGTGCCCGTTAGGTTGGAATTAGTAAGCAATTGGAAGGTTTGTTTGTTCTCATTTCTGACAACTTCGGAAATAGCTTGTTTTAGTTGAGTAAGGTCGAAAATATTGGTAGGCACATTTTGAGTATCTAAAGAGGAGGTACTTGCGATACCTTGTGCTAGCAAGGATGGTTTCAAGACGTTTTCTTCAGGCATTTTCTATTATTTATGGATAATCGTATAAATCGTCTGAATTAAAAAGTCACTGTGTAGGGGGATTTGTAGTTTTTCGTTGAAAGTTTTAAGGCATTCGCTTTTACTTGATCTATATAAAAAAATTATTGATAGCGCATGGATATGAATTATAGCAAGCACTTCTAATAAATAGCACACAATTGAAAGAGAAAAGAAAAAAAAAATGTACCTGAAAAATTTTCACACCTATACCTACTAGCTAATAAAATTTGGATTTTCTTTCAGATTCTCGTTTGCTAATTATTCCAGTTAATAAATATAAAATTGAAAAATTGAAATATTGTCAAATAAAATCAATAAATTTCTCCCTTTTTATTCGCACTTTCAAGAATTCGCAATTTGTTATTTTTAAATTAAAAATTCGCAATTAATCACTTTTAAATAAATTCGCAATATATTATTTTTAACTTCAAAAATCCGCAATGTATTATTCTCGAATTAGTACTACTTTCAATTCTTATAATTTCTTTTATCATTTAATTATTTTCGTCACTTTGCAATTTCAATTATTTATTTTCGATCTATAATTTTTCACTTTAATTATAAATTTCTACGTTTTTTTTTCTGAATAAAAGTTGCTTAACTTACATTAAATAAAACAGATGTGTGGTTGACATCTGGAGTTGTAATCTGGGACACGTTTGTGGTATTTTTTCCGAACCAATTAGGCGGCTGTTGGTAAATATTATTAGAATCCGGACTGGTTATCCTGGCTTCCTTCTACTTAGCAACTCCGTTTTTTCCTGATAAAATGCAGGTGACTCCGGGGCCTCTTTTCCTAATTAATGGCTCTGAAAACTTCGAAAGATTTTATGCTTCCTACTTTCCACAGTTGATGTTAGAGTTATCCAAATAATCGAAGGTAGCTAGTTTAATACTTTCACTTCGAACGTTAATTGATGTGAAAATTCAATAAAAGTGATCAATAGAAATGATGTGATGGTTACACTTTCACTTCGAAGTTTATTTGAATCACTGATTAAACTTCAGAACAAAATATCTAATTTCACTGTTTCTTGCGAAAAAAAATTTTAACCCTTTCGATTTGGACTTTTAATTAATTAACATCACAACGGTCCCTGCTCGGGCGCCAGTTAATAAATTTTATTTTATCGGAATAAAAAAAAATAATAAGAACGAACTTTACTTCAACCGAATTTATTAAAATGCAAATTACAACTGAACTGAACTTAAAATCTAAAAATCTACTTTTAGGAAAATACGGCTGGCTGAAGATCCATGGGAACGGAAAGTTGGCTGGTCAGCATAAATTGTCTGGGAATGGAATTATGTGGCTTTGCAACGTGCTGCCGGTATGTTGCCGTGTGTGAAATATGATTCCTTGTTTTGTTGTGGGAACATAAATGAAATGCGTCTTAACTTACATTCACAAAGCTTACCTTGACGATCACATGTTTTCGCTTCACTTTATTATTGTATTCACTGATGCTAAACAAATACCTTTTTTGAAATTTGCAAGCCGCTGTGTGCACAACACATCCTCTGCTTTCTTGCTCCAAATCTGTAGTGTCACGAAATTTCGCTGTCACTGAGAGAAGCTTTGCCACGCTCGCATATTGGTGACGCTAGTGGTCAAAACTAAAAAAATCGCAGCAGAAATTATAAGCGCCACACCATCGTATCTCCGTTCATCTTTTTAACATGAACATGTCCGCAGAGGTAAGTGGTCAGTTGGAGATTTTCGATAAGGATTCTTGGAGCGCTTATAGGGAATATAGATGGAATCAAGAGAAAGCTTTATTCAAGATTTCAGTTGATTGTAAGCCTGTACGAATTGCAAGGGTATGTTGCTAAACTAAAATAAAAGACAATATTGCCAAAAATTAATTAATTAATCGAAACCACCACTAACTACTCAAAAATTAAAATTCTTCTGTCCTTTCAGATGCATATGAGTCATATCTTTTCATACAGCTGATGAATAATCCTAAAATCAAAGAAGATGCCTGCTTCCACAAGATTCCTGTGGGTATGCTAAGAGAGAGCTTCGAAGAAGATATTTTCTGGCTATAGTGTTGAAGCGCTTTCCTTTACAAGCGTTTAACACATTTCCCGCTGGGACGCTTCTTTTAATAGAGAAGGTACCTTTTAATTTGGTCTTCATTCATACAGTACTAACACAACCTCTAAAATTTCATCCGGTCTTAAAACACTACGGAAATTAAATTCAATAAGATAACGTCAGGCAAAAACTCGTCAGAAATTCCCTTCTAAGAAAACAAACATTCACTCCTCTGTTTTTCTCAGAACTTACATAATCCCGCTGCTTCAATGCATTGTCTCCGGCCCGTCTTTCCAAATAACCTTATATGCAAAGTAAGAGATGGATGAAGCAACCCCACAAATGAAACGAAGCAACGCCTATGGTACGGACAGGCAACAACGAGCGAGAAGAGTATGCAATAGTGACACGATGCGCTAACCATTTAATACAAGAACCAAAAAGTAATTTATTTTATCACATTTAATACAAACATGGAATTTCTTCATTTCGGTACACGTAGAGCCATCTATTGAATTGTGAACTCATTGTTTCCGCGTTCACTATATACTTCTATAAACAATGGTATAAAAACAGTACTTGTCAGCGCTGGAAAAAATTTATTTGTACCATTGAATAACAGTTTCTATCACTTTTTTGCAAGTACCGAAGCCATAAATGGCCAGTTTCACAGTCGAGTTTAGACCAAGGTTTAGTTTAAACCACCCTCCAAGTTTAAACGTAGTTTAAACCAAATCGGGTTTCACAGTGCATTCTTTTAGTAACGTTGGTAGTACTGATTAAATTGTGAACTAAATTAGTTATCGCCACCATTGTGAAGCAATTTCGCTATCAATCAATCTGTCAATCGGAAGAAGTAAAAAAATCAGAAATAAAAATAAAAAATAGTAGTTATATTTGCTAATTTTAAATATGCCAACATTCAAAAAGGATGCAAATTTTAGAATAAGTGAAGTTGACCTTCCCTAGTGCATAAAAGAAAACGGACAAGAATAGATTCGAAGACAAAGTGACAAAGTTCTTTACTTAAACGGAACCTGACATAAAAGTCAACGTCGTGCCACTAATTAAAATGATTTGGCCGATTTCTAATTACTCTCAGTTATCAACAGAGTTGTAAATTTAACTCAAAAAAATCTTCTTCATCGCTAGAAATGTCTAAATCTAAATCTATGATGAAATTATTTTCTTGATAAAAAAAAAGCAATGCTACTGTCAAAATAAAATTATCTTGAGTTTAAACCGAGGGAGGGCACGGTTTAAATTCTAGTTTAAACCGAAGTTTAAGCCAAACTGTGAAACTCATTCGTCGAGTTTAAACTAAATATTTGGTTTAAACTCAGACTGTGAAACTGGCCAGTAAATGATTCTGGGCACATTTATATACAGGGTGTCCCAGACTAATATGACAATATTTAGCTAAATGATTCCTCTCGTCCAGACAAGTAAAAAATTGAATGGCAGGAGGAGGCACAAAATGTCACCCTACCGAGTTACACGGTAATTAGTAAAATATGGCCTTTTTTCATTAAACACCCTATATCTTGAAAATTACAGGGTATACGGCCTATTTTAAGGCGGCATTGTATGTAAACTTTGGGGTCTATGAATGTTAAACCGCCCCCGTACCCCTCCTCAAGGCAGAGCTATGACGTTTCAAATTCAAAATTTTTACAATAAGCAACTTTTTTAAAAATTTTTGATTTTGACGTCTTATGACAAGCGACATGAGGGAATGGAGTGGTGGTTTGATATTCGTTGTTTTACTATAAACTTAGCCGAAAATCACCTTAATAAGTTGTATAACAAGGAAATTACGGCGTATTTCGTGAAAATGTTAAATTCTCGCATATTTTCTTAATCACTTAATCACTCTGTAACTCCGTGTTGAGAATATATTTTTGTTCCTAACACTTCAGCCTATTACTGATTTCATTATGACCACCAATTAATTGTAAGTTACCCTGTATGTACGTAAATATGAAAATAAGCTCTACTTCCTACTCCTTGATGTTTTCGTCGACAGAACTGAAAACAGAACTTAACCATTTATTCAAATTGTTGTTTTTGTTCCCCTAAAATTTGCTTATTTTAGTCTTTAAAATATTTTTCATAATTTTAAATGTAGATAAGGGTTCTATAGCCGAGCTGTGGGTGAGGGAGAATAAATGAAAAATACGAAGTTAAGCAGAGAATCACACAAGGCGCTGATTGGCGGTATCTAGTCTATAATACCATACTGCGATACTACTGAAAGGAAAAATAAAAAAATATGTTTTGTGATGGATCTTCTCTGTTCCTGCTTACAATTCAATTGAAAAACATATTTAAAAGAAATTGCATTTCATCATGAAAATTGCCGTATGTTTACCTATATAAAAAATAAAAGTAATAATTATTATTCCGATAAAATTTACTTGTTCATTCGGAGAATCGTATTTAATGAATTCATGAATAAAAGTCTTTTGTAAGCCACAATTACTTTTTATTATAAAATTACAACAAAATTGACTCGATATGCCCAAATTATTAACTTTCCTTAATATTTGATCTAAAACAATGCAAAATATTTAATAATATAATGAATATATGCAATTTTATACTTGAAAACTATGTGGGATTTATTGTATTTTAAACAGTTTTTATTTTTCTAGGAACCATTTTATTTATTGTAAGTGGAAAAAATACCTTTAATACTTTTTGGGAGCAATGTTTTTTAAACACCTTTGCTTAAAGAGAACGCCAAAATAATGACTTCGCCCCTATCATTGAATTTATAAATAAATAAATATAATTATACATAAATAAACAAATTATTAGTATTAAAAAAGAAAAAAGGGGAATACTATAGGATCCATACCCATCAAATATATGCTCTTTTCTTATAAATATTTGGGAAAATGCTAAAATACTTTTTGAAATGGTTTGTAACTTATTATTTCTATTGAATTGAATTAATAATGTGTCAACAAAATCATAGATAATGTTCAACAATGATTATATTTATATATTTATGTATATAATAATGCTCACAATTTTATTAAGCATAGCCTGCTTTGGCAAGTAAAATATTAAATAATATTAAATATGTTCATAGAGTTTGACCTACAATACAGCCAGTTAAACATTAGTTACGGTCCCGATAGTCGTGATCTGCATATATAACAACAATAATGCTTGTTCCAAAGATCACGATCGATCAACTATATTACTGGTGATATATGTACGTACATTTGAACTGCATATAAATCAGATAATAATCATCCGGAACGCAACTATTATTAAAGAAGGTACATTACAATTAATTTGGGAAAACTGTCACTTTACCTGTAAGCAGATCAAACATCTAACGAACGCCTCCTGTGATTTTATTTAAAAAAAAAATATGTTTCCATTTTCTAGGCCTGATGTATATTGAATAGCATAGCGATCAGCACAAAAAGTTTATTGTTTTAAACATGCAGATCGAATTAGGTGAACTTATGTCGAATGCGATAGAAATTTAGGCTCCCGATATAATCCCGTTTAAACGAACAAATACAGAGGATCGAAAAATATTTGATTGTGTTTTCTACAAAAGCTTAAACATTTTTTTATTTAATGATAGCTTTGACAAAACCTGACCTAGTATTTTTGGGTTGTATCCAAAAAATATTTAAATATAATAAACAGGAATGGTGTTAAGCTAAATTAAGTAAAGCTGAACGAATATTTGTGTTGAACGCAAGTTTTTTTTGATTGCAGGTATAAATAACAAGAACTTAGGAAGGAACAGGCAATTAGTTATACAAAATGCCATTCATTTTTCTTCAGTAAGCTTCCCACTGGTTACTAGATTTGTTTTTATATCTGCATCACATTTTCTTTTATCTATTTCGTCCTTTGTTCAGCTCTACCGTCCTTCGAGATATTATACCTGCATTTCTGTTTGTTATATATTCTAAGGTTGTATATGGATCCAACCTGGTATGTCATGCCAATAGCTTGGCTATGTCCACAGCATAGACCGGTTAAGAAATGTTTTTGCGGTGCATTTGATTGGTTTGTACTATACGTTTGTGCAATACAAAAACTGCCTTATACCCTAGGTCCCAGAGCCAGCATTAAACAAATAATGCAAATGTAACAGTAAACAAGGCGCAGGAATCAACTACAGTAGCTGTTCAATGAATTAGAAGCACATATGAAATTTTTGAAATTTTAAAGAAATGCTATCTTTGTATTAATCTTTGCGAAAAGTAAATTCAACATCTTCCTGAGAGATCTGTTAGTCGGAAAAACAACCAATTTAGCTGAAAAGAGGTAGCGGCGCGGTATGCGAATCGTGAGTTGAGCAGCCAAAAATGTATTTGTGAGTTTAACATATTAAATAGGCACGAAAATTATTCAAGTGATTTGTGAAAAAAGAAAAATTATTAAATTTTATACAGCTTTTGTAGTGGTGAAAACGGACAACATCCATAAACATGTTTTTTTACATGGGCCGTGTAAAAGACGTGAAAAACTGCAAGTGATTTTTGCCTTATTGAAAACTAATAGTGTTTTCTAAGCGGTATATAGCAAAGAGCGAAAATGTCTCGACTTCCACAGTCTCACTGCTAGTAAACAAGTGGGTAAATTGCCGTAGAATTAGGAAAACGGATAGGAAAGTTATCCATAATGTTGTGCTACAATGTAGAGCATCCGCTCGTGTTATAATAAGACATCTAAATGAGCAAGGAGTAGATATACCCGTCATAACATTGCGGCGAAGATTGTGCGAAACAAATTTAAAGTGTAGGCGTCCCTCAAAAAAAGCCTAAGCTGACAAATCGAATGAAGAAAAGGCGATTGTTATGGGCTCAATTTCACTGGCATCTCACAGTTGATGACTGAAAAAAGCTTAAATAATTTTGTTTTATTACACTTTATTTCCGCTTAGTTTTCTCAAAGTTTTTTGAAGTAAATGATGAATGCCGCTTGGAGACAGTGACGGAATCTTGCCAATTTGTAATACAAGACGACTGCATATGACGAACTGTCAAACATCCTCCGGTGATAATAATTTGGAGCTGCATCAACGGAGGTGGTCCCATATATTTTGAAGGAACGATAAGTCAGGACCAATATAAATTGGTCCTATCCGATGTCCTGGTTCCATATATCAATTCTCTATTTACACTGTTATGCAAGATAGAGATCCGTGCTATACAGCAAAATCTATTGTAAACCTCGTCAGAAACGAAAATCTTAGTATCCTCCCTTGGCCCGGCAATTCACTTGACTTAAACCCAATAAAGAATTACTGGGCTTATCTCAAATCAAAAGTTTATAGTGCTGCTAATCCAGCAGTAGATATTCTTAAAAAAATATAGAAAACATTTGGCATAATTGTGAAGATTTGAAAAAAATGATAAATGCCTGTATTTGTAGTACGCCGGCGTGTATAGAGAGCGTAACAAATTATTAGATGAACCATACAATAATAAGGAATAAATTAATAATAAAAAATATTAATTTCCAAATAACAATGTGTTTTATATTAAATTTGTCTTATATATCAAACATTTTCTCAATATTGAAAGTGCGTCTAATTCATTGAACAGCTACTGTATTTCATCTTTCTTGGTTGATGAAGTGTACGGTCACAAGATCAAGCCATAAGCAATAAAGCACGCTTGTTTGTAGACTGTCTCTATCTGTTCGACTCTTGCCTAAAATTTTTTTATAAAATTTCATAATTATTTGTTCCTTAATTTTTTTTATATATCTAAGACCTTAAATTTTATAGTTTTTCATTGTTAAAGTACGAAGAGTGTAGATCTCTTGTCATGATTTTCCTTCAACTTGGATGAAAAACAATATTTATCTTGAATGAAATAATTTCATCTTTAATTGCTCTGAATAGGTAAGGATTTAATTGTATTTTTTTTCTCATTGAGACTGTTATTCAAAAGGTAAATAAAGAATACCGACGGCACCACAACTCTATTTAATAATTCGATTATATGCAGTTGTGGTACAAAACACTATATTATTATTGTAGGTACTTCATGTCATAGTATGTAATTCTTTCATACTTAAGCACTTTATAAGAATTAATATAAATTAATATAAATAATAAAATAAAAGAATAATATATAATGATAAGACGGACGAAAAGCGCCACAGCTAAATAACTTAACTTATACATTTGTTCCATATAAAACAGTACAAAATTGTTGTTAAAATTAAAGCTATAATATACTTGTATAAGTATATGTATGATAAACTTATAATAACAATAGATTTTTCATGATTTATGTATATGAAAAGAACAGTTGCACTTCATCTCAAAGAATATTACACTTTGTGTGGGTGTAAACGGCACACTATGTAACAGCCTGAGGGTGCATGTCAAACATTTTTTATACATATGTATGTATGTATATCAAAAATTATATATACTTATATATTGATCTTATAGCTTACTGTTAAAGGGCAGTTTCTAAGGCAGGAATACTTTTCATACCTTCTGTAATTTTGTTGTCAGCACTAGAAGGATTTAGATTTTTAGATGTACGTATCTCATCGGTAGAAGATTTTCCGGTTTGCTTTGTAAAAAATTGCGCACGACTTTTTTCCAAACTATTTCGGTGTAAATTGCTTTTAATTGCAGAATTGAATTGAACTTCACCGCGCATAAAATTATTTTTTTCAACTTGAAGAAACATATTATTTTTAAGATCAACACACTCCTCAATAACACATTTTTCAGGTACTAAATTATCAGTATTAGTATTAGTATTAGCAGTAGCAGTAGTAGTAGTATTAGTAGTAGCTGTGGGAGTAGCAGTAGTAGTAGCAGTAGCAGTAGTAGTAGCAGTAGTTGCTGTTATTTTGGTTGATGATTCTGTCGAACTGGAATTTGAGCTCGAATTGTCTTCTTCACTGTTTGCTTCTGGTATTGCTATCGAGATGACATCCGTTCGATTAGGATTCATCCGCCATGGGCCACCACGTTGTTTCATCATGATAGACTTAGATGGTGATCCGAAAATTCCTTGCTTAAGCATTCGCCGATTTGCAAATGTTTTTGGTGAACCACTCAATTCCAAAATATTCATGCTTGTGTTCAATATTGGTTTCATCGATTGATTCACTTCAGTTTTATTTAATTTGAGCATTTCAACGGCAGACACTTTACCGGATACATTGGTTTTGCTTGATTTTGCTAACAGTAATTTTTTAAAATCCATTAAACTAGTCTTTGATGCACCTAAACGATCTGAACAAGTTTTTGATTTTTGTGCTGCATCTATGCTGGAATTTAAGCTAGTTGTTGTAGATTTTTGTTGACCAAATGTTAATTTCGGTGAAGATCTATCATCTAATGATGCTTGTAAATTAGATCGTAATGGTGTTGATGTTTTAAATCCGTCAACAGAATTGGTACGTGGCATAATCGGTGAAACACTGCATGATGGCGTTGAAATTGTTTCAATACTGCAATCCGATAGTGATGAAGCAGATGCATTTAAACCTGGCCACCGTTTCGATGGAGAATAGAATTTATTGTAATCATCGTCTATTAATGCATTTATGTCATCATTTATTGCGGCCTTCGTACGAGGTCTACGCTTATTTTGCAATGTCCAGAAGATTTGATTATTCTGCTGCAGTACAGATGCCGAGGGGGTCTTCAATTCATCTGGTAATTTAATTTTACTATGGGATAAATGTTGATAACCTGCAATTAGAAGAAATTTATTTTCCTCATTCATATAAGTGATGCAGAGGTAATTGGAATTAAGGAAGAAACTCTTTCAAATTCAAATTACAACTGACAACGAAGTTTTACGTATTTATTTATTTATTTTTTTAATATTATGAATACGGACCATACTAAAGTCAAAATTAGAGCCGTTCTTAACTAAAATGCACCTTAAATGCTATTTAAAATATATGGCTTATATGTCAACTTAGTTTAATCCGACTCTAATTTTGACTATAATTAAGTGCTTGAGGAAAAAATACTAAATCCATTAAAACAATAAAAGGAAATTGTTATGATTGTTTTCTAATCAACAAATATACAGGGTATTCGTAAGTAGAGTACTTTATTTAAGGAATCGAAGTGAAGAGGATGGTAAGACTCGTCGTTTTGGTAGCAGGTCCTTATAATTCTGGGCACTTTTCCATTAACATCCTGTAACTTTCTTATTATACATCCTGTAAAAATAACTTGCATCTCAAACGATATTTAAGCATCTGAACTTTTCAATAAATGTCTAATCAGTTCTCCACTCTTTATTTTGCAGTTATAGGACCCCAAAGTAAAAAAAAATTGGAAATGTTTCTTAACTTTGTTAAATTTTAACAATTTTTTGGAAGCTTCAGAATGTACTTACCTAAAAGCAACCATTTTTTAGATAAACTTGTTCTTATTAATATCATTGATTTTGCTTCCACCATCAAGTAATCCTTGTTTTCCAAATTTAATGAAATTACGCATCATACAAACAGGTTTATTTTAAAAGCGGTTGCCTGTAGGTCAGTACATTCTGAATTTGACCTTCTATGTATAACTGCCGAAAAATAGGGATGGAGAGATGATTGGAAATTTATTGGAGAGCTCAGACGCTTGAATACCATGATGTGCAAGTTTTTAGGCAAGTACTCAGTATTTTCTTTACATTTACTAATCCTTTTACCTTTCAGCGAATTATATCTGGTATAGTGGTTTATGTACTGCTTACACCCCATCACATAACAGCCAAGGTTTAAAACCTTGACTGCAATCTTCAACGTGAAATAAAAGAATTTCACACCAACCTCTTAATATAATGTTTTGTTTGCTTTGACCTTAGCTATCAAACCCTTAAATAGAGCGCAATACTTACGGAACACCCTAAATATTATGTATATTACTATGCAGTGATTACAACAGCTCCTTATTAGGAAAACAAATTACACTCAATCATAACGATAACACCTGACCCTTCCTTCAAAAAGTTATTACCATCTCCATTATTTATGAGTTAATGGGGTTT